>JAGFMF010011478.1:239601-404386 GCA_019455555.1 Galemys pyrenaicus
TGAGGTGGTGGTGCACTGGTGAGATGGTGATGGGGAATACATGGGGATTACAATTGATGGCAAGTATATGTAAATTTTAAAATATTTTAATAAAAAAAATAAAATTTAATTCTTTTTCCCATTCTACCACATTAACAATGATGGCTTGTATGAAACTCCCTGACAACATAATGTCTTGATTAGTAGATCTAGAACATGAATTCTTAACCTGTGACTCAGGGAAAAAAAAATCTGCAACTATGGTAATAAAGCACTTTTCAAACCTGAATAAAAAAATTTCCTTTAAAATATAGAGCTATTTGAGATAGATATTTATAACCAAAGTTTTAAACTTTTTATCCAGATGTATTTTGATATATTTCAACTGTATTGTTAATTCTATAACTGTACATAATGAATCTGCAGCTTTGGTTAAAACAGAGATTCTATTTCTAGGAAAAACTTCCAAACTTGTTAAAAAATGATTCATTTTAATTGATGATATCTTTATTTCCAGATGTATTTTGATATATTTCAACTGTATTGTTAATTCTATAACTGTACATAATGAATCTGCAGCTTTGGTTAAAACAGAGATTCTATTTCTAGGAAAAACTTCCAAACTTGTTAAAAAATGATTCATTTTAATTGATGATATCTTTATTTCTTCTTTGCTGTAGGCCATATGTTACAACAGAAAGAATTTTTATTTGAGACAAAAAGATCTGGAAATGAATTTCTACTCATCCACCTACCATCTGCATGATATTAATCAAACTACCATGATGGACCTCTCTAATGGTCAATCAACAATTTCATAGACTGACTTCTTCCTTGCACATTGCCAGATTTCTCTGAGCTCTCCCTGCCTGCCAAGATCTCTTCTCATCTTCTTTGCTTGATCCATCACCAATTTTTTCCTCTGGGCTTATGGGTATATATAATCCTGACTTATAACCATTCCCAGCCAGACTAAAGCCAATTAAGGCTGAAGTGACAATGCTGCAGGGATGGATATTCTGGACACTGATCATTAGCCTGGGTACCTTGATCATTATTCTGCCAATTCCTTCTGCCAACCTTGGGCATTGTACTTCTTCTAGGTCTCTGTTCTGACTGTTCTTCTTCCCTCATCTTCTTAGGGAACATGGAGTACCAACAAACTCATGTTTCATCACAGCTCTTGGCTGTCAGTTCTGGCATTTCCAGTGCTCCTGTATTTCATCATAATCGGGCAATGGCTTAAATAACACTTCAGAAGTACTTATTTCTGAAAAGGATATCTGATATAAATTCTCTCTTTTCTTCTTGCAATTCTTATATTTGCATTTAAAGAAAACTCATGCACACACCTCAATTAACAAAATACAGATTTCTGGAGTATGTAAATATATTTTTATTATACACACTCTTAATCACCCTTACAAATGTTCAGTATAGATTCAGAAAAAATATTCAGAATATTCTTTTAGTAATATTTTCCATAATTCTCCACATTGTTTTTTTTTGCAGAAGGCTGAATTATATGGACAACAACCTCAGGGTAACAGTTTCTTTAACTTTTTGTTCTGTTTGGCCAAAATGTCCTTTATTAGTATGAGATACCGTGAGAGTACAGAGTGAGTGAGTAGAAAGAGACTGAGATATTTGTGCCTAATTCCCACGAATCAAAGGGTAAATGAAGACTGCATTCAGTTAGTTAAGAAGGTCCTTCCTTACACTCAACAGCTGCCATTAGATCCTGGAAAGAATTCTTTCTCCCCTTCCATCCTGGTCTCTTAATCCTATCTACCCTTTAAAATGGTACCATCGAATTCTTCTTATTCATTTTTAATGCACTGCCCATTTTTTTTCATGGGAACCTAACTGATCCTTTGCATCTGGTTTAACCAGTGTCTACTATAAGTTCTCAGCTCCATTGTTAGAAATATTTGGTCCCTGAACAGAAAATGAAGTTGGTAGAAATAGTTTGTAACATTCTATCAGGATTTTAAAAATGCAATTTCTCATTTAAGATAGTGATACCCTATAGACACAAAGCTAACCAATTTAATAGAACACTTTACATACTTTATGAATGTTTAAGACAATATTATAGAAGAATATGTGAAGTAAAATGCTGAGTTATATTTTTCCTTTCTTACTTTCTTATGTACTTGAATTTTAAAAAAATATTTTCAAATCATTAAAATATCTGCTCAAACATCAGGGTGTCAGGTTTGTAATTTTGATCTGAAGAATCTAATATTGATAATTTTAGACTATGGAGCTGCATCATTAAATCAACATCCTAACGCCTTTTATTCTTTTTACCTTATACAACTGATGAATAGCACATGGAATGTCTAAATAATCACGCCAAAACTCATGTTAGACTTCCAAAGAGGCAAATCTGGTCTTTGCTTGGGCAATATACAAGAGAGGACTGTTTTTATAAATAATGAAGTAGTCATCTAGATAGATTTTTCTTACTATCCAACCCAAATTTTCAACTTTAGAGATATTTCTATTTTGCGCTATCATCCAACTTATAAAACAAAACTACAATAGTTGCTTAGTAATTATGCATCAGTTGAATATTTGAGCTTTCTTGAAAGATATTCTGGTACACTTTCCAACCACAATCTTAAGATGATATTGGGTGATCATTACAGCAGAGGCTGTTAATTCTTCTCTAAGCCTTTTTCCCTTCCTCTTGCACATTCCACCAACCCACATTTCCCAGGCTAATGTGGTTTATTATGGTAAAATGACCAGTTTTCAGTTCATTCAGAGGATAAGTTTTTCTTTCATTATTAAATCTGGCATAGGAAAACCTCATACCAAACATTCCTCATGCACTTTCCTTTTACTGGTGAACCATCTCAGATAACCAAAAAAGTGACATGAAAATCATGTGGCAAAGACAATATCTCAACATCATCAGTGGGGGTTGCTAACTAACTGCATGGAGAGAGGCCCCTCCTCCCTCCCTGGAATTGCCTTTGATTGTAGTTGAGCAAGAATACATTCTGTTTTGTTTAATTCAATATACAGTTTGGTCTACTTGTTACAAAGCTTAGCCTACCATAACCAGCACAAATAATATGGTCAAATTAATTATTTTTCATTGATGGTTTAAATTGGTTTTATCATTTAGGTAGTAAATTTCTTTGGTTCTGTATTTTCCTCTCAATACTATAATTTCCCCCTTTAACCTAAATGTGTTCAAACAATATAAGTTTCATAAACATATTTAATACATAATTAAAGTGAGAATACAATTTTCCAAGGTTTTCAAAGTTTAGAGAGATATAATGGCAAAAATACAATAACCTACACTTAGAATGGTTAAAAAATGTCATTTAAGTTTTGTTTTTAAGCTATTAATGATTCTGGTAGGTACTTCTTTTTAAATTTGGATGCTAACCTACTTGAAGTGTTAGATTAGAAATTATAACTTTAAAAATATATAAATATGTCTTCAAATGAGTGACCTCAGTGGGAATTACCCATGCTAGTGACCACAAGTGACCTGGCAGAACTGGTATGCTGGAAGTTATTATTAACAGCACAATGAATCTTCCAGAAGAGAAATTCAATATGAATTATGTCTATGAAATCTTCCATACATCACCTTGTCAAATGTGGTCCTGTGGATCATAATAAGGGTCAAGAATAATAATGGCTAACACTACGAACAATCACTATGTGCTAGGCGCTGTTCTAAAAAACTGTTTTGCTGATTTAATTCAATTATTTTTGAAATAACACATTGGAATTATCATCTCAGTATTTTAGTTAAGCTTATTTAGGTACTTGGTACCTCCCTGTATAGGTACTTATTGGGGCATGGGATTTGAACAACCAATATCTGGCTCCAAAAGTCTGACTGTAGCTATTGTGCCAATTTATGAGTCATTGTGGTCTATCACAGAAAATTCAGGCTTCTCAGCATAGCATACAAGCTCTTCCATGTTCTGGCTACCTTGTTACCTATCTTACCCTTTCCTCTTCTCTCTATACCAATGAGGCTCCAACTTAACCTAGAAAAGTGATGTTTTTCAAGACCTCTCTCCATTTTTCTATTACATTATATTTTTAGAATTCTTACATGTTGGTGTTTTTCTTCTTTCTTTTAATTTGTCAAAATCTTAACTATTACGGTGAGCTCAGCTATGTGGTGTCTTCTCTATGGAAACTTCTGAACTAGTTCTATTTATAAGGCAGAAAGGAATTTTTCTTTTTCCTCAGGAAGAATACTTACTAGTTCTCATGTATTTATTTAATAGGTTAACTCCTAAGCTTCCTAAAAGTAGAAGTTTTTCTGTCTTTTGTTTCTCTGAAATGACTGGTATATACCCTTGAATAAAATCCATATACAAAAATTACTGGTTTGTAGAGAATTAGGTTCATTGTTCCATGACTCTCTACAGCCTATATCACAGTAAATACTCTAAACAATTATTAAGATTCACTCACTGTTCATACAAACCTAGTGAAGAACCTTTTAATTTATGATGTTTTGAGATTCTAGCTAACATCTGTATAAAAAACATAAAATAGTTGACCCTAAATTACCTTATGTGGTAAGATATAAATGTTTCTAATTATCCACATATATTATCATTGATGACTCAAAGGCTAAGCTGAGCTAGTCAGGAAGCTAAAGGTTGTAATATTATTTGATTAATGTAAGGTGATCTTGACATTCAGACATGATAATTCAGTCAAAAAGACAAGAGTATATGTTTTGTACTTTGAGATTATTATTTTCCTCCATTCTTCATAATTAACTACAGATAATCAAAGGCATGTTTTATTTCTCAAAAGAGATGTTATGGTATATACCCTAAAAATAACACAATAAATGCTCATCTTGCTGATAATACATTTGCATTTTATGTATTGTACACTGTAGACTGATTCATCTCTGTGGTAAATTGTGTAGATAATGACATTTTTTACTTGGTATTTGAATTCTCCTAACACTATTAAATTCTATATAGATGTAGAATTTTCCCTAGCAGTTATCAGTCTTATATTTCATTTTTTCTTTTTTTTGTACATAAGAATTTAATCAGAACATCCTCCTCATTCTGTTCAATATGCTCACTTCATTCCCTCTTTTGCTCTCTCATCTATTTCTACCTTATAATTGATAAATTATATTAGATTATTATTAGATTAGTATTTTTGGTCTGCCTAATGTAATATGTAGTGGGAGAAAAAGTGCCTAATTCAACAGGTTATCAAAATTGCCCCTATTGTATTAATTCATAAAGGCCACTATAGTAACACTTACAGAACCAATTGCTTTAACATCAAGAGAAACATTCCCAAGGGCAAGAAACTATTGTGGCTCAACTCCCTTTAAGTGGGAGTATTTGATTATATGTGCTCTCAGGGAGTTGTATAAACCAGGTGGAGCAATCGGGGAGTGCTTAAGTTTAAGCACCATTACAAGGGGGATATTGACAACATGAATTTTCTCTATAAAAGAATTACCCTGCTGTGCATAACCACACATTTCAGTCAATTTGAGATATTGGCCAATCAGTTCGAGTAAGTTTAGTTTTCTTAATGGAGCTTAATCAGACTTTTACAGAAAATATTTTATGCAAAAGAATTAACCAGACTGGTTTTATAATTGTTTTTCTGTTTTCTGGCATGTGGAGATCTTGTTTCTTTCTTTCTTTTTTTTTTTAACTCACCCCCCACTTTGAGATCTTGTTTCTTTAGGGAGGTTTCCATACAGTGACATGCTAAGATTTTAGATCCTCAACTTTAAGACACAGGAAATAAATCACACATGAACACAACTGCAGAGTTTACAAGAGGCCCAATGCATATATCCCATGTGGGATAAGACCCCCAGCTGCCCCACACTTGCATCCTTTCCTTAAATACCCCTTTCATTTTTATATTTCCTCTCATGGAGACTCTGATCTTAGTTTTGTGGTACTCATCCTGGAGTTTGTCATCACTCTATTTTTATGTTACAGAACGAAGACCATTATTATGGCTCCAGCAAAGGGTACCATTTTCCTTGCTTCTACTTTGATGCCACCAATGTCTCAGCTGCCTTTGATAAAAAATCCCAGCATGACATGAACCAGAATTCTAGAATGGAGTGCAACTGGGAAGGAGGAAGGAAAAGGTAGGCATTGAGGTGAAACACAGAAAGGATAAACATGTAAAGGGGCTGCTTCTAGTCTTAAGTCTTGGTGACTTTAGTGCATCGGCAGTAGAGACAATAGCAGTGGTTATCTAGTGGATTCATCTTGTATAACACCTTCTGATTCTCCCCTGAGACAACTGTCTACAATCCATCTAACCCCTTGCTAAGGGTTCCCTGGCCAGAGGTACCTTGGACTTGTTCCACTGGCACTTCACCACTCTGAACCCTGCCTATTCAGGGTGCTTGCCCAAGAAGGAATGAGTGATTTTGGAGTTTGATCATGAGTTTCTCCCCTATTTTTCTCTTTATTCCTTTTTAATTTCTCATATATTAAAGATCTTTGAAGATACTAGAGTGATTGCTTTCTTTTGTGTGCTTGGATTTCTGGGCTCTTAGAATGGGAAAAATGTACTTTTCCCTTAACAGCTTGGGCTACTATGAGTGCCCAGTATCAAATTTTTGTTCTTGGGTTGAGAATGAGCTACCCAGTTACACTTACCTAGAAAACTGTAACTGATTCTGGTTATTCTCTTAAAGCTGTTCTTACCACTCTATGGGTCATCAATTTTTTTTTATTTTATATTTTGACTAAAGATTAATTTCCTAGTGTTTAGGCAGCAAAGTGACTTAAAACTTTTTTTTACAAAAATGATGAGGTTTACCATATCTGTGTGTGTATATATGTACATATGCAAGTGTCATATATATATATCTGTGTGTGCGTATATATATTTATTTAATGGTACAACAAAGTTTTGACTTATATTTCTGGAAATATGTTTAAGTAATTCTAACAGCTGTTGGAAATATGCTACGTCTGCCTGAGAACTAAAAGACTAATTTTTTTGCCTCCCTAAGGTAAATGGATGGTTTTCTTTGATGTCAGCATGTGATACCTATGCCTTGTATGTGCATGAATACGTATACGTGCATGAATACGTGTGTGCCCACGCACCCACCCACACACACATGGGCGTGCGCGCACACACACACACACACACTCATAAAGAGCAAAGGTAGATAGTCCATAAATGAAATATATTTTTTCTTTACATACTGCCAAAAAATCATTTAAAAATGTTTCTTGGATTGTGCTGTGGGATCAATTTAATACAAACATTAAAATAGTACTTTGTAAACATAATTTAAAAGAGGTTTAGAGGCATCTATGAGAATTCTTGATTCACTTAGGCACTGCTTCCACTTAATATATATATGGCCTGTAGCTGTGTACATTTTATAGATCATTTACACTGCTCAACACATTTGAAGAATATTAATAAGGCTAAAATAATAGATAAGAAGCTAAAGATATTCAATATAAACATGCAACAGAGTGAACTTTCCAACTTCTCTTTGTTAAACAGAATTAAATCTATTACTTAGAACTGGGCTACAAAGATACAGAAAGGATCTGCCACAGGGTATTCAGATTTTATAACAATCAGTGACAAGGATAGGTGGTGATTGTAAATCTGAGAGCTGGGTTTAAATTAAGACAAAATGCCCTAGATTAGGCATTAGATAAAGCTGTCCATTATATTATTAATTTTAATTAGATTCTTTGCCTTCTTATGTTCTTTGATCTGAGCTAAGTAATTAAGCCCATTTTCCTTTCTAATGGGATTATAGAACATGTCTTGCTAAATCCAAAGATAAGAGAATATATATGTCATAAATAAACACTCCTTTTTTGTGGGTATCCTGTCTAAAGACTAGTGCAGTGGATATAAGGATGTATTTTAAAATTGTTTGACTACGATATTGTTGATCTTCACAGGAAAATTGAAAACATGATTTTTTTACATTTATTTATTTATGTAATGTGTCCTGTTGAGGCAAGACATTTTAAAGGAGAGGATTTTGGAATATGGAAGGAAGAAATTTTCTAGTGCAAAGAATTTGGATGAGGCCAGTATATAGAGAGATTCAGGTATACAAAAGACAAAATGGAGCCCTCTTAAAAAAGGGATCTGTCCCTGTGTCAAAGATAGGTAGATGCTGATGGATTATGGCAAAGAACCAGGTATGATTTGATGGTGCGGCTTTAACTTGAGCCAGTTGTTAGACTGTTGAAATTTTGAATCTTATGTTGAAAATGAATTTTGAGTTTAAAAATAAGATATAAATTTGATAGACAGAGGCTGTATTTCTGGCTTGAAGATATGATTGTGTATGAGTCTTTTCATTTAATCTTAATATTCAGTCATTAAGATATCACTTAAGTAGGTATAAGCCCATACTCCAAGAAACTTGTAGAGAGAGTTAACCCTACTGGTACCAGTCAGAAGTGAGTTTTGAACCCTGTCTATATGACTCAAAAGTTATGTCACTTTCAATCACGACTTCACTCTTTTGTAATTCGAATTTAATCATGAGTTTTAGGAACATCACCCAAACTGTTTTCTCATTTGCAAAGTGGAGACTAAAGTGCAACATTCTTAGGGTTGCTATATAAATTTGAATCATTTATATTTTAAAACATGGTTAGTATAATATCATGGCACACAATAGGCTTGTCAATATATTTCTTCTCTTTCCTAAAGGCACAACTTAAAGGAGGAATTATCTGTGGTCTGAATGCAATGGTATTTATTGTAATGGTGTGCATCGATACCTTATGAATTGTTCTTCTTTCTTCCCTCTCCTGTCCTATATTTTATTTATATCTATAAGCCAGAAGCATCCAATAAAAATTAAGTCAAGCCATGCCAAAATTTTGTCTAAAGTGTACAATGTCTTCTTCCCTATATACACAAAATACAATTCAGTTTTCTTTATTCAAATTCAAAGTGCCTTCTAATACAAGGTATGCCATGATCTGATTACACAACCAATGTAAATTTATATCTTACACACTCACCTCCTCAACATACTCATTTAGAGAGATTGACTTCTGGGATTCCCTCAAATGCTGACATGATCATTCCAGAACCCTTATATTTATTATTATTTTTTCCCTGTGTTGCTGCCTCTCAATTCAAGCCTCAGCTCAAAGTGGAAGTTCTTTAGATGCATTCCTTGACCATCTCACACAAAACAGGAGAAACACTCCACTAACTCTGCTCTCTTCACCATTTATTTACCCCTTTGCCTGCTTGATTTTTGTCCACATCATGTATTATTTATTTACTTGGATTCTATATTTTTTTATTATCTTACTCTTACTAAAACAGATTTCATGAAGGGAAAAAAATGAAAGGAATTGATTTGCTTTGTTCACCACAATATCTCCAGAGAAAAAAAGGGTGCCAAGCACATTGTATAAATTCAATTTTAAAAGTAATGATAAATAAATGAATGAGTAGGCATATAGTAATACCTGTTACACTGAAAGCACTATTTTTGATTTTATGAAATGTCTGGTTTTCTATGTATATTTTCTAAGGACTTTTTCAACCGTCTTAAGTGACACAAAATCTTCTATTTTGCTAAACAAATTGCAACATATACTTGCAATATAATTAAATTATATTAAATTATACTGTATACCTTGAAGTTATACAAGCTGTATGTCAATTGTATCTCAATAATGAAGGGAAAATAAGATGAAAGTTCATAAAGAGGAGAAAATTCATTTTCTCTTAAGACAGTAATGCTGCAATGCAAGGATCTACATTACTACATTGTTATTCCACTGAAAATTAAACTCTGAACTGGTACTTTCATTTTTGTGTTTTACAGTAAGCAAATATGAACAATTATGTTTTTGAATGAAAGTGAAATTTTAAGTGAAATAAATGATTTCTTTAGAATAAATGTTGCACATTTTATGAAGATGCATAAGTCTTTTAACAAGGTTTATATTGTATTCAATTTATTATTGTTTTCCATAGAGGCATGATCTTTAAAGCAGGCAAGTTATAAAAGTAACTGACAACTGCAGCTTGGGAAAAGCTAGAAAGACTGAACAAATATACTTGCTATTCAAAAGAAGTTGAGGAATAGGAAAATACTCATATAATAGAACAGTTAGAAGTTACATCTTAACTAGGAAAAAAAATGCCCTTTCATTATTATATGACTGAAGATTTTAGCTTTTCTTTCTGATACCCTGAGAAAGGGAGGGTATAAAGGATCTCATGCCACTGGGAAAGGGCTTTGCCCTAGACTGAGAAGAAAATTCCTCATGAAATGAAATATCCAGTATATTTCATTAATAACCAGTAGGTGGTTGACAAAATAAGAATATTGGCAGCAAGATATCATTTACAATCTAAAGTTTTTAGCTAAATATAAGCTATAAGTCCAAAGAAATGTGATTGATTAAAAAAAAAATGGATGGAAGAATCCAAGCGGACATGTCCACTTTCAAGAATCCACACATCTCCCTGGTGGTCGAGTGGCTAGAATTCAGCACTTTCAAAGACTCCAAGTAACTATTGTTACCTTTTGTGTGACCACTTTGAAAACTGCACACAAAATATTATATTTCCACTGCTGTAAATTATTGGAGCTCTACCTCTCAGAGGATGCTGAGAATGTTAGGATATAATGCAATAGAAAGACCTTGTGATCTGAAGTTAGTCACAGGGTTTCTGGTTCCAATTCTGCTCCTTGGAAAGTATTCTACATTCAGCAACTACCAGGAGTTTCTTTAATATTTTTCTTTATTTTTGAAACAAATTTTTTTGAAGTAGCATTGATTTTCAACATTGTATATGATAGGATAAGCACAGGTTCCCACTTCTTTACAGTTAATGAGAATGATATAATGAAAACATATAGGGCACCTGCTATTGAATAGTCATTTTTACCTTCTTTTATTTCCATGATAAATGAAACCCAGCTTTGCTGTATTTAACCAATAAAGTCATTATATTTTCAATTTTTTTCTCACTAATTCATGTCCTAGTTTGCCATGTATCCCATACTTAGTTCCTTAAACATGCTATTAATAAACTAATATGGAATTATTATGTACAACATGCAATTTATTAGCATATATTATATTAACATATATAATACACATAGTACTAGTATGTATTCTGCTGTTTTTCTTTCATGTAGTATTTCCTAACCAAGTACTCTCACCAAATCCTCAATTTTTCTACTATTTTCCTTATTCTTCACCATTCAAGCAACATGTACCATTGGGAAAACCCTGTATTTCTAGATGGATGTGACTCCTTACTCTGTGCTTTAAAAGAAATGGTTCTCTTTTGTAAAAAATATGTTTTCACATCACAGGTTATACTTACAGCATTTAGGTTCTTTTTGGTTTTTTTTTTTTTTTTTTTTTGAGGACAGAAGTAGTGGTTTATCTTGAAAACTTCTACTAAATACCCCCAGTATCTAATACAGAGTGTATTTTGGGTAACTGTCTGCAAAATAAGAACTACAGGATCGTTCTTAATTACATCTAAGACTTAATACAAACATTTTCAAAATCTTCCACAGTGCAAAGAATGTAAAAACCAATGCTCTTTTCTAATTAAATGAAACACTAAAGTGCTTTGTGTTATATTGTGTCATTTGTTAGAAAGAGAAACCACTAGAAAAACACTATGAACAACTTTTTCTCCTATAAGTCGCCTTTGCAACTTATTTAATTTATTTTCAAATTAAAATAATTTTCCTACTTTCTTTGTCCTGCTTTTAAAAACTCACCAAAAAAACAATATAGTTTATGTCTGATGCTGTTCAGAATTTGACTGATAAAAGGCTTGCAGTTATCATTTTTGACAATTGAATTGAATTTAAATTACCACATATTGTGCTATTATTATCTTCTTTAATTGCTGTTCAAAATTTAGCTGTCACATAAAGAATAATCATAAAACTTTATTTTTTCAATGTAATCTCAACAAAATTTCAAGCCAGATTTCATAAGCACCTGTCAGTTGGTTCTGTTTCTCTTTACAATGAGACTATTTCATATCTCATTTTCTCATCTCACATTCATACATTTTGAACTATTCTCTCTCTTGCTAACATGTTTGCTCTGACTTTGCAAGCAGGACAGATCTTGTTGATTTTCTATTAAACTAGGTAGAGAAATAGCCTTGTATTATTTCCATAGATACTTGGCCTTCCCAAGTCATTTATCAATTCTTATTACCGTGAATGTAGGAGTAATTGAAATTTTGTGATATCATCACCCACTGATGTGACTTGAATTCTCATTCTGATACTTTCCTATCTTTTCTCATTATCCAATAACTTCTTCTGGTAATTTATGTGCACTCTGAATATTCCAAATCAGTTTTTTTTTTTTTTTTTGCGATATGAGGCACACAAATATTCCACAATGCTGCTGCAATATATTTCACTGAAGGGAAGGAAAGTGCAATTTATGACAGTCATATTATTATTAGATATGCTCCAATATGGAGCACGTGGGATTAAAGAGAAATTGAAAGTTGAAGCCTCATGTTTATCTCTTTTCTTAGCCTAAAAACAGAAGAGCACCTGTAGCTAAATGCACTAAAATTTACACTATGTCATATGTACCGTCTTCCACATGGTAGGCCCGTTTGGTCTGCCATAAACTTGATGACTCAATGAGAAATAATATACAGAATTGTTTAACCCTAGCTCAACAAAAGTGTTTTCTATGCTAATGAGTATTCATTTGTTCTCTTCTTCCAGTCACAGCTTGGGGTTCTAGGGTCTTCTAAATGGCAAATTCTTAAATTCATTTAAAATTATTGAGATTTTCAAATATAGGGATTGAGATTATTTCATTTTAGGTTGACCTCTATGAAGAACCTTTCCAGCTCTATCAACTCATTGGTGTCTGAGTTTAAGAGTACCCTGTGTACTGCTTATCTGTGGGTTCAGCAGCTAAACAAGTAAATACAAACTGAAACAAGTCTTCATTCACCTCAGTTTATCTGTAAACTGCATACATGGTCTACCCTAATTCACTTAAAAACATATGTTCCAAAAAATAAGACCTTTGTAAACATGATTTGAAAAATTATTTTATTACGGTAACATTGGTTTGCAACATTGTATATGATTTAGAGGTATAGGATCACACCCTTCAGATGGTTATTACAACACACCTACCACCAAAGCACTGAAATTCCTCTTTTATAGTACATTGTGTGCCCTCCCCACTTTGTTCTTTTCCTTTTCCCTCTCACTATGGTAGCATCAATTCTGAAGGCTTATTTCTACGGTTTGTTGTTAGTTTGGTTTATCAGACTCTTAGTTTGCTTGCTCTATAATCCACATATAAGTGACAACATGTGGTATTTGTCTTTCCCCTTCTGATTTATTTTACCTAGCATAAGTCCCTCCAGTCCTGACCATGGTGTTGCAAATGGCAAGACTTTATTCTTTTTTATAGCTGAGTAGTTTTCCATTGTGTATATAACACCACATCTTCTTTTTTTTTTTTTTAAAGATTTATTTATTTATGCATACAAGAGCTGGGGTACAGGCCAGAGTCGCGGGAGGTGAGAAGATTCACCAGACAGAGCCAGGAGCAGAACAGGCAGACTGACCGAAACACACTGCCGAGGGCAGCAGCGGGCGAGGCAGGAGAGGTCTGCTACGCCATATGGGTCCCCTCCCTGACTGGCAGCAGGGCTCGAACTCATGCTGCAGTGGTTGCAGTTTGCTTCACAGTGCATTGCTTAACCTGCTGCGCCACCAGGGAGGCCCAATAACACCACATCTTCTTAATTCACTCTTCTCTCTTTGGGCACTTAGGATGTTTTCATACTTTGGTGATAGTAAATAGTAATTCAATGAACACAGAAGTGCACATGACCATTCATATTAGGATTTTTTCATTCTTCAGATAGAGATTTAGAAGTAGATGCTGGAATATATGTTCAATACTTTTAGAAACCCCCATACTGGTTTCTATAGGGGCTGGACCAGTCTACAGTCCCATCAACAGTGTTGGAGGGTCCCCTTTTCTTCATATCCTTACCAATGATTATTGTTTCTTATCTATTTAGCATAGGCCATTTTCACAGGTATGTGTTGTGGTATCTCATTATGATGATTCATTTCCCCAAATCCTGTAACAAAATATTTCTGGAAGCTCCTTTTTTTCTTTTTTACTTCAAACATCACCACTATTTTAGTCCAAGGATTCAAAGTCCCCTAGATAATTGCCAGTTCATACTGACTATGTCCTCTTTGTCAAAACAATGTTTTCAGACATATCTTTATTAAGGAAAATTCGGATAGTGTAACATTCATATTTAATGCCTTTCAATGATTCTCCATAAAAATGCCTAAGCTCTTTAACATATAAGATCCTTCTTAGAATTTTTCCAGTTCCCTTTCTTACATCAACTATTTGCAAATTGCCTGTAACCTTCTACTTTTATAGATCCTTTCTCTTCCTAAGCTATTCATCCCCCATCATATGGCCAACTTCCTACTTAAAAATCAATTCCTATTTTTTAATGCCTTAGACAAAACTAATTTTTTCTGTATTACAATTATTTATTGTTAATACTTCCACCATCATTGCACTCTATTTTGATGTGATTTGAACGAGTGTCTTATGAACAAAAAATTGAAACCATCTTTGCATTCCAAGTCTTTCAAAGTATTCTACATACATCATTTAGGCAATGCAATTTCAATGAAATTGAATTCAATTTAGCAAATCTTTATTATTCGCCTACTGTGGAATAAGATTTTATGACTATATGATGCATGCCAAAAAATGGTAGAGCAGTTTTATGCAATGTGGTTTGGAAATTCAATTAATTTATATAAATCATCTAATCTTTCTTGAAAAACCCCAGAATTCTAAAAGCCATTCCTTCTCAAAAAATGTTGGTTATGCTTTAGAACTGTTACCAGTGGAATTTACCAACTCTCATCTATTTTTCTTCACACAGCTGACTTTCTCTAGATTTCATTCCTTGCTGAAATCTCATTTTTCAATTCATAACAATTTCCTACTATGGCACTCCTACTTTTATTATGTCTCCATTTTAAGCGTGAGTGCCTAATATCAAATAATAGCCTTTATAATCTTCTATAGTTAATAATGAAATTGATTAGTGTTTATTGTTTAAGTAGGAAGTATATTTAAATGCATACTGATACCCACAGAAATGAGTTCCAAACAAGTGAAATAACATGTTAACTTACTTGATATCTAAAATAATATTTCTTAGTTAAAATATTGACCCCAAATTGTATATACACTATATATAGAGAGATATATATGTGTGCATATGTATATAGAAAGAGTATTATAAACCAGCATTACCTCAGTAAGAACACAGTTTTATAAATTAAGTACTGAGTCTTGGAAACCACAAAAATAAAAATATACTAAGAAAACTGAGAGGGGTGAGGTGTCTTCAAGGTTATATTTTTCTACCTACTAATTTTAAAAAAGCTGAAAATGAAGTCCTACCCAAATCTCATATGTAGTTAGCAAAGTATCCAGAATGCAATTCCTAATTTCAGAGATTTCCAAGTGAGGACTTCATTTAGTATCATATAGCCTTCTGGAAAAAAAGTAAAAGTGACCATCTGAATGCCTAGTCAGGGATCTAATCTGCACTATAGCTAAAAAAGTTTCCTATCCAGACATTTAGCTATTTTTGTTCCCAGCTGAATTTTGTGGGGAGGGGATCTCTTTGCTCTTCTTTCTTAATTTTGGAGTACACATTGGAAGTTGAGATTAAGTTTGCTTTTGATAGTTCTGAGGGAAGAAATGTTCACTCATACTTCTGTTTGTAGAGCCCTTGAATACTGAAGAAATCAAATATTACCTCTGAGAATAAGTATAGCTTGATACAAGCAATGGATATTATTGACTGACTTTGATGCAAGCATGCTTCATGTGAATTATGCAACTACTCCTGGCAACTATCTGTAGCTGAATTTATATGCTCTGTTAAACATCCAATCATCGAGACAGCTAGTGCTACCCCTGCCATCAGAAAACTGTATTTCCCTCTCCTTACATTTAGTATGTGCTTTAATACCTCACATTTATTCAAGCTTGCTCAGGCCAAGTTTTCTATTTCCTCTTAGTACTATACTGATTATTCACCCATGTAACTACACTGAGAATTAGCATCAAAATGGAGATATGAAGACCAACCATAATAAAGATGCTATGAATACTCAAATCTTCAGATCTGAAACTTTCTACTTTAAGAGTCTAGCACATAAATGTCAAAGAAAAGCATTAAATTTAGGATTTATGAAGAGAAATCTGATGCCATCCTGTGGGCAGCTAAGGAAAAATCTTAAGTTTTTCTTTTATCCAGGGCAGCTATATATACTAGCATGCAGACCCAAAAGAGAAAGGCATGTTAAAAATTCAGAAATACATCTTCTCTAACACAAACATAGTCCAAAGATTTTTCAGATAATAATTATTAATATAAATGTATCTGTATGCACACAGACACAGACAAATGTGAAGAGGGATTAACTAAAAAAATAATGCCAAAATATTAAGTGTTTTTAGTTTGATGGTATGATTTTTAAAATAGGAGTGAGTTATGCTGTTATAATTATGAGAAATATTTTCAACTTGTACAAAAAGTTTTGACAACTTAGCAACAAAATTTATATTTTTCATACTTTGAGATAAGTAGATAAATTTGGTAAATAATACTTTGGTAAATAATACTAAATACTAGACTTTTCTAATAAAGTTAGATATATCCAGAAAGAAGGAAATGTCCTACTGAACATAAATACAACAGGTTGGAGAGATGTCATGCTCCATGAACTCTGAAAGGAATTTATGTCATCTTATTCTAGCCAGCAAATATTTTTGAGAGCCAACAATGTGTTAGATCCTACAAACATGGAGATAAAATCTAAGGTCTCCATCTTTAGGAGGCTCACTGTACAGTCAGCATATGAGAGAGATAGCAAAGCCATGAAGGTCAACCCAGGATGCAGGGGCAATACAGGAGGGGTATCCAACTTAAACAATATAGGAGGTGCAAGTGAAAGAACTCACATGACCCCCCAAAGATACAGTTGCTGAAGGGAGTTGAATTTTTAAGATCTAACAGAATAGGTTTACCCATTCAAAGAGACTGGGTAAAGTCAAAGCTTTGTTAAGCAGAGATAACAGACACTCTGAAATATTAAGACATAGAAATTACATGCTAAGTTCTCCTAATAAATGCATAATGATTTAGAAGAACCATTTCTTCTACTAGAGCCAAGGATCCCTTCCAAATTGGCTTTTTAAATTTCCTAAGATAATTTAAATGGAGACAGTTTGAGATACAGAATCATAAAAGTTGTTTTGTTTTTAATTAATGCCATGATTCTGGAGAAGGGGATAGTGTGGTCATGCTGGTTCCTGAATAAACACTGTAAGACAGGTTTATGATAAAAAGAGATAAATTATTCTACATTTGTATTAACATTCCACATCCAGTCTCCACCACCAACCCTTTTTCTATGATAATGTTTAGATGGATCATTATTGATTCTAAGGGATCTAGCTCTTAATTCAAATATCTTTACTAAGGAAAAGTCATATCTTCTAGTAGCTTTCTTTCTTGGGAACTATCAGCATAATATAATGTATAAATTGAAAACTGGATACTTGAATTGTCCTATAGAGAGCAGTACAAATACATGAAAAAGCCACCCAAAAGGAGCAGGACAGATGTATCCTTTGAATGACTCCCAAGTTAGAACTCAACTAACCATTAACTAAATTATTTGAAACATTTTTAATAATTAGAACATAATTTCTATTTTTAGCAGAGAGCAAATACAGATTCTTGATTTGAACAGTAGGATAATAATAGTAAAAAAGTATGCAAACCATTGTACTTTTCTGGCTAGTTATATGAGTTAGTCAGGAAATTTTACAAGGAACAGAACTCTATCTCATAGAAAGGGGGTACCTTAAAGTTTCTTAAAATCCAAGGAAGATTAACATCTGTCTTGGTAAAGTATAGGCATTCAGCTTAATCTCAGACACTCTCAAATAAGGATCTTCAGTTTTGTCACGGTCTCTGTCTACCCTGTGTACATTTTGCCTTGAGAATCCGGTTTTTCATAAAGTTGCTCCTTAGCTTCATATTGACAGCAATCACCTCTTGTATTGATTTCCTCACTTCCAACTAAAAAGGTCATAGTCAATACATCGTATCCAGCTTGGTTCAGTTTGGTGTTGGATTTTCCTTTTTAAAAAAAGATTTATTTACTTATGCATACAAGAGCTAAGGTACAGGCTAGATTCACGGGAGGTGAGAGGACTCACGAGAGTGGGGATCAGAATAGGTAGATTGACCAAAATACAACACTGAGGGTGGGAGAGCAGGCAGCAGGCAAGGCAGGAGAGGTCTGCTACGCCATGTGGTTCCCCTACCTGGCTGGGATCGAACTCACAACAAGGATGATTCACAGCGTGGCCTTTTTTTTTTTTTTTTTTTTTCCCTAAATTCAGGATCTAAATAAGATCCAATGGCCAGAAAGAGGGCAACATAAACATTCTAAAAAAGGAGAATAGATAAAAAATTTCCACTAACTTTCAGATTGTAGTCT
Source organism: Galemys pyrenaicus (assembly GCA_019455555.1). NCBI lineage: Eukaryota > Metazoa > Chordata > Mammalia > Eulipotyphla > Talpidae > Galemys > Galemys pyrenaicus. Next base: position 258,206 of record JAGFMF010011478.1, read on the forward strand.
ACATTAATCCAAAGTCTTGAGTGATTTTTATAGTTCTAGAAATTTTTATTTATCCATTTATGATTTAATGTGACACTGTACATATGATTAATTTAGCTTTGAAGACTTTTTTTTTTATTTTGGAGACTATCTAGTACTATATCAAGGGATATTAATGTTTTGTTGAACATAGTTTAAGAATTGCTGAATACCAGACTTTAGATGCAGGTCAGCTTTACACATCTTTAATCCTTTTTAATGTTTGAATTTTTCTGCAATAAATGGAGTATGTTTAGGGCAAGCACTAGTTATAATAGTAAGAAAATAAGGAAATTGATGAAGGAGTAAGAAAAGGGTAATTATTGGTCACATACCTGAAGGTGAATTTCTCAAGCAGATATTAACAAAAATTTAAAGTATCATAAATGGGAGGCTTGAGGTAATTTACTGAGACTATTTTAAAGAATACAATCAGCAATTGAGAACAAAACAGAGTGGATATCTGGTACATATAATGTTACTGGAGCATATAAATGTGTGTAACGATGGAGTAGAAGGTTGTTAGGAACATGTTAGCTGTCAAGTCTGATTGATTTTAAGTTTTGTTTAGCAGTACCCCTGGTGGAGCCAAACCCTAAAGCATGCCCCTGAGGGAAAAAAATCAGCTGCTTGCCTTGGTTTTCTGACTACCAGTGAGAAATACTAGTTATCTTGGGACTGCAAGACGAAGTGTTCTCTATAAGACTGACACAAAAACTGGTATTCACAAACCATGAACAGTTATAGCTCTCATTTATACAAAACAGGATTCTGCAATGAAAAGCAGATTTTAGATTCTTGTGGATTACCTATCTCTACTTTTTCAATTGGTTTACTATAAATAAGCATGATATATGATTTAATTGTGTGTGCATATGTACATGTATAATAGACTGGATGAAGAGGTAAATGAAGTGTAGTCCCTGGCATATCAATACCATACTTACAACTGTAAGTTGGTAAGTGGATGAAGGTAAACTGCCTTTAGAAAAGTTTTTGCTCCCTATCTCCTTTATCTCTGTTACTATTTTTTTTCCATACATTCTCCATGTCCATAAAGATCTGAACCCCACCACTGTCACAAATCTTCAAGTCTTATCCATTTCTCAGCAAGTGACTAAATCAGTTGATTGACGTATAACAAATCATTACATTAAACTTATACAGTGCTATATGTCAATTATATCTCCATAACACTGGAAAACCAAATGAACAACATCAAATCAATGGATTCAAATAAACATTTGGAAACAGAAAAGTTACCCACACTTGAGCATCTGGCTGAATATGTTCCTCTTCAAGTCACCACATCTTATAGCCCTTTTTAAGTACAATCATATATAGCACTCTCTGTAGCTAATTATCTATGGATCTACTGATTCTGACCAGACTTTTATGTTACCTCTTCTCTGTTTTTTAAGAGTGGCAATTTTTAAAATTTTTTAACTTAAAAATGCTAAATTATTTTAGCAATTATTATTTCTAATGTGAAATCACAAACTAATGTAGCCAAATTATATCTTAAGTATAATTGTACAGTCTAATTGATGATTATTTAACAAGCAACCATGTGACCAACATGTAGGTCCTACTTTGGCAGCATCCTCGGAACATCATGTATGGTCCCTGCCTGATTCAATCTCTCCCACCAACTAGAAATCACCACTATCTTTTTGTCTCTAGTCTTTACTTTTCTTCATAGTTTTACAACCTACAGTATCATGCACTGGTAAGACTTAAATGTTTCTCTCTACTTGAACTTAATAAAATTGATTTACTCTGTTTTGTCTTTCTTTTCCATGCTGTTTTGTGAGGCATGTATGTTGTGATATATAAAACATTACAAATGCTAATTGGTGAATGCATGTTAATTCTTCATAGAAGAACTTCACAGTATAGAAAAAATGATTGTAGTTGCCCTTGGTAACTAGATTTGAAGATACTGGACATATTTTCACTCTACATTTATCTTCCAAAGGAGAATATAGTCTACCTCTATGTACTAGCTGGCTCACACAGCCTGAAAGTCCTTTTCCCTTTTTTGTTATCCTTTGAGGATGAGGGCCATATTCTAGGGCTTGTACTTGCCAGCTGGCTTTTGATACAACTCACTGGCAAGATCAAACATGGAACATAAGCCTAGAAATAGACTTTGAAGTAGGTCCTCCATGCTCTGTAGGGCAAATATCAAAGCTGGTTTGGTTGTTAAACCAAAGATATAAAATTTTACCAAGGTTCTCCATAAGAGTTTCTATTCTGTTTGACACCTATATATCCTGATATAGTCTGGTCAAAATGGAGAACTATTGCAGTAAATATTATCAGTATAAAATATTTTAATACTTGCAAAAATTTGAAAAAACAGATTGCATATTCTCTATTCATATTAAGTCCCTAGATATTCTGATTACAGATTTTTTATAATAAGCAAATGGCTTATAAGACTGAGGCAAGTGAAAGGTTCTCTATCATAAAACCTCCTATACTATAAATACTTATGGACCAATATTGTAAGACATGGTGTGAGATAGTCACTTGTTTTACTTCTTTGATGTGAATTGAACATTAGATGTGTATAGATAACTAAATCGTGGAGATTAGTCCATTCTAAGTTTACCCTAAGTTACTGATTTTTTTTTTCTGATTTTGCTTCATGGTTCTTTATTTCTTCTTGTTAAAAAATACTGGTCTCTGCAAGCATGCACTAAGTTTTTGGTTCATCTTTATGTGTGTCATGACTGAAGAGAAGAGGAAAAACAACTAAACCTATTTGAGAAATGAGGCAAAATTATGCAGATAATTAAAATTTACCATATAAATTTTAAATTTGTCTTAATGTTAAATTTGAAATAATAATATACTTCTAGACCTTGAAATATATCCTTTTATGTTTAAGTTAGAGTCTTATATGTATATTTCAGATTTTTAAAGCTATTAATTCCATTTCAGCGCCCCTAAACAACCTTCAGTACTCTAAATTCAGATCTTCAGATAGTCAGTTGACACACATTTCAAGCTGTTACAAAATGGCACCCTTCCCAGGCTATAGTTCAATTTTAGTAGCATCATTTAAGTACACCAGTTTTTTGTAATTATTTTAGTATACCATTGAAATGTCACCTTTATGAAATATACAAAAACTTTATTTTTCTCATTTGCCACTACGCACAAATACAAGTTGCTAAACCATCAATAATTTATGATTTATCAAGACTTTCATTATAAATATCTCCTTCGATCTCCTAAACAACCCTATCAGTCAGGCATAGACGTAGTCAGCAAGTATATACTGGATGTCCTCCAACTGTTTACTTCACACTTGTGCAAAGAGTTGATATGGTGTGTAAACAAACATATGGCAAACACTCATGAAATTTGACCTTTGATGGGGAAGCTAAAGGATAAATTACTCCAATTAATTATGAGTGACTGGATAATTATGTGTCAAATGTTATGAAGGAAATAGACTACTCTAATATGGTAAAATAAAGTGAAAATATTGAAATGAACATGTCTGTTTTCTTATCCTTCCTTCACTCCACATGTCCACTGTGTTATTTTTAGGTACATCCTGCACTTTGTATTTTTTTGTCTCAAAAACTTACTATATCCCCTCTTTTCTAGACAATTTTACAGTTTTTCTAGGAACAAGTGACATCTTTTTCACTTCATATTGAGTGTACACAAGTGATTGAAATCTCCCAAGAAAATGGTTTATAACTTTCTCATGTGTGCTCCATGACTAAGTGATACCATCATTTTGTTTTTATTGTCATTGATGACAACCTTATTGTTGTCCTTATTTATTTTCTTCTCTCTGACAATAGGAAAGAAATACTGGATTCATAATGATGCCAATTTTTTGAGTCTTCAGGGGATTAAAAAAAAAAGTTTACTTATTTTTTTCTTTTTAACACAGTGACATTTATTTTACAAATTTAGTTATCATTTCAAAAACATGCAATAAAGTTGTAAATAGAGGCTTCTCTAATATTTGAAGGAAAAGAGTAACAAATTTAAGCTAAAAGCTAGGAATTGCTAACCAAATCAGATAGCCTTAGTTGAGCCCTAGCATAAAGATACCTTATTTAGTAGAGAAAATTAAAAGTTTGAGTACTTCTGATAGAGTTACTATCAGAATTCTGATAGAATTCAAAAAGTTGAATTAAATGTTTTATAAAGTATTAGCTGATAATGTTGATTTACTATGAAGGAAATATGTTAGTATTACCATATATTAAATGAATAGCTTAGGCTATCAGTTTCTGTGGTTTGTTCAAGCACAGTGAATGGTAAAAACGATGCTCCAATAAAGTACATAAGCAAGCAAAAGGTACATAGTAGTAATATTTTAAATTATAAGTTTATCTTGCTACCAATGTAAGAAACATATATCAAAAGCAAGGAATTACATATTGAACTACACAGATGTTTTAACTAAATGAAAAAATTTCCTTTATTTATTTCACTATATACTTTAAGGAAATTCTTCTTTATATGAATACAATATTTCCTTGAAATACTAATGCTTTTTGACAGTAGTAATTGATGGAAAAGCTTATTAGGATCTCTGGGAGTCTTCAGGGCTACAATAATTCTTAAGAGAAAAACATACAGTAACAGAGAAGATAGTGTCCTGATGGCATAAAAAGTCACATCACACAGCCATCTATCCTATAGTTACTAATACCAGAAATGTGAGGCCTCTTTAGGACTACATCTATGACTTGGAGCAATAAAGAAAAGACCTAGGAGGTCAGTCACAAGAGAAAATATCTCTATATTGCAGAAGTGAAGAATTCCATTTTTAGCCACTGTAGCTAATGCCATCTAGAAACCTCTCAGTCAAGCAAAAGAAAAAAAAAATCAAGCTGACCACAGATGTGCAGAATATGCACCTTCATTTATTGTGCAGTCACATTAGAGAAATGACCTCTCCAAAGGGTGCTATATAAATGATTAAAATTCCCTTTCATACTCCAAAGTAGTTCCAAAAATCAGTGGGGGTTCTATGTTGTATTTTTTTGGGGGGATGAGTAAATATATATCAATTTTTTTACCTTCAATCTTTTATTTTTTGCTATATATTTTCCCAATATGGGAACATATGTCCTTCCTTGTCTCAAGTATTATAGATTTTTTAGTGGGAGAAAAAATGTTTTTTCTTTGTAAATTATCTTTTGCTAAGTGAATTCTATTGGTTTTGCTATGTAAGTGTAGGGTCACTTAGGATCTATAGACTTTACAGAACAACTGCGGAAGTGAGAGTCCCTAGGAGATGAATGTCAGGGGGAAAAAGTATTTCACACAGAAATAAATGCAAATTAATAATATGGAAGCTACTAATTATCAGAGGTTTCACCAGATGGAAAAAAATATTCAGACATATAAAATAATGGTAGCTGGAGCTTGGAGAGTGAATGAAAAAATAGAAAACAATTTGAGTATGCATGAAGATAAAGAAATACTAACCTAAGCATGTTTTTACTCAATGAAAACAAGTTCTATTATTTAAATCTTTTTTTGCACATCAGTCCCAGAAATCAAAGTATATACTGACTAAATAATTATGGAAAGAAAGGAGGAGGATGAGGGGAGATTGTGAGAGAACTGAAATAAACCAGAAACAGATCAGAAGCCACTGACTAGCATCAAGGAAACTTCTCTGTGCCCTCTTGACTCAGAATCACCCCTTGTGCTTTCTGTCACTTCTCACCTTGTTTTGCCCTAAGTAGTAAAGAATTAATTTTGCATTCTATCCCATTTTCTTCCATTTGTATATTTCCTTTTTTGTTGCGAGCCATTCTATGTCAGTACACAAATGAAGAGTTAAATTTGTCTCTCTCCAGCTTGAAGGCAGCAGCCACTCACAGACATTAAGAACAATAATAATAATAACAATAAAGACACAAAACCAAAAATGAAAAGACAAGGACAAATTAGGGACACTTGGTGGGGAGGGGGAGGATTGAGGGAAGATGGGAGCATGGGGGACTGAGGTGATGGTGCACTGGTGATATGGTGATGGGGAATACGTGGGGATTACAACTGATGTCAAATATATATAAACTAAAGGGGAAAAAATAGAATAAAAAATAACCAAAATCAATCAAAAAACTCAACAAGACCAAAAAGCCAAGATAAAGTAAAGGGACCATGGGGGTGGGGGGAGGGGAAGGAGGGGAGGGTAAAGACGGGGATGAAGGATGAGGGCAGAAAGAGCACAAGGGACTGAGGTGATGGTTCATGGGTGACATGGTGGTGGGTATTCCCTGGGAAATACAAATTATGTCAAATATAATCAATTAAATTTTTAAAAAACTGAAAAAAAAAAATTGACACTCACCCTGAACCAAGCAGTATCAGCTGTGAAATCAAGATAGTGTCCTTTTTGAGTTAAAGTACAGAGTGATTAAAAAAAAAAAAACAACACAATAACTAAAATCTTAGAAAAATTTTGGAGCCATCAGATTTAGCCCCTAATAATAGTGGCAAATTATTTGTAAGTAAAATTCCAGAAACCAAAAAAAATATGCATCTCATTGCAGTCAATGGATTCCATGAAAGCGAGGGCAGTAAGTCACCACGGTAGTACTCTTTTCAAAAATTAGAACTTTTTTTTAAAGTCAGGAAATGGGGTTTGAAAGTTAAAATTTTCTTTCTAATAAACAAGAAAGAACTGACTTTCCTGAGAAAGGGTAACTATGCAATAATGCTTACTGGAACCACAGACAGGATTGATGTGGACATTTTATAGTCTTATGCTCTTGTGTATGATTAATACAGAATTCAGGAAACAGACTGGCAGTTACTCACCAGATGTATCTCAGCTGTACTTCCCATATTCCCAGTTAGCAATAAGAAGGAAGAACCCCAAAGTTGTCTAAGATATGAGCCACATTAAGAAGGGATGACCTGAGTGCATTAGTCAAGTTCTCTTCTATGCATAATTCAATATTTGCATAATTTTAACATAATCACCTTGAGCAAGATTATTTCCCTTTTTGCAAATGAAAAATAGAAACCTCACAAAGCTAATATTTTTCCTAGGAACACACAACTAGTAAAGATTTGAACTTGAAATGTCATGCTCTTCCCACACTAGCATACTGTCCATTTTGCTTTTACGCACAAAAACACTATAAACAATGTATACAACTTGTCTGGAAGTAAGTTTACATCTGTGACTTAACCACAATCTATGCTATAAATCTAGCCATCATCTCCAAGTTTCTTCATGCCCTCTCTAGTATTATTATTATTATTAGTGATAGAAATATATTATTAGTGATCTAACATCACACCATATATTTTCATATACAATATTGCTAACTATAGGCACTATGTTATATAACTGATCTCCATTATTTATATATCTTATATAACAAACTTTCTAGTCTTGAATACTTCCCTTTATTCCCCTCACTTCAACCTGAACACCCACTATGCCACTCGCCTATGGCATCTATTTTAGATTTACCATGTAAGTGGTATCCTGTAAAATTTGTCCCTCTGTTCTGAATCATTTAAATTAATGTATCATTGAGGTTTCTACTTGTTGTAGCAAGTGACAAAATTTCCTTTTTCTTTAAGGCTAATGTATAGTCAACATTTTCTACAGCCACTTAGCTATTGATATGTATTTAGGTTCTTCCCTATTAACTATTATAAATAAAGCTCAAATAAAGATGAGAATAAAAATATATCTTCAAGATTCTGATTTTCTTTGGAAATAGACTCAAAGTGGGATGGCTAGTCTTTAGTTGCTGTTTTTAGTTTTGGAAGAAACTCCAAACTGCTTTCAACAGAGGTTGTACCAATTCAAATTTCTGTCAAGAGTATAAAAGGTTCCATTTTATCTATATACTATACACTGTTTTGAGATAATATTTGTCATCAATTTTTATTTTTATAAAACCACTCTAACAGGTGTAATGCACTTATCTCACTGTAATTTTGATTTGCAATTTTCTGATGATGAATGATGCTGAGGTAGTTTTCATATATCTGCTCTTTTCTTCTTTTGGCAAAATGTATCTGCGATTCTTTTGCCCATTTTTAACCAGGTAGTTGCGTTGTTTGTTGATTTTGTTGTTTTTCTTTTCATTTTCATGAGTACTTCATAGATTTTAGATTATCAACCTTTTATTAGATATATGGTTTGCAAATAATCTGTAGATTATCTTTTCATTTGTTAATTATGTTTTTGCTGGGCAGAAGATTTTTTTTTTTAATTTGCTGTAGTCCTACTATTTTTGCTTTTACTACCAGTGCTTTACTACCAGTGATTCAAGAACGCTTCACCAGATTGCTGTCCAAATGTTTTTCCTATGTATTGTTTTTAGAAGTTTCATGATTTCAGGTCTTATGTATAAAATTTTAATCTACTTTCACTTCATTTTTATGAATGGTGTGCTAAAGTTTCAGTTTCATTCTTTTGTAAGTGAATAGAAAAGGCCATCCTTTACTTCTGTTCTTGACTGTTTTGTCACATATTATATTTGCACAAGTTAATTTCTGGGCTTTTTATTTTGTTATTTTGGTCTTTGTGTGTGTGTGTGTGTTTAATATCAGTACTGTAGTGTTTTCATCATGGTTGCTTGGTAATATATTTAGAAATAAGGAAGTGTAATAACTCCAATTTGTATTTGTGTCTCAAAATTAAATTGGCTTTTAAGCTGTTTGATGGTTCTGTATGAATTTTAGGCTTGTTTTTCTACCACTGTAAAAAGAAAAGTTACTGCAATTCTCATAGGGATTAAATTAAATCTATAGATTACTTAGGGTAATATGAATTTAAAAAAAATATTAATTATTTCTAAATCATGAATATAGGGTATTTTTAATTCTGTCTGCTTTAAATCATTTTATCAGTATTTTACAGTTTTGAGAATATAAATTTATAGTTTAATTTTATTTCTTATTGTATATATTAATATTATAAATGGAATTGTTTTGATTTCCTCTTCAAAGAAATCATTGTTGGTATATAGTAATTCAACTGATTTTTGTACATTAATTTTGTATTCTACAATTTTACTTAATTTATTAGTTCTAACATTTTACTGTAGCATGTTTGGGTTTTCTATATATAAAAATAGGCCATCTACAAACAGATAATTTTACTTCTTTCCAATTTGGATATTAATTACTGTTTTTGCCTAATTACTCTGATTATAACTTCCAGAACAACATTTGAATAGAAGTAGGAACAGCACATTCTTGCATTATTACAGATCTTAGCAGAAAAGCTTTCATTTTTCCCATTGAGTAGGATGTTAGTATGAGCTTTCACATATTGCCATTATTGTGTTAAATATTTCTATACCTAATTTGTAGTTGTTTTCTTTTTTGTCATGAATGGGTGTTGAATTTTGTCAAATGCTTTCTCTGCAGCTATTAAAATGAAAATATGATTTTCATTCATTATCCTATTAAATGTAATATATTACACTAACAATTACAGTATGTTGAACCATGCTTAAATCCCAGAAACAAATTCCACTTGCTTATCATGTATGATACTTTTAATATTATTCAATTTAGATTGCAAATATTTTACTGAGAATTTGTACACCCATGTCACCAAGGATAGTCCCTGAATTTTCCTTCCTTTTGGTACCACTGTCTGGCTTTGATATCAAGGAGATGCTGCCCTTATAGAAAATATTTAGAAGTGCTTTTCCCTTCCATTTTTTGAAAGAATTTGAATAGAATTGCTATTAATTTTTCTTAAAATGTTTAATAGGATGCAATTGTGAAACCATTTGATCCTGTACTTTTTTGTTGTTGAAAAATTTTCGATTATGGACTCAATCTCCATTATTATACTGCTTTTCTTTAAAAAAGTAGTATTTTTTTTGCAGTAACATTGGTTTATAGACATATAATCATATACAAATCATTGTATATGATTTAGAGATGCAGGTTCACACCTCTACAGATGTATGTTGTCACCTCAAAATTACCATCAAAGCACCATAATCCTAACTACTGAGGAAACATAAAATCTTATAAGTACATGTATGAAAGAATTGTCTAATGTAGTACAAAGTACATGTTGTACTTTTTTATATTTAATGCCAACATGACTGAATTTTTAAAAACAATTTGATAGTCAACATGATTTCTCCCCTCATATATATTATTAAGCTACATTAAAACATTACTTAATATTTTATTACCCTTGATTTTCTGAAATACTACACATTTCTTTCCAGCTCTTTCATTTTTTAATCTGCTTCTGGAGGTTGTTTAATATTATTTTATATCTCTGCCTAATATTAATAAGTAAACTATAATTTAAAAATAATGGTATATATTGATTTTATACTCACGCAAGAAAGAGTTAGAAACTGTCTTTTTCTGATATTCTGGAAGAGCTTTTAAAGTCATTGGAATTATCTGTTCCTTAAATGTTGGTCAAATAAAACTATTCATATTGTCTGCCTTGGTTGAGGTGAAGAAATTGTTCTGAAGCCTTAAGTCTTTGAAGTTTAGTTTGGATGTATTATTTCATTTAGTATAGTTTTTATATGTCCCTTTTTTTATAGATTATATATTTCTAAGTAACCAAACTTTCTAATGAATACTCAAATATATTTTCAAAAAGATGATTAAGAGGGCCTCCCTGGTGGCGCAGCGGGTTAAGCAATGCACTATGAAGCAAACCGCAGCCACTAGAGCACGAGTTCGATTCATGCCGCTGGCCAGGGAGAGGCCCCGCATGCTTAGCAGACCTCTCCTGCCTCGCCTGCTGCTCCCCTCAGCAGTGTTTCAGTCGATCTGCCTGTTCTGCTCCCAGCTCAGTCTCTGGTGAATCCTCTCACCTCCCGCGACTCTGGCCTGTACCCCAGCTCTTACATGCATAAATAAATAATTTTTTTTTTAAAAAAGATGATTAAGAAAGGCCACTTATTATCTTAATTTACTAACCTATGTCATAATTTTTATTTTCCTGGATCCGTTTCCCTATGGAATCTCCAAGTATTCCACTTTAGAAAAGTTGCATTGAATATTATTCAATTTTCCCCTTACTATTCTGGTTTTTCTCCTTTAAGAAAGTCAATTATGAATAAAGTCAATTTGAACCAAGCTTTTGTTATATGGCAGTACCTCCCAAGAAGTTCGGGAAGGATAGCGCCCAGTAGTCAGTCCTATCTGAAAATGGCCTTAGCTGGAGAGTTCTTTGGTCCAGGATTCACACAGGTATTAATTATACTGTAGCCTATCTCCAATTATTAGTGAACAAGAGTTCATAAAGTTTTGATCCCTAGCTCAAATTGTTAATAATGTTGAATGTACATTTCAATTTAGAGAGCTCTTGGTTCATCTGAATTTTTCTTGTAATTGTACCAAAGGACACATTTCCCATTGACTCAATCCTATTTCTTTTTCTTGTCTCCACAAGTAGTTATGCTGAGAGCATTCTCCAGTAAACTTCCAACCTTCTAATCTCCATAAAAGCCCAGCATAGTTGTGGTTAGAAAAAAACAGATACAAAACAAGTATTTAAATGATAGATCATTGGATTTGTTACTGATTGCTTCATAACATTTTTTTCCAAAATTTAGAAATGTGTGCAGAACAACAAATATTATCTCATACAAATTGTGAGCAATAGGAATCCAGAGGCATTCTACATACATGGTTGAGGTTATAGTCTCCTGTGAGATTCACTCAAACTGCTGGTTAGGAAACCATCTTAAGCTCCATGAGGGCTGAAGGATCAGCTTCCAAGTTTCTAATGGTTGTTGGCAGGCCTTAGCTCCTCATTGGCTAGTTAGAGGAGAATTCAGTTCTTTACCACATGGGCCTCTCCACAGAGCTGCCTTCTGAAACTGCACATGGCTTCATCCAGAGAAACTGATTCAAAGATCAGTTCAAATCAAAGCCACACTCTTTAAGAACATTATTTTGGAAGTGACATACTCATTATTCCTATAGGTAGGTAGATAGATAGATGGACAGACAGACAGAGACACAATACAAGAGAATGAATGATAGGAGGCAGAGGCCATTTGGGACCACCTTGGTGGTTATCTGCAACAATCACTCTCCACAGAGTGGCATATTAGCTATAAACACTGTTGTGAAATAAATTCCTAAAAAACTTAGTGGCTTACACAACACATGATCTCACAGTTTCTGTGGGTCAAGAATTTGAGTACAGTTTAGCTCAATATCTGACTCAATAACAACACTGCAATCAACTCAAAGTTCAACCAGAAATGATTTGCTTTCTAAGTCACTCAAATGACTGGGCAGGATTTATTTCCTCATGTCCCATTGGACTATGGTTTCAGTTCCATTCACATCTATGCCATCTAAGCTTCTCCATAGACTATCTCATAACAAAACACTGGCATCTAAGCAGGCAAGAGAAAAGGCAAGAGGGAAGGCAAAAAAAGACCAAAATACTGTCTTCTGTAACTTAACCAGAAAAGTGGCATCTCTTCATCTTGCTGTTTATTAGAAATGATCACTCAAGAAAAGGGGATTATGGAAATCGAATACCAAGAAATGGGGATCACTGTAACAATGTTACAGCTGGTGATGCTTAACTGATCAGAGTTTGTAGGTAAAGTTAGCTGCAAGCACAAAGTGGATGTGCAGTTATATAAAATCCGGGCTGTTGAACCCTATGTACACATTTTGAAGGAACTATCCTGGACAAATGTAAATCAGGCATTTGGAAAATATGAAGGGTTTTGCAATAATTATGATAATGTAAATGAATGAACGACTGCTGGAGACAACTGATGCTTTAGAGAAAGACAATGTAGAACTGAAAATGAGTTAGTTTAAATTAAAACTATATATGGGAGTCAGTGGGCATCCTTGGCAGCATGTAAATCATATCTCCCTCAGCTACAGGACAAAGAAAATGAGGATCAGACCCATTACTTAATCATGGAAGTAACAGAGCTTTAAAGTTGGTCAAGTTCCAAACCCAGACAAAGTTTGGTAAGCCAAATTCAGAATCTTCATTGGAAACAAACCCTTAAACATGTGATAGAGGAATCTGGATTGAATATAATTCAGTGATGACATTTTTAAGCAAGTGATGCCAAAAATCTGGATGTAATGGAAGGGATTTCTGAGTGTTGTCTCCTAGAGAGAAATCCCACTGCATACCATTTCAAAAGTTGGCCTTTACTGCTATAAGTATCAAGTTGTCTTTTCCAATACAGTGTTTCTGGGTAGCTTGCCATCTTCAGTAGTCTTAGTCAGCAACAGAGCCAAATTTTTATAGTAAAATCTTGGAAGTGAGTGGCAAGTCATCAGCTGAGAACAAGGTAATATTCTCAAGGAAGAAAATGGTGCTTTACTAAAGACAAATTATGTCAACCTTTTTCCCTTTTTTGTGAGGTATCACTGACTCCTGCAAACTGTTTAATGGGAAGTTTAGAGGCTAACCCAAATGTTGCCATTGTTAAATAACTTTTTCTGGGTCTCAGCGACCTTGTCTGTGAATAAGAATATTTTCACCATGAACATTCCATAGAGGTTCACAAATCTATTTGTCTAGTATAAAAGTTACAGTCTCAGATTAGGAACAAAGAAAGCTGTTGTTCAAATGTTCACTCACATAAAATGGGGGCATATGTCAGAGAAAAAGCTCAGCATCTGAGACAAGTTTTAGAAAGTGTTAAAAAAAAAAAAAGGAAGCAGAGGTTACAGAAAACTGAAAATAGGAATACTCTGAAGACCACCAGTGTTAACCTTTGCCTCCTGCCCACTTGAATGCATTCACATTCTAGAAACTTATTTGTGCTGCCTTCATATTTTGCTATAATAGAAGAAAAACATGTGTAGAAATGTAAGCTCCAGATAATCAGTAACTCTTATCCCCTAGAAGCAGCCCCGAAGCAATTCTCCAACTCTATTCACTGAGCTGATCAATGAGTCCCCAAGACCCTCATCTGTTTACTCTTACCAGGTCAGAAAGCCTTAACCTCAACAGAGAGCCTTGCCCCCCAAACCTCTCCTTAAATTTTCTTTTCCAGGAATCCACAAAATTACACCTCGGGTCACCTTACCCCTGCTCTTCCCTTTCTTACTGGACTATACAGTTATTTTTTAACTCTGTTTCCTCACTGGACTATACAGTTATTTTTAAACTCTGTTTCCCACTTTTGGCTAAAGAGTGTAAACTGTTTCATTCAAAGTAAATTCAATTGCAAAGAAAACACTTCAACATTTTTTGTTGTTGTTGGGGGTGGTAAACAAGATCAAATTGAGAAAAAATGACAGTTTCTATAGTAGTTTAATCTGAGTTACCCTGATAGCTATTAACTATTCTAATCAAAGTTATTACTTGTGATGATTATTATTATCATCGGGCCTGTGTTTTCCAAAGACCTCAAAGCATTCTATAAGCATTGATTCATTATCTGTATATTGATAAAAGAAAGCTACCCTAAGAATATGTCATTGGATACTGAAGAAATAATTTTTTGAAAAGTCACTTCATTATTTTTACCATTTCTCTTTTGTTCTCTTTTGGAGCAGTACAAGATGGAAGTCATAATCTTAATGTCACTGTTCTTCCAGGGAGGAGCCAATTTTGGGGGTGACTCTCTGTTTGAAGACTTTCATTTTGATGGTTATATTAGTTTGTTAGGGCTGCCAAAATGAAGTACAGCATATTGGGTATTTAAATATCATATATTATGATTTTACAGTTTGGGAATCTATAAAGAAGCCCCAAATCAAGAGTTCAGCAGAATCAGTATCTTATGAAGCCTGTAGGGGAAAGATCTCTTCCAGGTCTTTCTCTTTAGTTTGCAGACTGATAACTTGTTGCTGTCTTTCCACATTTGCTCCTATGTTTGTGTGTCTCTATGTTCAATTTCCCCTCTTTTATCTGGATTATAATCATATTGAAGTAGTAGTCCACTCCACTATGACCTTATCTTAATATAACTAATTATATTTGAATGATCTGCTCTCCAAATAAGATCACATTCTGAGATTTTCAAGAGATGCAGTTCAACCCTGAACAGTTATGCCAAGGTTTGATATGATTTTTTTAAAAAATACTCATCAATGGGAGGAAAATCACAGTAGATTAAACCATGGGGTTTAAAGTGATAAATCTTCAATATTATTTTTCATGTCTAGCTTCACATCCTTAAAAATTCCTAGAAGCAGGAGCAATTTTATAGATATTATTGTAAAGCACTTTCATATGAACTCTGTGCTGTGAAAATGATCAGTCATAGGACAGCTCATCAAAGTGGAGGACTCACCAAGGAATTCCTAAAGTTCTTTTTAACTCTAGTTCTTATATCTGGAAATTGTCAACCCTTACAAAACAATATCCATTTACTGTGATGAGATATACTTACCAATGATAGAAAAACACCTTCAAAAGGACAATGACACTTCTGACTCTTATAACTAAAATCATAGTGAAAACTCAGATCCTCTCTATGAGTAGTTATAAAAATTATAAATTCCCTTTATCATCTATTTTACTTTAATTATTCCTTCATTTAGAACTACTAATGAAGGCCTTCTTGTCTCACTGACTTAAGCCAACTAATTATTTAGAGCCTATGAAATCATGAAAACCTAACACACATACATTTTTAAAGGGAAAAATCTGCTTAGAAATGCAGTTACTTCCTTACATTTACACCTGTTCCATGTAAATTATATAAATAACAAAGGGGTTAACTGATATCTGACTGAAGAGTGTATAACATATAAAATAAATTTTTATTTAGTGATAGCCTGAGAATACTGTTAACACTGCTTTTGTGTTAAAAGTGCTGGTAAATTAAGTATTATTATGATAGGAAAGCATTAGGGAATTCAATACAGGCTGCTGTCAATTTTAATTAATAGGACAATGTTTTCCTCACCTCTTCTATTTTCTTTTTTTTTAGTTTATCCTGGTATTTAAATGTGAAAGGCAATTACTGTTATATACTTTCCTTAATTCTGTTGCACATTTGTTCATTTCAGTATTTAATTCAACAAATTTTCCAGGGTGTGCCTCTAACTTAATGATACAGCGAGGTCAAGCCTCCTAGCTTATTTTTATGTGGGATCAAACTGTTGTTTAAAGTTCAAATTGCCTATATGGCATTTCATAAACACTTGACATGTTAATGGGGATCTACCCTCTGGCTATTCCTTTCTCTTGACACTATAATTATAGAGGGATTCTACCACATTAAGAGTTACAGCTTCCATGTGTAAAGTGGATATTTTATATTAGGACTTATGAATTCATTTTTAATCCTTCCAATAACCCTATCAGGCTCTTTGATTATTAAGTGCAACTTAAATATTAGATGTATTTAAATAAACAAATAAATATAAGGTAAATATTTGTGTTATATAAACAGAAATTCAGAGCTAGTTGCAACTTCACATAAGTTTTGTTCTGAAGATTATAGTCATCAAGATTGTGAGCATTATTTCTTTAGTTCTTTCACTTTTATACTTTTTCATGTTATTTTCATTCACACAGTGGTTCTACTCAGCCTAACAAACATGTTGTAGCCTCTCCAGATCTTATGTCTAAAAGATACATCTTCACCTGTATGATATGCAGAACCAACAAACACTCCTTTAAAATTTCCATGGAAAACAAATGTCTTTTTTAGATGTCCTAGCCACTGTCTCTCATGTCTCTTTGGCTCAAAAAAACTAATGTAGTCTTGGATAACTGGGATGCTCTAACTGGTCTGAAGTCTAGCTACACAACTAAAAATCGTCTATTGCATCCAAATGTCATAGCTGAGAACTGAGACGATGTTCTTTAAAGTAACATGACAGTATTAGTTAGATAAATTGGTAATTGGTAGGTGAACAAACATTTTCTCATAGCAATCTTTGTTATTTCCTTTTAATAGCAATACTGAGAATGCTGAGAAATTATGTTTTCCATCAAGATACAGTCATAGCTGACAATATATTAGAGTAATAGGTTAATATGTAGTTGAGATCCTCAACTATAAAAACTACATTCTCAGAGAGTGCTTTATGTTAAAACTTTTTTGATCTATTATAATATTGGATCAACCTCAACACATCTATTTACATGAAAAAAATTAGCTTATGAGGCAAATAATTCCCTTGTATTTTACAGCTATTGCAAAATTACTATACTATAGCATAGTGGTAATAGTGACCAAAATAATTTATGTATTCCCAGACTGTACAAAAGCACTATAACAATCACTATCAGATACCGTGTACAAGATACCAAATTCTGGTTGTAGTCAGTGTACACAGAATGTATCATTTGCTCTCTTGAACTCCAGTTTGATAATGTAGTTATGACATCCACATAGTTTAGCTCCCTGAAAATGCTCTCTACTAAAAGTTGGATACATATATAAAAGTAATGAAACTATGATAAGAATATATATTCGGTACATTTTATACAATGACATCTTCTTGCTCCTTTTGTTACTATCATTCCCCTTAGTGGTTCTAAGTTACCCAATTTCAAGTGATTCTACTAAAAGTTTCTAACATAAGCAACACTTTTATCTCTTCATAAATTAAAAATAATAAAACATAAAATGTCACATTGCCTTAGAATACCTCTTGAATTCCCAAAACACTGAAACAAAGTCTTTTAAAATGCAGATGAGAAGTTACCTCCTACAGGACTTTTAAACCAGTAAGGAAATAAGACATAGATTGCATACTTTTTTTAGTGTATCATTTCATTCCAACTCTTTTCCCCTCAATGTTCTGCAGCAATGGAGATATTAACACAGGAAATACATATGAAGAAAAATAAATACTTGATTAATGGTAATCAGACTGTACAATGTAGTTTGCAACAAGGAATAGAATGTGAAATACTGTGCCCAGAACTCTTCTTAAAGAATTGAAAATCTGGAATCACAGATTGGGTTCAACTAGACTTGCCCAGCAAGTTGCAGACACGAAGGCCTGAGGAGCTCCTGTGGCAGAAGCAAGTTTTAAATCATCTGCAAAACATGGATAGGAAAAAACCACCAACAGAGCCTTCCTACTTCTTAGCACCACCAATAGGAAACACAAAGCAAAGAGCTGAGAACAAATGGGCAGTGACCTGTACCCAACCATGTGCAAAAACAAGGTAGGGGGGTGGTGGGCGGGGAATTATTTGCCTAATAATATCTTTATAAGGAATAGAGGAAAAGGCACCCTCCTCTCTTTGAAAACTAAACATGGGTCCTGTCAAATGGTGTTTGTTCTATCTTATCAAAGGAATTTAACCTTGCACTACTTCCAGATAGTTCTTTTTTTTCCAGAACTAACAGAGTGTGATGGTTAAGAAACCAGCCATGGAATCAGACTGGGTAGGTTTATGTGCTGTTTCTGCCACTTAAAAGCTATGTCACACTGAACAAGTAAACTGTTTCATCAGTTTCCTCATCTGTAAAATGTGTATAATCACATTAAATGGGGAAACTCTAAATGAGGTAACTCATACAAGGTACATAGGACATTATTTATCATAGAATAAACTCGTTAGGAATGTTAGCTTTTTTTGTTAATACAACTGCTCCTATAGGTTCTCTCAAAGAAAAACATCAGGACTAATAAAGAGAATGATAGTGTGCAGTCTGAGGTATATTCAGGGCCCCCTCAAACCTGCATACTCTAAATGTATTACCTGCATAATCACAAAGCATACTTTTAGTGTGAAAGAGCTTTAATAGACTGGTATGCATAGAGAGAGAAGAAAGGGTCATAGTTTCCTAGCAAAGCACCTGAAGTTATTTATCCCCTTGTGGGTAAATTACCAGCCAAACAGGGCTGGGCCAAACCAGCGCCACTGAGGCCCAAAAGCTTGTTGCAATCTAAGGTATCTTCTGGTGGGGAACCATAGGTAAGACACAGAAGGCAGATCTGGGACAAAAGGAACAAAATCTGAATACAAGGGATTCAGGTAGCAGCTGCTATCGTCAGTCCCCCCACATGTCTCTCATTCACATCTCTTCCAAGTGTTTCTTCATCTTGTCTCTATTCCATGTGTCTCCTTCCATGTTCCCCATATCCCTGTTGCAACTACAAATTCAGTAAGAAAATTCACCTTCTCACTTATCTCTGCGCCACATGCTATTAGGGGGGAAGGTAGTCCTGAATGGATTACACAAATAGGTTTATGGACTCCAACCCCCACTCCAGACCATTGGTATTCTAGAACCACAAATCCGATAAGATGATTACTGAAGAGTGGATCACTGGGACCTGAGGGTGGAGTTAAGCAGCCAGGCTGGCTATAAAACCAGAGAGGTGAGCCTTGGGCTCTGTCTTCCTTTGGAGTCATCTCACTTGATTCAGAGCCAGCTCTCAACGCGCCATTGGGTTCCAACTCGGAAGATCAGGAAGGATATTTATGAATTTATATCCCTCTCTTCTTTTCGTGTTATTACTACTTTATTCCCCTTCTTTTGTAAAATAAAACCCTTTAATAACTTTTGTCGCACATGCCTGCAGTTGGGGCTTATTATAAAAGTCTTTTGAGCGCATCGTGAGGACCCAGTCAGGGAAACCCATTTTATATTAGGGTTGCCCTGTAACAATGACTCCTCCAAGTTTTTTTGTTGTTTTTGTTTGTTTTGTTTTTAAACAAGTCTTCTGTGTGTCCAAGCCTTCTCTTTCAAGTCTCTTCCAAATCTTCATTGAAATTCCCTTCTTGCTGTTGAGCTCCATCCTTTCCCAGATGGGACAAGGAACATGGAAGCTCACCTTTTTATAGCTATCACTCTTTTGTGGGTCCAGCAATTTGCTGATTTATACCTGTGTGGACACTCTCTAGCCTCTTGACCTCATCTAAATAGTTCTGAATATTAACATTCACAATCCTTTATCACTCAAACATTTTCTGCTATTTGACACATCTATGTTGAGTGGGAAAAGATTCAGTTTCTTAAACGAGTGGAGGAGTTAACAGAGGCTTAGAGTACAAAGTTTGGGATGGAGGCATCACAAGACCAGAAACTGAATGTAGGAGTAGAGATGATTAGCATCATCATTAAATCAGCTATAGAAATGAAAAATCCTTAAGCCTGGGAAAAGGGTATATAGGGTTTGTCAGTCATCACAAAGGACAGCCAGAGAAAACACCCAAGAACATGGACCAGAGATGGGGCGATGTAGATTGCAGGCCAGTATCAAGAATCACTGGTCCTTATAAATCATCCTAGTCACAACCTAGAAGTAATTAATTTAACAATAGATAACAATTTCTGCAAAGGAATAAACCTCTCCCTAAAGAAAGATTATATCAGAACAAGCCTGTCCCTTCCAAATGTAGCTTTTTCTGCTTGCTTATATCTGCAAGATTTTCTTATCCCTTATTCTCCTAATAAGCCTAAACTTTTCAGATATAACCAAACATTTTTGTCTCTCTGAAAAATGCACACATGCTGCTAAAAGGGTTATCCTACTGAAACTTTTCTCAGGGGAAACCCAAGGATCCAACTCACTGAACTCAAAAATCTGGACACAATGACATCAGAATGAATAATGCAAAGATATAAAGTAGGGAAAAAGTCCCAATGCCTTCTCTTTTCCAATATTCCCTCTCTCTTGCTAAACTTTCAAGATACTTTTCCTTCAAATTTAAGTACCTTTTAGAGTTTCAATATAATGTGAGGAGCTATGCATCAGAAAAGTGCTGCCAATATTGTCTGTTCCAATGAAAACACTTTTTTGGTGGCTTAGTGGAAATATTTCCAAAAGGTAAGTAGATTCCTCTGGAAAAGAGGATCAAAATTCTACAGGAGCCTGGGTGCTAAGCCCATTACAGCTTTCTACAGGCTACTATTAGCATAACAAAGTCAATCAATGCATTTTGGTCAATAACCTTCTCAACTACTAAGGTAGAAAAATGTGAGCTTCTACATCAAATATCTTTAGCAAGATAAGGTGCTTATCTAAATGAAAGGAGCAATTTGCATTTTTAGCAGAAGGAAATACCATAGGGTTAAAAAAAATGCAGTTATCTACTCTCTCAAATTCAACCTGATTATAAATGAAGTAATTATTGTCCTGAAGGGTGACTATACACCCCAAAATTCTTTTGCATAAGGATTACTTTGAACTGATTATTAAAAAGAAAAAAAAAAAACAGACATAGGAAAAGCTCTGAAACTATAAAACACATTGTATAAAAGATCTTTCTATTCATAAGGGTCATCTCCATTTGTAAGAATGTCTCCTTGTCCTCTTAGCAGCAGGAAGAGAAAGATGACTAAATCTCTAGAAATTAACAAAGGAGAAGGCAGCAACTTAAATCTGCTTAACAATCATAACCCTCCTCTCTGTCCTCCTTGAGGTAACCTCTTCTAACTGACCTTCCTCCAGTGTCTTTTGTCTCTAACAGATGATGCTATTTGGGCCATTTCAGGGAGTTACTCAGTTTTCCTGGTATTATTAGAGCTATCCTAGCCAATAACCTAAAGGAGAAGAGGCATAATTATTTGTCCTTATCCATGAAATGTCAGTGAAGGGGCATAAGGAGCCATCACTCAAGTCCACCCAAGTTATGTCCCCTGACCACGAGATGTCAACATTTTCCTGCTAAGAGATGAACTTATCTGATGCCCCAACCCTTTAGTTCCTCATTCTGTACCCTGATCCCCTAGTTCCTCACTCTCTACCCCAACCCCAACTCCCTAAACCCCTAAAATCTCCTTCCCTGTTCAACTGGGGCATAATTTTGCTGACCTCCATCCTAATAAGGCCTAGGGCAAGTTAGGAATGACTAGGCAGTTTAGGGAGAGGACAGGTGGGGTCCTGAAAGAACTGGGTTTTGGAGATGAGGATGGCAAGAGTGATAAGGGAAGATCCAGAGATGGGACAAAGTTCCAAAGGGAATTAGCAAGGGCCCCAGGACTAGGGACAAAAGGACATTTCAAGAACAAAGGAGTGATAAGGGATGTAATGTGGTAGAGTGTGTGAGACCACCTAGAAACAACCAATCACAAAGAGACTAGTGGAGTTTTGGAGTGACTAGGGAACGAAGGTACATAGTCCCTGAAGCTAAACTTCGGCTTCCACTGGCCTGGGAATCCCACTTTATTTCTGTTCCTTTCCTTCTCAATAAACTTTTTCTTTCTCTAAATGAATCTGTCTCTTCTTGCCTGCTTGCCTGAGCATCTGCAGAGTTCCTTCTGCAGCTTCATGAGACACCAACCCATGGTGGTCTAGTGGCTGGGACTCAGCACTGCCACTGAAGCATGGGGTCCATTCCTGGCCGGGAGACTAGGCCTGAAAACCTGAAGTTACGGTATCACTGAGCGGTCAGTAAACCTCACCCAGGAGCGTAATAAAGCTCTTGCTTGTCAGAAACTTGGCCTGGCTCTCCATCTTCTAACTGCACTGAAACTTTCCAATTCACATTTCTTTTCTATAAATTGCATTTAAGAACTTTTGCATTTTTTTTCTACCACCATCCTTTACGAGGCAGAAATAAAGACTAAAAATTTTAAAAGCAAGCCAAAATTTCCTTGGGTTGTATATTTTTTCAGTTTTTAACAATGTACATTGAAAAGGTGATTCTTATTATAGCTGCTGGTTAAGTCCTTTTTAAACTTAGTGAGGTATCAGAGGTAGTTAATAAACTTTAATTTCCTGGAAAGGTACTATAAGAGCCTAAGTCCCACATGTAAAGATGGTATTAAAATAAAGCCACAGTGTATCTTATAGCTGTTGCCTCACTTTCAAGTAGAAAGTTTGAGGATTTTGCAAAAATTGTCTTCCCTGCTCCTTGCACACTGGAGAGCATGTGCTTCTGCATGGATTTGAAGTGTAACAGCTGTGCAAAATCTGCTGCTGAGGTAAAGCCAGTCTTTAAACCTTCACTGATGACTAAGGAGCCAGTGAAGATCTGACAGTGGGTACCAGCCTTTGCATTTCTACAGGGCATTCCTTAAAATAGAAGAGGTTCTCCTGTGTTGCTTTCCTCTAGCATCTGCTTATCTTTAGGGCAGGACCACGCTAAAGTATAGGGGAAAATCAACATATAGCCTGGAAAGAATTCACCAGAAATAGCGAACAGGAAAGGCAGGTTTACTGAAATGCACTGCTAAGAAAAGCAGTGGGCAAGACATGAGAGGTTTGTGTGCGAAGAACTTAGGGCTCACTTTTATAAACTGTTTGCATGGGTTTTTTATGACTGGGGAGTTGGTTTGGGCCTGTTAGTGCTGGGATGTCTGGTCTTGGATGTTGACATTTGACATGTTGTTGGGCAGGTAGAGGGGCACCCCAGAACCCCCAAACCTGCCCACTCTAAATAGCTTCTGCCATCAGCTGCATTAAGATAAAACATACTCTAGTGCCTAAGACCCTTAAATAAAAGAAACTTTAATACAATTAATGTGCAATAAAGAGAAGGGAAAAAATAAAATAGTTTCCAGATCAAAAATAACTCATCCCCTCATGGGTAATTGCCCAGCCAGAAAGGGTTGTCCAAATCAGGGCTGCTGAGGGCCAAGAGCTAGTCTCAAGTCTGAAGCACCATTTGGTGGGGATCCATAGAAGGAAGGCACCTTCTAGAAGGAAAAGAACAAAATCAAGGTAAATGCTGCCATTGCTAGCCTCCACACCGGTCTCTCACCCATGTCTATTTCAAGCATCCCCTTCCACGTCCCCCAAGTCCCTGGTACAAGACTAAGGCCGAGAAGCAAGTGCAACTTCTTCACACATCTCTCTCCTCCACGTGCCTTCTCCAAGTCTCCTGATCATCATCCTTCTTGCTCCCTTCTCTACTCTCATCTTCAACTTCTGCTCCTCCCTGCTCAGCTCCACCCTTTCTTGGGTTGGACAGGGAGCCTGGACTCTCCCCTTTTCCTGGGACCACTCAGTTACAGACACAGAATGTGTCCTGTCCCTGCTTCTGTATTCATGTTTCTAGTGATCAGTCTTATGACCTGGTTTCCATAGCAACCTTATCAATTTCCTTTATCTATTCAAGTCTCTAAACCTTCCTGCCTAGGAAGGGGTTTATTATTAAATGATACCCCCTACAACCCACCCCATCCCCATCCCAGCCCTGTCAAGAATAGTTACATTTTTAATATCGGTGACTCACTATTTGTAACCTATATAAACAAAATTCAAACTTCTGTTTGTTAGGATAAACCTCACAGTGTAAAATCTGTAGAACTGTTTCCTGGGTTCAAGCCCTCACTTTGATTATCTAATAAACTCTGTCTAACTCTCACTGAGACTTTATTTCCACTTAACATAATCAGTTTTAAGACAGAGGAAGTGAGTGTGAGGAAACATTGAAAGGAAAGCATCAAAGGTTGCTGCTATTAAAATAAGGAGCCTAATATTATGCTATTATTTCTTTGAGGTTTAAGCAGAATAAGTGACACTGGTCTGGAAATGTGAGAATGAGGCATAATAAGATAATGTTTGTAAGAATAATAATTTCAGACACCCAAGGGGTTTCACATAAAACTCATTTGCAAATAGACAGGAATCTCTTATAGAAGATGGATATATATATATATATATGTCATAGCTACTAGATTATTTTTATACTAACAAGACAGAAGAATGAAATCCATGCTAAAATTAATTTTTAAAAAATTAATCAAAAATCTAAATGATTAGACAATGAATGGAAGGTCTTAGCAGTCATTTCTGCACTTTCAATAGTCTTAAATATTGCCCAATGAAGAAAAAAAACATTTGTAAATGGGCTGTGAGTTTTAATCAATACATGAAAACTTTCAATTATACTTGACATGAGAGAAAACATATGGACTTAATCTTTCAAGCAAAATCTTCCTGGAAAGGAGAGGCGGGGAAATTTTAAAAGATCAAAGCAGATTAAAAATGTACGAGCGCCATCTGGTGTCAGATATAAAAATAATTGCAGCCTATAACAGTCAAAAGACCATCTACCTTTTTTTGTGGGCTCATTTCAAATAGGATTAATGGTATAGCCAGAGAGTAAATTTGGAATTCACTTTATGGTTACAACCTAGGTGTGAGTATTTACCATTTGGCTTAGAACTCCATGAACCATCCACCCTAGGAAGCATGGTTTGCTGAAATGGTGCCTTTGCCACAACCTATGTATTCAAATATTTCAGGCAAAACTTCATATTTTACCTCAAGAATTCATATAATGGTCACAGTTTTATACTCAAGTCTATAAAGTAAACCTTCTATGAAACAGGAAAATTGTATCTATACTTTCATAAGCAATGTCTTCTTTAGAAACATAGGAGAAGCAGATGGGTAGCATATTTTTAAGAAAGAAACTTTGAGTCTTATAATGCTAATGTGCCAAGATAATTTTAGCACTATATTTTTTAAAAAGAACTCTAAGTAGTGATATTTAACTGTCTTGTAAATTTACTCACAAATCTATTAACAGAACCTGAAAAATACACTGCAATCCATCTCACTCTACAACTGATTTTTACTACATCTCTACTTTAAATGTAGTAACTCATCCTATTCCCTTACATTATCAGAATATTCTAAGCTACAGAAGCTTATTCTGACAAGTTACAGACAGAATATTCCATAAAAGAGAACTTGTTACTCAAGAACTGCCAGCCATCTGACATCGAGTCTTTAGGCAAACCATCTCTCTATGGTTTGCTTGTATTAACAAGTCCTAAATAATATGACTGTGTCTTTGAATAATGCATTCTGCAAGATTTCAGCTAGTTATGTTATGTTACATGCAATATAAAACACAGCCTTGAAGAACATGGCAGCATGTTTTATCTTTTGTCAAACAGAATAAGATATAAATAGGATAATGTAGGTCTCTTAATTAAAACACTGGACTTTCTTTGAAAGAAAAATATTTAAATGGTGAACAATTGCATATTTAGAATGGTACATTTTTTTTGCTATCAGATAATAGACAACAGAGATTATTGCTACAAACCAATTTCACAAAACCAAAACCAGGTGTTGGCACCTAATTTTCAAGCAAGGGTGAGAGGTTTTATGTTTTCCACCTGTGACCCCAAGCAATTATCCCTTCCAGAAAAGAATTAGAGCAAGAGACACTAGGGTAGCCAGCCATGCATGTCTTGCTTATGTCCCACAAGGAATTGATGGATGAGGCAGAGGAGAGGAATGGCTACTGGGACTCAAATATCTTAGCACCTGGCAAGCCGCCGTGACCTCCGGGCTAGACTGACTTGGAGAAACTCCTTGATGCAAGCATCCAGCAATGTTCCAGAGAAAAGGGACTCATCTTACCAAGTTACAAAATTCAAAAGTTGTTCAAAGGAAACTTATGTTTGACTTACAGCAAGATCAATAATTCAGTGCTGTGTCTTGCTGGAATGTAACAATAAATGTATTAGATGTGTTGCAGTAAATGTCTAGAGTGTTTTAGGAAGTGCTCAGAAATGAAAATGTTACATTACTCGCATAGACCAAAACTCACTTAATTTAAGACTAATTCCTTCATTGTAATAAACATAAAAGTAGGAGAAATGTCTTCTTGGAGTACATAAATTTGCAAGAAAGGTAGTATTTTTTTTTGTTTCTGTACACATTTACTACACAATAAAATTTGATGAACAATTTTTCTTTTGCCTTCCCCCCAAAACATTAATAACTTCACATGTTAATAAAAAAAGAATTTAGAGGGATATTATGACAGCATCAGTTTTGCAGTCAGTCATATCTCAAAAAGAATTTTCCCAATTTCTCCATGATCTGTATTTGAATATATGTTGACTTTTGCTAACTTGTTAGTACCTACCTAATGCCTTCTTTTTTCTTCCATTTCCTAACATTACTTCAAATACAGGAGAACCATCTCCAAAATTAATATTTTGACTTTATAGTCACTGGGCATTTTCCCTAGTATTTTCTTTAGTTTTTAATAGATTTATTAATTTCAAAGATACTGATTTTAAATGTTCTGTCCACAATAACAATATCACATTAATTATTAAAATCTGCTGCAAAAACAAGAGAATATGATTCCCAATTGACCAGATAATCAGAGGCCTCCCATCCCCTTTAGGAAGTACATTATAGCCTCGTCCCTTGGAATGTGAGACCCCCCACCCCCTTTGCTGGCCTTCCTCTCTGAAACTGCTCCAAGAATAAAGACCTGAGAAAAGTAATGTGTTATTAAGATTACCTGGACTGTGAATGTGAATGAATCCTCTGTAAAACGTCTGAGAGGTAATAGCAGGTGGTACCTAGAACTTGCCTTATTGTAGAGCAAGATAAACCAGCAAGTAAGTTCCCTTATTCATGAAAGCTTTTACCTACTCAAGTAACCTTCCACTTTCTGTGATGACTCCCTGTCCCCCAAGTATGGGAGCAAATTTCAGATTCTATCTGGAAGATCCAAGGTTGTAACCCAATATATGGATGAAAGTTTTATATAGGAAAAATAAAACTTGAATTTTTAAGAATAATATTTACAAAATACCTTGAGGAAATTTCATTGCACACAGTAATTTATAGGATACTAAAAAAGAACAACAAAAAAGATTTGTTTACTAGTTGAAGTTGTGTTACTCTTTAAGAGTAACAATTCACCGACTTTAAGATTTTCAACACTGCAAATTTTATTCATAAAGTGGGAATATTAACGTCTCTGTATCTCACAATTTGAAGTTCATGTAATCCAAGTTAGATAAATGTGACCTACATAGCTCTCAAAGGCTTATAAACATTAACTTAGTTAAACTGACAATAGCTTTATAAAGCAAATGAAATTATGCCTATTGATGGATGAAGAAACTAAAACTCATGGAGTTTAAATGAGATCTGCAAGTTGAAACAGTTAGTAACTGACAGATCTAAGATTTGAACATACTTCTCTTGACTCAACAATGAGTTTTTAAAATCTGACTCACACAATTAGTATGGTTCATGTGTTCCACCTGAGCTGCATATAAACAGAGACAAGAGAAAAGCAAACAGGGAAGTTCTTTAAGAAGCATAAAAACCTGTTCCTCTAACACACACAGGATAACATTTACTTTAGTATGTTGGTGTGTAAATTTTGGTGTTAATATTATAATGTGGAGAAGTAGGGGTTAATCAACTGAAGGATCTCTGATGTAAGCCTAAAGGATAAGAAATACAACTAACATTAAATTATGAAGCTTGGTAATAAGGACTCTGATCAAGCTTCATGTAGGGTCTTATAAGAACACAAAAGAGGCAATTAATGTAGCATTGGTTATGGGGTACATTTGTCAAAACAGTCCTCAGAATAAAATACCAAAGAAAAATGTAAAAGGACAAGTAGGAATTATGCAGGGGTGGAGAACAGGGTGTTAAAAATATAGAGAAAACTGTCCATATAAAGTTTCAGCAATAAAGAGCTGGGCACAGTTGGTGAAAATACAATTTAGTTCATGACTTCTAATCTACAGAACATGCGTTAAGTGTGGCCAGACATGAGACAAAAGACAGAAACAGAGATAAACTAGGGAGGGCCTTTATATTTAAGATGATTTGACTCCATTATCATTTGATATATTTGACAGCAAACAGGAATAGATTAAAAGGTGTTATTATGAGAGGCAGGGAATAGAGAACTGATTTCTTAATTAGCCAGTCAAGAAAATGTGCTTTGGTGATGAATTAAGACAAAAAAATGTTGAACATATCTGACAAAAAGTGATATAAATTGATCCATTAATGATAATTGAATAAGAGAACCAAATACTTGTCTATTTTAAGTTTGAAATTTTCTGAAATAACAAAAATAAGTATAAAAATACCATCTAAAATAAACAATATAAGCAAAAATAAAATAATTTCATTGTATGATAAGTTACTACTAAAAATGCAAAACTATGTATGTTCAATGACATACATTGAATGATTACTAAAATTCTTTGCAACTGCAACTTTTTGCATTATGAACTTTTTATAGTTTAATGCAAAAGAGTCAGATTTTCTTTACTTTTTTGGAAAGATATAATTAACAAAGAACATGTGGAAAGAAGTGAAAATTTCATGTCTCAAAAATAAGTAAGATTAATTTAGAAATGGTGTTTATTATATCTCTGACTAATAAACAAGAGGAAGTAAAGCATATGCATAAATTAGTCATTTCTATACCTAATGAGTTCACAATGCCCTGGATTTTAAGAAAATGTATGTTTCTTGTGATGTATTTTGCACCTGCTCTTCTATAAACCTTTTATTTAGCCTGTAAGTTCTTTCATTTTTTTCCTGCAGTTTTAATGTAGAAGTTATCAAAACACCATTAGATATATAGATACAATCCTCATGCCATTTCTCACAAAAATAAAGCTGTTAATATTTTTTTCCAATATGGAAGTAATACCATATATTCTATTTCATACTTTCTATTTTAAGACTATCATAAAATTCTAACAATGTACCAAAAAAAAAGTTTAAAAACCCATAGCAAGAATTTCAAAATTCTACAACAAGTATTTTTATCAGCCAATACATTCTTAAAGATGCAATAAGAATTTCTACTACATAGACTTTGGGCATCACAAAAACTTGAATTATGAGAATTTAATACAAGATTAAGGCCATATTTAAAATAATTAGGAAAGGTAGACTTTTCTACTTGTAACACTAAAATAATATATTGGTACACAGAAGAATTTTAAAAGTAGTTGAGAACGTCTCTTGTAATCAGAGAAATGCAAGTCAAAACCACTATGAGATACCACCTTACACCAGTGAGAATGGCACATATCAAAAAAAAAAAATAGTAACAACAAATGTTGGTGAGGATGTGGAGAAAAAGGAACTCTTCTACACTGCTGGTGGGAGTGCAAACTGGTCCAACCACTATGGAAAGCAGTGTGGCGGTTCCTCAAACTACTAAAAATGGAACTCCTATATGATCCAGCAGTCCCACTCCCAGGAATATACCCAAAAGACACAAATACCTGCACCCCTACATTTATTGCAGCACTATTTACAATAGGTAAGACCTGGAAACAACTTAAATGCCCAAAAGTAGATGATTAGATCAAGAAGATGTGGGACATATACATGATGGAATACTATTAAGCAATCAAAAAGGATAAACTAGAGTCATTCATAAAAACATGGATGGAGCTAGGAAAGATTATGCTCAGCAAAATAAGTCAGAAGGCAAAAGAAAAATACCAGAAGGTTTCACACATAGGAGGAATATAAGGAAACCAAATAAGTGACCAAGGAAAAGAATAATAACAGTAAAAAAAAAAAAAAGAACACAAAAAACAAAAAGACAAGGACAAATCAGGGGCACTTTGTGGGAAGGAAGGAGGGAATGGATGGAAGACAGAAAGAGCACAAGGGACTGAGGTGATGGTACACAGGTGAAATGGTGGTGGGAAATCTGTGGGGACCACAATGATGTCAAATATATAAAGAAAAAAAAATGAAAGTAGTTGAAAGGCTTTATAAATAAATTCTAAGTAGTTCAAAAGCTAAATGTCAGAAAAAGACAGTTTTAGAAAGAAATAAAGAATAACATTGTACTCTTGGTGTGAGGACAGTCTTTCATAAGCCACATAAATTCAAGAAGTCAAAAATAAAAAGAGGGCCTTTCTGGTGGCACAAAGGGTTGAGCACCACACTGTGGAGCATCCATAGCTACCGCAGTGTGAGTTTGAGCTCCAGTCAATGAGCTCAAACTCAGCAGCCCTCTACTGCCTTCTTGCTGCTCCCCTCAGCAGTATATTTTAGTAGATCTGCCTGTTCTTCTCCTGTTCTGTCTCTAGTAAATCCGCTCACCCCTTGCCTCTGGCCTAACCGTAGCTCTCGCATGGATAAATAAAATCATAAAAAATATAAAAATTAAAAATTAAAGATTCGAATATAGAAAAAATGAAAATCTTGTTATAGAATTGTAAGTTTTGAGACTTCTAAAGTATTAAAAATTTATGAACTATATTTTATTTATTAATAATATATTTGAGTGTTAGCCAAAAGCTCCAACAACTAGTCCATATTATGGACTATAAACAATATGGTTAGGTTATAGTTATTATATTCTATGTCTTTTTTAATAGCTAAATGCAAGAGAGAAGTAGGAAGTAAATATCAAAATAAGTTTTTATGCTGTTGATCTTCAGTGATGCCCAAGATATGAGCTACATATGTGATTTTAAAAATTCTAGCATATACATTTAAAAGGTAAAAATGGACAATTGAAAAGAACTTTAATTAATTTGTAATAAATTTTATCTAACCAAAATATTATCATTTAACTTGTAATCAATATAAAATGATTAATGCTATATTTACATTCTTTTTCTTACTACGTCATCACAGTATGACCTATAACTTAAAAATATAGCACATCTCAATTAGGAATAGATTGCATTTCCTCAAGTCCTCAAGAGGCTAGTGTCTGCCACATCTCTGCACTGTGTCTTATCAGATATGAGTCTCACTAGTGCTACTGTAACAGTGTGATAGCCATAGAAAGGGGAGGTTCCAGGTTCTATGCCTCACTCAAGGAATCATGGAACTGGGAAGGAAGGAGAAGAGAGGTAGAAGGAAGGAAGGAGATCAACAAGAAGAGGTGGAGGAGGCACATGGAATAGAGAGACATAACAAGGAGTTGCACTTGTTCTCAGCCTTGGAAGACATGGAAAGAGACAGACTTAAAGAGACAGACATGAATGGAGAGACTTGTGGGGATGCTGACAATGGCGCCTTTATCTTAACATTGTTTTGCTTTTGCCCCTTTCCTATGAGTCCTCCCTCTCTCCAGAAGTTACTCTAGAATGTGGCAAGCTTTTGGAACTCGGTGGTCCTTCCTGGGCCAAACCTGTCTGATCATTTACCCATGAGGGGATGGGTTATTATGGGTGTTTAATTGGAAACCATTTTAACTATATTCTTTCTCTTAACTCGATTGCACACTATTTATATGGAAGTTCCTTTCTATTGAATACCTAACACATAGGAGTATGGTTTGTCTTAATGTGTTGGATGACAGAACCTATTTAGAGTGGGCAGGTTTGAGGGTTCAAAGTTGCCCTTCAATATCTGGGTTTAGTATCCCACAGAAAGGCTTGTGGAGTCTGATGTTGACAATGCTCTTTACTGCCATGACAACTAATAGAAATGTGTGTTCTGCTTTCATTTATTCACCTTAAGTTCATAGACCTGAGTGACACCAACATTCCTAACCTATTTTGGTTAACAAATGATAGCAGGGAATAGTGGAAACAGTGTCAAAGTCTGATCAATAATTATTAGCTGAATAAAAGAAACAGGTCCTAACTTGCTAACAAAATTAGAAGTTGTGTGATATTCATCAAATCACTTCACATCTCTCAATCTCAAGGTTCACTGCTTTCAGAAACAACCTAATGAGACAATGAAGTTATGGTGAAGGATCAGCATGATGATTTTCTATATTTTCCATTTACATTACCTTCTCCAAAAAATCAGTGAGAAACTTGGGGCAAGGGGATATGGCTAAGAGGAATTTATATAGGAAAATAAAATGTAGAAGGCTAGAATTAAGTTCAATGTTCCACTCTAAGTTTCTTTACGTGAATTTTGTCCAAAAATTGACTTTATAATTTTTTTTAATCTAAGTCATGAAATAAGCATAAATCTGACTAGCAAAGTTGTATCTCTAAGGGATAGAGATGTTGGTTCATGTTAGACTAATAACGAATCCTAGGTTTCCCACAGTTCTATGACACTGTCCAGCTTTATGACATTGGACCTATCTGCACTTCATTTGTTCATATAAAAATGAAGAATAGGACCTATCTACTAGTTTTTGAAAGGATAACTGAAATATCACATATAAGGTTCCTGCAAGAATGTCTACCACTCGCGTAAAGTACCAAGTTTCCGTGGGCACCCGAAAAGAACAAAGAGCGGACACAGGGCTGCAATGGTCACGTAGAGCTTTAGTTACACCAGCATGCTGGGGCCGAACGTTCAACCGTGACACGCAGGTCTGGCTGAGGCGATCGACCCCGAGAGGAAGAAGGGGTGAGCTTTTATAGCCAATTTCCTGCCATTACATAGGTTGCAGCCAATAAGCTGAGAAAGCAAAGCCCACGCAATGAGCACAGCAAATAGCTTTAAAGAGAGACATGTTTCAAAAATTTAAACTTCCAGGAGATCCATTTTGGGCGGGCTCAGGCTTCTGCCCCATACCTGGGTGCACATTCTAAGATAACATTCTTGTTTCATCCGCCCTACCCTTAACTGCCCAGGAGTGCCTAAGGTATGGGACCAGCTGACCTACTAGATAAGGCCTGTAGGTCATTTTTCAAGTTTCAGTCAGCTAAGTTTAGACAAACTCTGACTCTAACACTAGTGGGCCTCCCTGGTGGCACAGGAGTTAAAATCTCAGTGCTATCAAGCTATCACTAGCCACTGCAGCAAAAGTTCGATCCCCGGCCAGGGAGATGACCCACATGGCATGGCAGATCTCTCCTGTCTCATCCATTGCTCAATAGTATAGCTCAGTAGATCTGTCTATTCTGTTCCCCACTCTGTCTCTGGTAAATCCTCTCATCCCCACACCTCTGGCCTACACCCAAGTTCTTGTAAACATAAATTAAAAAAAAAAGTATCACTAGTGTGATGTTAATGTTAACTGCAATTAATTTTTATATATGAGTTTAAAAACATAAGAATAATGTATGTGGAATACACAACAAAATTCCTAGCATATATAGTTGTCTCATGTATATATGTATATAGTTCATTAAATATATATCTATTATTAAAAAAATCTTAAAGCTGTGTTTAGCACATTTTAATACTGGAAAATCATTGCCAGAGTCAGACTATGGGACCAAAAGAGTTCTCTCTGACAGAAGTAAGTTAATCTTTTTGTAAGAGGCCTAGATTGCCATCTCTGTTGATTGTGCTGATGCTGCAGCCATTATCCCTTTGTAAATGAGCACATAAAGAAAAATCTCAATGAGTAGTACCTAATGGGGGTTTTAAAGTGGAATTCAGAAACAGCATTAACAAATTTTGTCCTCTCAGTAAGTGACCATTGTAAAACAGTGCCATATTGTCAAGGGTAATTATCATTCTGAAGTCCTTCTCTTTGTTATGCTACATAAAATTCTATCTTACAACATTCCCCTATTCTACAATTTAATTATCAACATAGTTGTGCTATCAACTTAGACACACTCAATAAAGAACTGTTCTTTGAACTGAATTTACGTACAGAGGCTGTCAAATTCCATTATTACTTACAACCTGAAGGAAAACAAACATTTGTGATGATTGGATATCTTTACATTGAAACTATTAACAAAATCAATATTCTGTCTCCATCAAAGATAAATTGTTCCTAGGTGAAAAATTAATTAAAACCTATTTACGATAAATTCTGACAATGATCTGGTATCCCTAAGTTCTGTATGGCAGGTTTTTGTATGACAAATGTTTAGAAACTGAATGTAACTTCTTTCTCATACCAGATTCCTTTTGTATGTTAAAATTCCAGCAAATAGCTTTGATAAAAATGTGCTCTTTTTATTCTCCCAGTTCAGTAGAACTCTCCACCTTTAGTATAACCCCCTCAAGGCTTTGCTGGACTCTAATAGTAATTTACAGACACCTATGTACTGTGTTTGAACCTTTTATGGCCTCTCATAAAACAAAGAGTAAATGTTCTTATCTTGGAAAGGGAAAATGAAGCAGATTAGTTTGTCTTTTCAGGAATGGTGGGAAGGTTCCCCGTCTGAGAAATAATCTCAGTTCCTTTCCTGTACTAGAAACACACCTGATGGGGGTCACCTTGTTACAGGGCAACCCAAATATAAAATGGGTTTGCCTGACTGGGTCCTCACCCGCACGCTCGAACTGCACTTATAATGCCCCAACTGCAGGCACACACAACAAAGGTTAATAAAGGGTTTTATTTACAAGGGAAGAAGAAATAGCATAGTGAATAACACAGGGGGAAGAGAGGAATACAGATCTGTAAATATCCTACCAGTTCCTTGGAGCTGGAACCCAACGGTGCGCTGAGAGCTGACTCCCAAGAGAGAGAGCCCCCAAGGCCCACGTGTCTGCTTTTATATTCAGCCTGGCTGCTCARCTCCACCCCCTCAGGTCCCAGTGATCCGCTCTTCAGTAATGACCTTATGGGATTTGTAGTCCTTGGATCTTGTAGGTCTGGAATGGGGGTCGAAGTCCATTACCTATTTATATAATCCATTCAGGAGGGTCTTTCCCCCTAACAACCTAACTATGCCATGAGGCAAAAGCCCATCATAGGGGAACTGCCCTGAAAAATCAGAGGTTCCAAAGTGGACCCCCTTTGGACTCCCTTTTGTTTTGGCCAATTTAATAATTAAAGTTTTAAAAGTTACAAAAAAAAAGTGCTCACTGGAATATCCATGGGGGTGGTTATATAATTGGTTGTTTTTATTAAACAAAGTAATTGGTTGCCATGCATTTTGATGACGTACTACTAATTGGCTAATATTATAATACAAATTCTAGAAAATTAATATAGTATAACCAGGTAAAAATAGATATAATTGGAATGTGGTTATTTTACACATTCTAAGAGTAGATTGACATTTTACTATGGGCCACAAGCCTCAGGAACTTATGCAAGTCCTTCAAGACTGGGCCATTGTGAAAAGTTTTGCATATCTGCCTTTGTTAAGGGTAGATCCTATATCCCTCAGGTGATGATGGCTGCAGGGCCCCTTCCTTTCCCTTTTTACTGTTAATAAGGTTTATGGCTTTGCATTCTTTAAGGGAACTGGTGATTCCTGGTGAAGGACAGTTACAAGGGCACAGATGCTGTTCGAGTGTTGGGTTGAGTACCTCCTCCCCCCCTGCTGACCTACAGCAGAATGCTGACACCAATTTGACCTTAAGCTAAAAATTCATTTTATGCTCAGAGTGAAAAATAGAATAATTAAGATTTCATGAAACTAGTATACCTGCCATAATATAAATTAACCAATCTTAATAACTAACACTAGTGGAAAGATGCTGTCTTGGATTTTATAATCACCTATGTTAGCTAGCCTGGCTTAAGGTCACATGACCCCAAGCTGCTTTTGAAAGAAAAAAAGTCATTGTTAAGTTCCTGATCAATGCCTGTGTTCATGTAATCTCGCCCCGTTCTCCTTAATGTATAAAATAAAGGCCTGCTGAGACTTTTTCAGCAAAGACGCACACCATACCCCGACTCGAGTTTTGTAACCCTGGACTCCCCTCATTCGCCGACGCTGTTCCATCCTTTGGGGACCTGGCCTTCTGTTGTAGCTGGTCTTCGGCACACGCCCTGAGAATTTTTACTCTTTATCCAACTACAAGCTTGAATTCTTCAAAATTTTAGGGACTCTCTTCCACTTTGTAAATTCTTTCGAAATCAGTTGCTTTACATTTGTTATCCACGTTTTGTTCTTTGATTTTTCTGCTGAGCTTTTTCGCTATGTAATGGGACATTTGTAGACTACGGTTTAGGGGGTAACAGCACAGATTTTTCTAAGTGGAAACTTGAAAATATGTACTCAAATCTTTAAACCATCACAGGCTTGTCATCCATAAATTTGCATTTTTGGTGTCCTAAGGCACTTATGTTTATGGTGATTTATGAAATAATGAAACATAATGTTCCCCCAAAA
Source organism: Galemys pyrenaicus (assembly GCA_019455555.1). Taxonomy (NCBI): domain Eukaryota; kingdom Metazoa; phylum Chordata; class Mammalia; order Eulipotyphla; family Talpidae; genus Galemys; species Galemys pyrenaicus. The sequence goes on from JAGFMF010011478.1 coordinate 294,781, forward strand.
ATTTGTGTTTATGGAAACTAGTCAAACATTCTTTGGAACTGTGCTCTAAGAACCCAAATGTATATGTATAGCTACAAATATATATGTATATATTTGCATATATATATGCAAAAGTAGGGGTTAAATATATTACAAGATATGTATCTACTGAATGAATACAGGGCTCTTTAAAATACTGTAGAGAGCCTCCCTTGTGGTACAACGGGTTGAGCGCTGCACTGTGAAGGGTCTCTGGCACAGCAGAGTGAGTTTGAATCCTGGCCAGGGAGGGACCCACATGACGCAGGAAGACCTCTTTTGCCTCATCCGCTGCTCCCCTAAGAAATGTATTTCAGTTGATCTGCCTGTTCTGCTCCCCACTCTGTCTCTTGTGGATCCTCTCACCGTCCACACCTCTGGTCTGTTTCTCAGCTCTTGTGTGCATAAATAAATAAATCTTTAAAAAAATACTGTAGAAGGATATATATACTAATTGGAAATAGCTTCATGAAATTTAAAGTGCACATTATATAACCATGAGTCTATATAAAAAGAGAAATATATGATTTCCCCAACTCTCCTATCAGTCCTCATGTTTACAATGAGGATAAGAAATAACAACAGTTTTGTACTGGACTGAAAATTTATTCTTAGTTAAGGCCAAGTAATGTGTAAAAAGTGCAATAATACTATCTTAGTCATTAGATCTGTGGCTGTTACTTCTGTACCATTTAAATTATAATATTCATCATTTCTCTGTCCTTAGTGGCTCTTATAACAGAGATTATAGATAATATTTTAGACTTTCCCAGAAAATTGGTAGATGCTGAGAACCAGTGTTAAAAGACTCCAAAAGTCCTTGACACTAAATATCATCAGGGGCAAGGGACTATTTGGGAGACCTAATGCAGCAGAATAAAGACAGGTTGGCAGGCTTTCTGCCATTTGAAAGTTATAAGGCAAAAGAAAACCTAATTTCTATACTCCCTTAAGAGACTGAATGAGCAAGGCAAAGAAAACTATAATCGTCTCTCCCCAAAAATCCATCTTACTGTTCATTCACTCTTGTAAAAATGTAAACCTAATACATGCAATTAACTTGTAGCATTTTCTCCTAGTACATATTTTAGTTCCACATTTAAGATTAACCTTGCCTTAAGTTTGCTTATTTGAGACAGCAAAGTTTACCTTCATACACAATGGAAATGCATTTAACAATATAATATGAAAAGGAACATCTCCCTCTCTTGCTAGAAATTGGGATTCAGTATCATGATTATGTTAGAAATAAAATAAAAATTAAGGCAAATAATCTAAGCCTAGTCTCAGTTTTATCCTCTGTGTTTTTCCTAAACCTAAACCTTTTTCTTGTAAGAGCAGATATCCTTCCTCACTAAGCACATTCAGAAACTGTTAATAATTAACACTGTTAACTAATTTTGAGCTTACCTATTCTCATTTGTCATCTCACTTTCTCATATAATGGCAAATAAGTGCTGATAACACAAATTGGGTAAAAGGAAGACAGAGAAACAATTTATATGTTCTATGTGGACATATGAAGAAGGGTACAAATGTGTAAGAAGTTTGGATATGACACCTGGGGACTATGATAGGTGCCTTGACATGCATTACTTTATGTACTGATCATATTTTTGAAAATGATAACAAATGTGTATTGTTCCTTATATTAGAAACTACACTGAGTGCTTCATTTACAGTGATATGATTTTACCTATATATAACAATAAATACTATATGCATATTCAATACATATATAATATGTACTGAAACTCCTTTATCTACATATTGTGTACTAATAACACCTGTAACACCTTACATATTTATCTATCTATCCATATATATATATTATCTCATGGAATTGCAAAATTTCATGAGAATTTTATTATCCTGAATATACCTATGAAAAAAAACTTCCACAGATTTTAAATAACCCAAAATAATGGGGGAGGATATGTGGGATTTGAAATCATAAGTGTCTTACTCCAATCTTCTCTCTACATTGCCACAAAGTCCACATATCCTTAAATACGAAACAAGAATTTGCTTCCATATGAATTAGTCTAGAAAATTATTCTAAGGGAAAAGAGCTATGAACCAAGTGAAAGGGTAGGAAGATTTGGAAGTAGATGGGCATCTGTAAGCATGCAAGTGGCACTAGAATAAATAGATGAAGGGAAAGAGAAACAGCAATTGAAAGATGGAAGAGGAAAACGCAGGTACCTTCAAAAGAGGATTAATTAAAAGACATAATTCAAACATGGAGATGAAAAGATGTTTGCTTTTAACAGGAATTCAAGACTAAATCCCAAAAGAGATACTAAGGATGTAAAGGGGGGGGGGGATCAATAATGACTTAGAAAAGTAAAAATTTTGTGAATGAAAAGCAATGCTTTATTTCTGGGTCCTGGGAAGCAAATATGTGAGAAAAATTTTAAAAGGGAAGTTTTGAACAGCTATATCCCATCATATAGAGAAATGAAGAATAATGTAATATGACATCCAAGAATCTCTCCTACTCAGCTTCATGATATTTAGTATTTCTTCCAAATATTGTTGTATTTATTTCAAATATCGTTGGTATGTGTGTACATGTACATATATGTGTGCATGTTTTTAAAATTTCAAGATTAATCCCAAAATAATTCCCCTATTATTAGTTTTCTGTAAGGATAGTCATTTTTGAAGTTCTGCTCTTTGTTGAATTATATAATCTTGTAATTGATATCCTCATGCAACTCTACTATGGCTAAGGAATGATAGTAATATAAACCAGGTAAGATAGATTGCATAGACAAGAGGGTGGGGTAGACTGGAAAATGGATAATACAGATAATAGAGGGGTAAGATAGTTAAGACAGATGTGTGCACATATATGTATACTTATATAGATAGACTATATATCCACATACACAACATAGTCTGTATATGAAAATCAATTAAAGATACTGCAATCGTATTTATATCATTCTCCTCTTCACAGGCATACTTTGCATTCTCACACTGCAGAGTCAATCATATGTGCTTAAATTGCTTCTCATATTAGTGTAAAAGCTGTTTTATCAGCAACCTGTCAACTAGAAGTCTCTATTTATGGATACTCTTGCTCATTTTCAGTGCTCACTCTCCAAGTGACAAAATGTGAATATCCTATATATGCAAGTAACCATTTACAAGTGCTGCTCCTCTTCCTACTCACCCGGGATTGCTCCATCACAGACCCCACTCATAAACTGTCCCAAAGTGCAAACACCCAGGAAATTCACTGCTTTTAAAGGCTGTATCAGTTCAAGAATGTCAATATCCTTTGAGCACGTATAATACGTCAGGCTATATTTTGTATAATGCATGCGTTGCTGATGTCAAAATTAATAGAAACACACAGGTAGAGATTTTCTGTTTGTTCCAGTGGCCAGAAAAAGAGATGGAGAGGAAATACAAACTGTGTAAGGTCACATACATATAGGAAAAAACTTGATATGTGTGGTTATTTATTGTGGCATCTTGAAGGTGTTTTGATTAATAAGGATCCCTAAGTTGAAAGATCTAAGACAAGACATGAAAACAAAAATAGCAGGATCTCTGTTGATTAGTGCTACCATTCTTTAAACGCAAATGGATTTTTAATGAATCAGGTCATTCTAATAAGATATCTATTTTCTATTTACTTGAGAAAGATTAAAAATCATTTTTACTAAGTATAGCATTCCATAATGTTTCCACCATTCCTCCTTTTTTTTCTCAAAGAATATATAAAAGGTCACCTGGCACTCTGTATTTTGGCTGCCTTATAAACATTAATTTCAATCCAAGAATGCATTCATTTTAATTGCTTATAATTTTATGTCTCAGTGAAATGGCATTCTATTCAAAAACAAAACCTTTTGCAGTGCCCCTGGTTTATTTTTACTCTGTTGTCACTGAAATCACGCTGTCTTAGTCTGTTCATTAGTCTTGCTTACATATTTGTCAGAAATCTATAGGAGAAACATTTTAAAAGGTTTTCAATTGCAGGTGAAGCATCTGATGTTATTAAAGATATAAAAAGCATATTTTTTTTCAAAAGTACTGTGGATAAATTAAGTACATAATAAGCACTCTATACACAAATATATTTTTCATCAAGGGAATACATGCCATTATTCATTAAAAGTTTTCTTTAGCAAAGAGTATTTATAAGCACTTACGTAATGACTGAAAATTCAAAAGGAGAAACAATGTTTTTGGAGTGGGAACTGAAACATAGAAGGAAAAAAATTTCCTAGGGAATGAAAATACTAGAACTGCTATGGTAGCAAAGAATTTCTGCTTGCTTATTTCTGCAAAGTCCTATCAAACTTCAGTTTTGACCTGATGGAAAGTGGATGGGTATTTATTTAAGATAAACAGATGCTAGTAACTCCCGCTAGCACCTTTGAATCCTAGATGAGACAAACATACTGTCTGGCTTCATGAGGTTTACTACCAAAGAGAAACAAAATAGCCAATTATAATCAGGAAAAATGAGTATGTTTCAAAAGAATAACAAAACACAACTTAATCTTGAAAAGTCAGTCAAATCTTCCTGTAAAATAAAACCTCTGGACTGATAGCTGAAATATCAGTGAGTGAAGTGTTACCCAGACTTGAGAGATGTTCAGAGTGAAAAATTTTCGGATGTAATAATAATTAGATGGGAGTGCTTGCTGGGGGTGTTTGTATTCCCCCAATATGCATATGTTGAAATCCTAAACCCCAGTGTGATGGTGTCAGATGATGGAACCTAGAAATCACCTAGGTACTAGATGATAAAAAAAAAAAAAAATGAAGTATAGGAATCTTGAAGAATAAAATTATTGGAAACAGGACCTGACAAAAGGAAAACGCATGACATGTACAAGAAATTGCTAATGAATCATTGTAACACAGTAGTAGTGTTAAAAGCATTTGCTTGATTTGATTCACTTTTAAGTTGGTTGGCAAAAATTAGAGGACTGTTTTTTTAAAAGGAACATTCACATGGAAACCTAGAATGTACTCTCTCCCCTTTTCCGCAAGCATAACTAATCTAAGTGAAAGGAGGAAAATTATGTATGAAACAGTCCTGAAGTGAGGCTCCTGTAGCCTTCAACACAAACTTACAACACACACACACACACACACACAGTCTCTGAAAGTGCTTGTATTCTTTGGGGCATGGTTTTCATACCACTGAATTAGAAGCTAAAGCGTGATGAGAATACTAAAAGTAGCTAAAGTGGTAAATGAACTGTAAAGGACTTTGTAAATTATCTTTGAAGTTCATATGAGTTCATCTTTAAAGTTAAATATGAGTTTAAAGCTTACATGGAAGACAATGAAGAGATAATGACTACTGTGTGTGTGTTGGGGTGGGGGAATAGAATGAATGATCACATTGTACTTTAAAAATATTACTCTCATACCTGTGGCAGGGAGCCAATTATGAGGCCCTTGAGACAATCAGGTAAGAAATGACACGACTGAACTAAGATAATGGCAATGGAGATGAATCAAAAGAAAATACACTTGAGAGCTATTTCAAAGAAAAAAAAATGTCAGATGTAGTGATAGTTATATGGGAGTGGTTGTTATGAACTGGGGGTTTTATCCCCCTCATATTCACAGGTTGAAATCCCTGCGTCCAAGGTGATGGAGGCAGGACATGGGGCCCTTCAGGAGGTGATCCATTCAAGAGGCCGGTAGCCTCATAAGTGGGATTAAAGTTTTCTTAACAGACTCCAAAGAGCTCTCTCTACTCTTGGTCAGACGAAATGAAAAGACAGCATCTGCAACCAGAAGGGACAGCCTCACTAGCACCTGACCACTCTGTTGCCCAGGTCTCAGGCTTGTCACTAGTGAGAAATAAATCTCTGTTCTTTATAAGTCATTCAGTCTACAGTAGTTTGTTAATAGCCATCCAGAGTAACAAAGAGTGTGAAGATTTCTTCCTTGATCCACTATGGGGGTGGTGACAAAATTGATAGAAATAAGGAGCAAAGAATATTAATGAAAGGCAATTAAAAGTTTCACAAAGATTGGCTGAGTCTGTGCTATTTGTGTGAAATTCAAATGAATTCATTTCAACTTAGTGAAGTTTATTGGGATGTACATTTTGTAAAAAGGAGTGTAAATATTTACTTTCTGGCCACCCCAATCTACTGCCCACCTCTTTCATTTTCTTTATACCAGTAGGATATAAGCAAGAATGATATGCAACTTAAATTCACAATTTGTGCTCTATCATTTATATGTGGATTTCTTTTTCTGAACATCTTCAGTATTTTATATTGAATATTCACACTTCCTGATACAAGCCTTAGCCCTCTCTCAATAATCAAAGCTTCCCTACCTCAGTTTAGGATATAGAAGAAGGTTACTTGCAAACAAGAGAGTTATCCCTTTCTTTCTACTCTCTTTTTTATTGCTCTAAAGCTTTCAGGTATGTGGAGATCTGCTTAAATACTTCAAAACCCATGGAGGGATGTGGGAAGTTGTAATTGCCTGTGGTTATGGACTTGATGACTGCCAATGCTGGGGACATCAGTGAGACTGACTCTGGTTTTCATGGTGGGTATCTCTCTGCTTTACTTTATGGCCATTGAGGACAAGCAGACCCCTAAGAATACCATCAATAACTTAATAGCAAATCACACAGTAAATATTGGTTGCTTCCCTTAACCAATATCAGGCTGAATTTGTATATGCTCCTGATGTTGATCTGTCTTTATTGCACTGGACATCAGAAGAAAGAAAGTCCCTACCTTTATTTCCTTTTTTTTTTTACTTACCTGAGCCCATAGATCATGCAGATTTGGCTCTATGGAAATTTCTGGTTAGCTATTGTGCCCATTCCCAAGTTGCTGCAATGCATGGCCCTCTTTCTACTTCTTTCTATTTCTTTGTCCACATTCTGAAGGCATCAACATGCTCAGCAAACAATCAGCCAGGAAATGTGATGCAGGCTTGTTCAATCTGACAGGGCCTTATCTTGAGAGCACTCCCATATTTGAAGTCATCAGATTAAATGTATTTCCCCTGGCAAGTGGAAGAATGAAGGGGAGGAGGGAGACATGGTTTCTGCCTTTATGAGCTCATCTGTCCCCTGAGATACCTATACCTACCTACACCTATTAGCCATCATTCTATTAGTGTGAAGGTAGAGGGCAAGAAATTTGTTATCCATATTCTGCAGGAATGCCATATTTCCCCAAGCTACTGTGGTTTATCTAGCAATAGGGAAGATATTTCTTTGAACATAAATTATGAAATACAAAAATACTTGCAATTTTAGCTATAAACTATCTTCAAGATAAACCTTACATAAGTCAGGAAACCTGGAGATTAGAAAAGGAAGTCAGTTCTGATTTAAAATCTAAAGATAAGCAGACTATTACAGATATGTAGATAAGGAGCTTTATTAACTCCAATTTTGGCAAGGAACTTTACTCAGAAGTTTTTGAAAGAACATGCAACCAGTAATGGTTGATGCCCCATCTCTGTCTAATAGATTTTGATTATCTCATTTCCAGACTTCTGATGATTTTTAGAAATTAATGACATTAAAATATGTTTCTGTGGACTATGTTAGTGTAAGTGCAGTGTGTGTCTCTTCATATGGAAGGTTCAAAGAAATCTTTTACTTTATAGAAACTAAAAGACTCCTGAGGGAAGTAAACTAATATATTTTTTAAGTCACTATTGGCATTTCACTCAAAATAGAAGCAAAAATATTTATAGTAGGCAGATCATAGAATAGCTGGGAAAAATGGTAATTAATATTTCGGCAATTATCTTTCTGAGAATTAATAAAGTCAACTACGATCTTTGAGTTCACTCACAATGCACCTTTGGAAATTTGGAGTCACTTATTCACTCACAAGGTAGTTGAAGGGAACTCTGAGGTCAGAGAAATAATAATGCTGGTAGAAAATACCAAGTTTTTAGAAACTCTGATCCCATACTACACCTACCAGATGAACGTGCCACCTTACCCAAGCAGCCGCCCATTTAAATATTTAGCTGCCTGCCAATCCAAACATTTCTCTTCCATCTTCTTATCCTAGTTACCAAGGAAAATTGGACTTCCAGAGCCTCCTTTCCCCACACTAATTACCTTTTTGCATTTCCCACAAAAGTGAAGCCACTGTAAAGAAGGAATCAGAACACTCTGTGATATATAGCCAAGAATTGCTGCCAGCAGGCTAAAAATAGCTAGGTAGGGAGTGTGAAGATTAAAGAAATAAGGAAAAATGAGTTATGGAATCCCATTCCTACCACCAAAACATACGTTCATAGTTCCCCTCTTTTCTCTCCAACCCATTTCTTCTTCCCTTTTCCTCACTGTAAATGCTGTAAATTCCATCATGAATTCAAATGCTCAAATCTAACCAGATCCTTCATAACAATAACTTACAGTTGTGTAACACTTCACATTTTCAAAGCAATTTTAAATAATATGTAATTTGATCTTTATAGAAACATTCATAGGCAAGTCAGAACCACTATTTCCACCCCCATTTTGAAGATGGAAAAAGCCATACCAATGTATAATCTAGACAATTTTCTGTGTATAACTTCATTTCTTTGATAATAGGCCTAATTTTTTAAAACAGAATCATTGAAGCACAACAGGCACAAAATTAAAACAACAGATTCTTAGAATGTAAAATTTGTATACTTCTTCCTACATTTAAAGAAAAGAAAACCATCTTGAAAATGAACATAATGAACTTATGCACTGCCCATAAGAATTTCTTCATGCTTCTTATATAGTCCCTTCCAAACTCCCAATCTATTCTTACATCCTAGGCAACTAGTGACCTAATTTCTGACTCTATACATTTTTTTAAGAATTTTCTTAAATAAAATTATGACACATATTCTATTATCTGAACCCATTCACTCAGAATATTATGAGATCCATTTGTATCATACTGCATATCAATTATGCATTATTTTTAAATGTTTTAAATTAGTTTTAACAGACATTTTATAAATATAAATAGCCACCCTTTCCATTTTAAATTAATTTTTCAGTTCTTTATATCTATGTAAATTTGAGGTTCCATTTTTATATCTCCATATGTGCACATGCTTCACTCATCTATCATCAAACTTCCCATGCTCATGCTTACACCCTCCCTTCCCACCCCTACTCCCTTCCCCATGTTCCCTCTGCTAACCAGTATATGTTCCCCAAATTCCAAGAATTGTTTTTGCTATGCTTTGTCAGTATATGTTTATTCCGTTGTTTCAAAGAGAAGTGAATCAATTTGTTACATATCTTTCACTTTCTGATGGCTCATTCAGCACAATCGCCTCAAGGGCCCTGAGGTGATTTTTGCCCCAAAGGCATTATTTCATCTTTTTTTAAACAGTTGACTATTATTCCACTCAGTATGTACTCCAAAATTTCTTTATCCAGTCATCTGGTGTCAGGCACTTACATTTGTTCTATGACTTGGCAACTGTAGATTTAATTCTACTAACATAGTGCTGATTCAGCTTGCTAGGATATTATTGAGGATTTTTGCATCTATGTTCACCAGGGATATAAGCCTATAGTTTTTGTTTTGTGTGCTGTCCTTGTTTGGTTTTGAGATTAGGGTAAAGTTAGCTTCCTAGAATGTATTAATGAGTTTTACATCCTCCTATTTTTTTTTTTTTGGAGGTTTTGAGAAGTATAGGTATTACATCTTCTTTAGAGATTTGGTAAACTCTCACCAGAGAATTATTAGGGTCTAAGTTTTTGGTGAGAGGACTTTTTATTATTCTTTAATTTCTGCCCTTGTTTTAGGACTATTTAAGCTGTCTAGTTTGTCCTAGTACAATATTAGAACATTTTCTAAATAAAAAAAAAATGTCCATTTCTTCTAGGTTGTCCATTTGTTTAAAAGAGATGTTCGTAATCAGTTCTTATGATCATTTGTATTTCTGTGGCAACTGTTGAAGTTTCATTTCTATCATGTCTGTTTCTTTTATTTGGATTTTCTTCCTTTATTAGTAAGTCAACTTAAGGATTTGTCAATTTTGCTTAGTTTTTCCAAGAACTAGCTTGTAGTTTCACAGATCTTTTGAAATATTTTTTTGTTATTGCTGTTTTCTATTTTATCTATTTCTGCTCTAATATGTATCATTTCTTTCCTTCTACTTACACTTGGATTTGTTCATTCTTTTTCTAGTTCCTTCAATTGTAAATTTATATTGTTTTAGATTTTTCTTTCTCTCTCTTTTTTAAGTGTGGACCTGTAATGTTATATACTTCGCATAATGTTGCTATTAAAGCATCCCATAAGTTCTGGTAGCTTGTCTCCCCATTTTTGTTGGTATAGATACATACCAGTTATTAACAGAACTATAGAAAGACACCAACAACTATATGACATGAGGACAATTTATTATTCTACTTCTATCTACGGGTATATTAACAAGACAGAATAAATAAGGAAACAATAGCTTTAAATAGGAATTAAACCAGAGATAAGGAAAAATAAAAATAAACTGAAATGAATCAAAGTCAAAATACCATACAAAAGATGAATGAAACTGTCAAGAAGGTAAACAAAATTGATAAACTTCTAGCTAGATTAAAAAAGATAAAATATCAATAAAGAATCAGAAATGGAAGAGGAGAAATTACTACAGATATGCAAAAGATGACACACAATTATAATGAAAACCTACACACCTTTAAATTTGATAATCTTAAAGAGATGGGCAAATTTCTGGAACGATATAGTTTACAATGACTAATCTGGAAATTAAAACAGTACAAAATATTTCCAAAATTAAAAATCCAGGGCCAGATGGGTTTAAAAAGAGAACTCTATCAAACCTTGAAAGAATAACTCATTCCCATTTTGCTCAATTTTTTTTAAATGTATGAATGGGAAATGCTCCTTAATACATTTTAGGTGTCAACATTACCCTGATATTGAACAGAGGTACAGATAGCACAGGAACACTATAGACCAATATCCCTGATGAATAATGATGCAAAAATCTTCAATAAATACTAGCAAATTGAATTCAACAATACATTACATGGATTATACATCATGATCAAGTGGGATTTATCCCAGAGATAGAAAGATGGTTTAATATGTGTAGCTCAATCCATGTGATAAATTACATTAACCAAAGAAAAGATTAAAAATTATGTGATAATATCAATAGCAGAAAAAACATTTGATAAGATTCAGCAACCATTTATGATAAAATCTCTAAACAAGATAGAAATAGAAGGAAACTATATAACATAATAAAGGCTATATATCACAAACCTAGAGCCAAAATAATACTTTCTGGTGAATAAATGAAAGTGTTCCTTTTAGAATCAGGAGCCAGACAATGATGCCCACTGTTAAACACTTCTGTTTAATATAGTATTAGAGGTTGAAGCTCGAACAACAGAATTAAAACTGAAGATATAAATATGTGTACTCATATATACTATATACACCTAACTTTCCCAAGAGAGCTATTAATCAAGATTTCTTTACTCTGAGGTTACTTGATGGGAATGGAACTATGTAGGCTCAAAAGAAAAAGATCATTAACTTTTGAGATTGTAATAAAGATTTCTTCATGATTTATAATATATCTGAGAGTATTAAGCCTGAAAAGCATTAACAAAAGTTTTAATTGTTTCAATGATTATAAAATATACACATTAAGAATAGGACCACCTACATCAGATTGATGTATGTTTATATGGATATTGTATATGTGCACCTGTGTGCATGTATATGTATGTTACTCCAAAAGTTGACATCTTTTGCTGCAATGAAACATCTTTAATTTCCATCATTTTGCTCGGACTTGAAATAACATATTTATCCTCACAATGCCTAGAAGTTTAAAATACACTGATTTCCATTTTATTTTTAACCCATTTTACTATTTTTTAAATAATGGCATTTAAACCTATGGCATTTCATTCTAAGCTCATATGTTCATCATTCATACAGTTCTTTTCTAAGTACTCTTGAATATCTTCATATCTTTCTAGGTAGATTAAAGGGTCTGTGGTATAGAGCATTTAAAAGCAGTGAGGTGTGTCTGATAAATAGGGTATTTCTGCATAGAAGTAGAAAAAGCAAAATTGCTTAGTTTAGTTGGTGAAACAACTAGTTTAGCCTTTTCTCTGAAAGGCAGTAGTTAAACTCATACTGTTTCATATTTCAGATTCTGAATAGCCAACCACATGACAAGATAAATTCATTTGCTTATATCTTTAAGAAATTGCTGTTAAGGGGCATTTCTTTAAATCCCTATGATCCTATCACAGGGAATAGCCCTTTTCTGGAAAGCACAATGTCAGCTAATGTTAAAGTACATCACAATACTAGCATTTTACAATAGTGGATGAACTTTAGAAAAACAAAATAGCAAATATAATGGTTTATCCCTAAGGGGAAAAAAATCAGCATAAATGTTTTATCTTTCAGTAGCATTTCTGAGCAAGGATGGAGGAGGAGGGGGAAGTCAAAATAAAGAGACCTATATCAGCATTTCCTACAGAAAACAAGGAATTTCACCTATGATTTTTTAGAAAGCATCTTGAATTAATTTGGCACTAATTATTCACTTGATAGTCCAAATTACACATTTTCTTTGCATAAAACCAGGTGTGCTCAAAATACCTAAAGAATCTGCTATTTTTTGCACACAAGTCAAAGAGGGATAGCACTGTGAAACAAGAACATTGCAGCAAGAGTGGTTCTAGTTTTACTTTCAGTGACATTAAAAAAAATAAAAACAGTGAATAAAAAGATCCTTTCTCTTTTGTTCTTTGAAATAGGAAATATATTTTCAGTGTTGAAACAAATCATACAAAATTGAATGAGAATACATAGGATATTAAAACACCAAGAATATTTCATTTTCATTTTAGTCACCAACATATCCAAACAATGTCATATTTAACACCCTGTTTTTACCAAGGCTATTAAAATGGCAGGTTCATAATCACGTTACCCTAAGGTGGATTCTGTCCCTTTGGAAAGAATTATTGGTTTATAATTGTTTCAAAACATAAGCCCTGAAGATTAGCTAAGCTTGAATGATTAATCAGTGAAATTATCCAAATTGTCAGTTATACAGTACAAAGCTTTCTCTCTTTAAAGCCCAAAGTCTAGAGAAAATTTCGGAGGGTGGGAGCCTATAAAACCAGCACTGATAGGCCTGAGAGCACCTGCCTGTTTCTCTGTTTACAAGGAAGATGGTGTGCATTTCTCTTGCACAGTTCACTTAAATGTAAGGGGACAAAATATGAGGTATGGTGTGGCTGCTGAGGCAGTTCCACAAAATTGCCTCAACACTATCCTTAGCAGACTTTTCCTTCTTCTAGATAGTGTAAATAGGCTCTTTTACCCTTTCTGTAAAATCAACCTTACACAAAAGGAAATAAAAGTATATTCCTTTACCCTCACATCATGTTTTCATTTCAAACAAGGAATACACATATGAATGATTCAAGTGATAACATGCATGTTTTACTAAAAAAGGAATAATTCAAACAACAATATATTGTATTTGCCTGCACAAGGAACTGCTTAAAGTAAGCATAGATTACGTGATGTTTGGGTTTCCATGATGGATTAAGTTTCAATATAATTATTTTGTGATATCATTTGTTAATTTTTTCCTCATATTTTGCCCATTTACACCCTTACCACAGAAAAGAAAATATTGATGAAATCTGTGTCTAAGCCATTCAAAAGAAAATTTCTCAGTGCTTTGTTACTAAAAATATATCACAGACCTACACTATATCTTCAAGAAAGATTTATCTTTGAAGAAAATATCTTTTCGAATATGGAGATCAGTCACTTTTAAATGGGCTGAAGAGAATTGAGCAAGTATCCCAAATCCCTAGGGCTTTCAATGATTTTTTTTTAAAAAAAGATTTATTTATGCATACAAGAACTGGGGTACAGGCCAGAATTGTAGGGTGTGTATGAAAGGATTCACCAGAGACAGTGGGGAGCAGAACAGGCAGATTGACTGAAATACACTGATGAGGGGAGCAGCAGGTGAGGAGAGGTCTGCTGCACTATGTGGGTCATCTCCCTGACTAGGGATCGAACTTGTGCTGCAGTGGCTGCACATGCTCCATAGTACAGTGCTTAACCCTTTGAACCACCAGGGAGGACTCACAATGTTTTTTTTTTTTTTTTTTTTTTAAAGAACAATTTTATCAGGAAAAGGAGAAAGAAAAAAGGCACCTACATAAACAAAAGCAGGGAGGAAAACTAAATATCCTGCTTTTAACCAACTCTAAAGGTAATTATATTTAAAGAACACAATTTTTCTGTAAGTTCACTTTTTTCAAAAGTTTGACAGTGATGGGTAAAGGAAAGTCATTATCAACATTTTAGTGATATGATTTATCAAGTAAAAAGTTTATCACTCTGATCCTAATTTGCCTCTATCAAATGTTGGAAAATATATCACCCAATTTACTGGTTATATTTCTCCATTACCAATGAGAACTAATGGAAAAGTAGGACTATAACAAAGTAAATAGCTCAGGTTTTTAAGTAAGCACAACAAAATTAAGATGTTATTATCTGCTTTTCCACTCAAGACTGATCTGATTAAAATGACAAAGGTACTCATGCTTTATAATTCATTTAATTATAATATAATCCCTCAAATAATACACTAATATAAGCATGTAAAGATACCAGACATAGCTTTACATTCACTGAATGTAACAGTGAGGTTAACAAACATTGTGCAGATACTCAAGAATTTTAGTAAAAACTAAATCATGAAGATATAAATTAACATACTCTTAATAATTCAATTTACTTAAATAAGTGAATATCAACCCTGACCACTTTAGCAACATTATTGAAAGGATATATTGCTATAATATCCCATCACATTTTAGTATCATCTCTCATTTTCAAGTTTTCACCTCTTAAACTCAGAATTTTATATAAAGTTTTACTACCCGATGGCAGTACATACTTACAAGGCATACCCTAATAACTAAAATGAAATTGAGTAACTGTTGTCACCGATGTTTCATCTGACAAGTTAGTATCTATAGAAACAGAATTATCTTCCTTGGTATCTCAGAGAAAATTTTACTCATCATATCTAAGGGATACTCATAAGCAGGTTAATTTCTGTAATACATACACATACACTATACACCTTACATGTATTTGAAATGCACAACATACTAAATCACCAAGTCCTTGATAGAATGAATTTTAGGGTTTTGTGATTGTCTTTATTTCATATTTCCACCATTAGTAAACATGGATCTGAAAGGATGCATTGAAAAGAGAAGTTCAAAGTCTTAATTTGTATTTGTATTTGTCCATATTATTTTACTATTATGTCTTTATTTCAAAGAATTTAATTATGGTTTTTTGAGAGTCTAAATCATGAACTACAAGGGTACACGTGAAGCATTCAAAAGGAATGTTTTGACACAACTATAGAAAAGTTTCTTTTTAATCTCACACAAGCCAAATCACGTATCATAGTTTTATTTGACTATTAGAAGAATGTCAAAGATTCTTTGTAGTTTCCCAGATGATTTTTATCAGTAATTGTTTTATTAAAGTATTTTCGATCTTGTGGTTTTTTTTTTTTCTTTTAGCTTTTCCTTCCCTTCACAAAAAACTTATCTACCAACTTTTTAATTTTAATCTTGGACTTTACCATGAAATGAAAAAATATCATTCTTACTTTATAAGCACAAAAAAATCATTATCTAAAGAGATAACCTGATTTAGCCAAATTATCAGGAATTTTGATGCAGAACACACATCTTAACTCCCACCCCAAATCTCTTCCCATTTTACCTAGTATTTTTCACTAGCCTTTAAGCTCCTCCTTATCTGACTTTTAAAGTATAATACAAGGTTCTACTTCATTTGGAAGATGTTAGTGGTCTCTATGGTCATCCATCTTGGTTTCTCCTTCATCTGCTGTCCTGGCACTATCAACAAATCTCTATAGAAGTATTTGCCCCAGTTCCACATGATCCCTTAAAGAGTAGGAGGCAGTGTCTGTCTTTATTAATACTTTACATATCCCTCCAACTCCCTAGCAACCTTGATTCCACATGCTCACAAAAGCACTGAATAACTATTGAAACAATAAAAATGACTCCACTTTAATTTTTAAAATAGTTTAATAATTAAGGTAAGAAGCAGTGAGTAGAGCAAGCTGGATAGAGTGTCTGCACATTTCCCCTCCCATGTAAAACAAGAACATATTGAACAACACCACTTCTTTAAAATCTTTCTTATCAGGAGAAACAATTGCAGGAATTGCTCCCTGAGAACCATGGTATGACCAACAATGATTTGTCAATGCCAGAAATGCTAATTTGCCACGGCTGTATCATCAATTGTTGAGGCACTTCTCTTGGAGTGATGTCACTGCTTGGCAAGTTGGCAATTATTTGAGGAGTTATTTTAATAACTGCACAGCTCTTTGTCTGATTAATGAAACTGCCAATGGATTTACAACTCCTGTTACAGAAATGTATCATTGGAGATTTGCTGAATGGTGTGTCATAAATTTCAGACACCTGAGAAATTACGACAGAATTTGATTAGAACGGTTACTCTCATCTCTCCTTTTTCACTAAATTCAGCTCTCATTAACTACTGCTACCACTGTCTGCCCTAAGAGAGAGGAAGCGGATCATTTGTGACAAAAGAGTCTGTTTGCTAAAGTCATTCTTTCTGTACTGTCCATACTATCTAAATTTCCTTGTGATCACTGCTTAAGTAAATATACCAAAGCAAATAGGGGCTTTAAAAGAGAGGAAAGTTTCCTGATAGTCTTCAATGTTTCTGGTGTCTATGGGCAGCTCAAAAAATTTTGAGAAATAAAGCAATAAGACTCAGTAGAACATAAGTTATGGGCTAAATACTTTATGCATTCTTAGGAATGGGCCTCAGGCTGAGTGTCAGTAGGAGTACAGGGCATGAATTATTGTTTCATAATTCAAACCTCAAGCTATCTAGATAGGATTACACAAGTATACTTTTTTGTTCCTCTTAAAGAAGAAATGTTTGTTTTTCAGATGAGTATAAACAACACTGCTTAATATCCCCACATATTTTCAAACTTATTTCCATTAATATGGTGAAATAAACTGTTGAAAATAAATACCCACAAATTAGCACAATTCTTAAATCTTGTATCAAATATAGACGTATCATAAACTAGTATTTATCTCAAGACATCAATCTGAAATATTTTTCTCCTAACATGAAAATTCCTTTTGAATGAAATCAAAGGTTATTAAAATAATTTTTTACTAAATGGGTCCATAAAAATATTTTATTAGGAATCCAAAGCTGGTCAATGTTTGCAATGTGATCTTAAAACAAAGTAAATAAAGGCAAACCTTTCTGAAAAGCTGAGCCAGTACAAAGGCGGGAAAACACACACACACACACACACACACACACACACACTGAATCTCAGTTCATAGCAATGGAAACAGGTTATCCAAAGACTGTTATCTGCTTCATATTTAAAAATGAATGAAAATAGACAGATCCCAGAGATGAATTCACTTCCCTAAGAATTACGACACAGCCATAATGTACATTTTAGTAAGCACAAGAGATAATCCTGAAATATACAGGAGAGAAGGGCAGTAGGGAGAAAGGATTCATTTAAAACAAAGGATACCAGCCCAAAACTTCCACAAAGTCTGGCTGCATTAATAGCCAAAACAGTATCTACTGTATGCCAGACACTCCTCCACCCACTTTACATGTAGCTGTTCATAAGTTTCACAACAGTGCCAGAAGTCAAGTACTAATAACATCCTTATTTTACAGTTAAAGAAACTGAGAAACAAAGACTAATAGCTGATAACTCATGAAGCAGGAATTCAAAAACCAGTAACCTGGCTTCAGTCTTTCCCACTCTGACATACATACTTCAACAGTATCATTCTTCAGAAATACCCATGCAGAAGCCACTCAACAATTTATCTTAAATTTCCTCTAACATGTGCTTTATTCATCAGTTACAGAAATAATAATGTATCTTTGATAGTCTAGACTTCTTTCCTTTATTTTCTAATTCTCTACCATTCATTCTTTCTTTTACCCACAGCTCACTAAAATGGTATGTTTTAAGTTTCAAGAATAGATTTTTTAAAAATCTTGAGTTACTTCAAGTAAAAAGAAACCACCCTTTATCAGTACTGTTGTTTAGTTAGGATCAGTGGTAGAAACATACCTCAGTCATGTCCCTAAACTGAAATAGGAATTAGTATCTACAACCAATTGAAAATCTTGTATTTTATTCGTTCATGAACTAAAGGAGGAAGAATGGAATTCAAAAAATGTTGATGACTTTTATGTGTTTATACAATCTCCACTTAACATACACTGAGAATTTAAGGAGGCAACAAATGCAAGATTCCTTATTTTATAAAATTTTCTGGGTTTTGCACTCCAATATAGTGAAAGCAAATTAGTAAAACTGATTTTATGTTAACTTTAGGTATTATATAGTTAACAGCCCCTTAATATGGCTATCAAAGCTAATAATGAGAGAAAAAAAGAAATCAGCATGCTATGAAACAAAATCACATAACCTGTACCTCATAACCTCCTTATTAAAAAAGAAAAAGTTAACTAATAGGATACATTCTCCTTCTTCAATTTCTAAAGTTTAATGGTGGGTTAGGGCTGATAAATGTCCCTGTGTTGAAATATGACAGATCCTCCTAATGAGACACTAGGTATAAATGAGGCAGCCTGCCTCCTTCCCTACAGACCTAGATTTGGTGAAAACATATAGATCCTCCAAAAAGCCTCAGCACTCTTGAAACAAAACTCATTGAGTTTCGAAACGCAATGAAGATGTAATTTTTTTCTCAGTAGGGACATTGGCTCAGAATCAGAGAATTCAAATGAAAAAAATTAAGGAAAAAATATAGCAAACCAGCAAAACTTTCCTAGTCGAGCTCACCAGTCATTGACTAAAACTATGAATTTTCAGACAGATTAAATAGAGGATGTCAAATTCCTCATATAACTGACATTGGAGCCCCAATACCTAGTAAATAAAGGAGCTGGGCGTCAGAAATCTATATATGCACTTCTCAGAGTCTAGTAAATAAAGAGCTACTCACCCAAATCGGGAAGGTCCAGAAATTGTGCCCTTCACCAGTACTGGAGAAACAGCTTGTAAATGGAGTTCTAGAATCCCTGAAAAACTCCATGACGCCGTCTCTCTAGCGTGCAAAGCTTACAGTGGGACCTGTGGACGCTGACTTGTGAAACATATATACAACGGGAATAATTGGATACTGGTGTGGAAGGGCCAAATGCTGGCACTTACCCCAAAAACAAGCTGCATGTGATTTACCATAATGACTAGCAGAGCCAAAGAAGCAAGCTCCATAATCTGACTCAAGGTAATGGCTAGTTTTGTTCGTGGTGTTCCTAGAAGTGAAACAGAATGCCTACTACAGTCTTATTTCATCTATATAAGCAGAAAAGGCCCTGGTTAAAAGAAAAAAAAAAAAAAAACAAACCTGAATCAAAGAGTCACAGTTTCTTGTTTAATTCTCAACAGTGTGTCAATCTCCAGACCCAGCCTCTCATGAATGGAGAGGAAGCAAAGTCCTCTTGAGGAAGGTACACTACCAAAGATCTATACTGTTTATCTTCCTCCCAGATTTTTGTAAAGACACCTACGGATTTTAATGGGGTAACTGTACACTGAGGAAAAGGAAATATTCAGATCTTTCAAGGACTACTGAATAATGTCTCTGAACTGACAGCAGGTCCAAGAGACTGAAAACTCTCCTGTGGTCCATAGGTCAGAGGAGGGACTTACACTCATCATATGATCAATGGAGTTTTAGTTCACATCCATCTCACAGTATGTCCCTGAACCCATCCTGTAGTGATTTCCCCATATCTGGGATGTATAATTAGAATTGATATATTCAACAGCTGAGAGAAAACCCACTCTGATTCCCTGACCTGTATAATGAGGGCTTTTAGGGTGAGGAGGACAATTGGAAGTCATTAGAATTGCCTTTACCTAGGAAAATAGTAATCCCAAAAGAAATAACACATTCTGAAGGGTTTGCAGAGATGAGAGACTCACCAAAGATTCGAAAAAATGCAGAAGTGGTGATTTTCACCCCAACCCTCCCCATTCTCTTATTTGGCCTGTTTCAAAGACAAATGTTTAAGAGATGGGGAGTGGCTGGTCATAGGCTTAACCAGATGCTAACTCCAAATCACATGTGATTTTATTGCTTAAGCAAATTAACACATCCCTTTTTAACTGGTGTGGAAATGGCTTTGAGTCAAATAGATTTCATCTTGTCTCCAGGCTGCTATACTGAGACTTCTAGGTGAAAATTAAGCACACTGACTCAGCAATAAGAAACAGAATACATTTCCTAATTCTTCCAGCAGACTCCCACACCTCTCTCACAGTCTTCTGTCTGAAGGCTTGTTCCCCACCAAACATAGACAAATGAACTTAAAAACGAATCCAAAAAGTTTCACCACTGTTGGGTTGGGAACGTGCCAGCACATCCCCAGGGACACGGTGAGGGACAAGTCATGGAGCAGGTTGTAAGGCAACACTCTGCTGCTCAGTGGGCAGCCCTCTTGCTATTTATCAGCAGTAATAAACAAATGAGAATGATCATGTAACAATGGCAGGATGAGCAGGGGCCAGAAGAGACAAAGGGTAATCAACTTTATGGGGACCTGGAGGGGACATGTTGGCCATGTATACAGGGAGGACTTCCTGTTCAGGTACTTGATGTAATTTCTGAGCTACTCCAAGACCACCTCAAACCATGACCACACAGTCAACAACTACCTAAGTGTCCCTGGCTGCCTCATGATGTGGGCCATTGTCTTAAGGTAGTTGTGCAGGAGTGCCTCATTCAAGTCCTACACACACACAGGTGCATAGACAGGCCCCAAATATAAAGGTGCAGAGGCCCCAAATGGTAGAAAGGACACATACAACAAGTGATCTAAGTCTAGACTACTTCTTTATTTGGTATTTTAAAGGTACTCTGTGCCTGTACCCTTCTGGTACACAATCTCTTGGTTGTATATCTGAATCATTATTTCCTATTGCCAAATAAGTGCCTTCTGATTACATTACAACTTGGTTGTTTTTCTTATATTAACACTGCTAGGCAGCTATTGAAATGAAAGTTGCTTTTTACCATCTCAGTTAGAAAGCGAACATGTTATGAACATGTGTGTGTGCTCACACATGTTTTCTTTCTTCCTCTCTTACAAGCTTATCAAGTAATAAAGTCATAGTGACTTTACAACATAGTATTTAAGTGGTGTTGATTTTATATATTAGCATTGAAATTTTAGGATATCACTCAAAGACCTTACTTCCTCTTCTAAAGAAAGGATTATAGCATTTTTTGGTTGAATAGAGGAATAGTTGTATCATGTAGGTGAATTTTAGTGATTGTCTTTATTTCAAGATTAGGTATGGTTTAAGAAAATGCATATAGTTTAAGTTGATATAAGGTGCACACTTTATGTGTCAACTTGATTGGGTTATGAGATGTCCAGATAACTGATTAAATATTATTTCTGGGTGTGTGAGGCATTTCTGGAAGAGATTAGTACATGAATCAGCAGACTGAGAAAGCATATTGCTCTCCCCAAAGTCAGCAGGTATCATCTAATCCAAAGAGGGCCTAAACAGAACAAAAGGGTGGCAAAATATTGAAATTATGCTTTACCTAACTGATATAGCTAGTACACTGATATTCTCCTTTACTAGAAACTTCTGGTTTTCAGGCATTCACTCTTAGACTGAAATTTACCATACGGACCTAGCTCTTAGGCTTTGGAAGTAACACTACCAGCTTTCCTGGTTTTTCAACTTGATGACAACAGTTCATGTGATTTCTCAATCTCTATGATAATATGAGCTAATTTCTCACCATAAATCTTGCTGTAGGCATAGCTATCTCCTATTTATTCTATTTCTATGGAGTAACTGAACTAATACATCTGTGGACTCTATACCCAGCCTGAACAGTTAACTCTTGATATACATATTTACATTGTAATAAAATGCTACTTATTTTTATTTTTATTACAGCTATTTCAAATCAGGGCTTAAGTTTTGCAAAAGAAAAACCATCTATATTTTAAGATGCATATAAATGGAACAATTAACGTACATATTTTTTTAATTTAGCACTTCTTTAAAAGGCCCCTGAATACTAAAAAGTTCATATTTCTTCATGCTGGAAGATCTATCAATGTAACATTTAGTATACTTCTAGAATGTCCTGTCACATCACTAAATCACACGTAAAGGTTTTATAAGATTAGAAATGATTTATATTAGAATTTAACAAAATCTCAGGAAAAACATCTCAGGGATGATGGGACCCACTAAATTATCTTTAATGTGAGAAATAGGCACTATGTCATACAAGAATTTCAAATAATTCTTTAGTAAATGAACCCATGTAAAAGGTATTCCTGTATCCTTGTTTAGGTAGTTTTTAGATTTTTTTTAAAGATTTATTTAATTTATGACTACAAGAACTGGGGCACAGGCCAGAGATGTGGGGGGTGAGAAGATTTACAAGAGACAGAGTGCAGAATAGAATATGCAGATCCACTGAAACACACTGCTGAGGGGAGCAGCGGCATGGCAGGAGAGGTCTGCTGTGCCATGTGACTCACACCCCTGGTCCGCAGCAGGGATCGAACTCGTGCTGCAGTGGCTGTGGTTTGCTTCATAGTGCATTGCTTAATCCACTGTGCCATCGGGGAGGCCCAATTATTAGATTTTTAAGTGATTTCTTGCTTTATGTTCCATTCCATTTGATCAGTTCTTCAAGGAATTGTCATGGGGTGTTGGGAACTGTGTTCACTTCAGATGACATAAATAGCAATTAACTGTCCCTTGTCTAGATCACAAATATTTATTCTCCAAGTAAAAAAAGACATGTTAGGGCATAAGTCAACTTGTTGGAGCAGTCTATATTCTATCCCAAAAGAGGCAAGAAGAAATTTTAAATTTGAAATGACTCACAGATATTCTAATGCTGTTTTCTTTTCCTCAACATTCTCCATGGTCTCTCTATATAAATGCAGATAAATTCTGCTCCTGAAATCTCAGAATAAATATTATCTCCTCAGTGAGACTTGACATAAGCCCCAAACTACTGTTTATTTTTCCCATTATCCTTTATCCCAACTCATTCTTTGTTTATTTGATGACATTTACAGCTGAATGATCCAGATTATTGAAAAGATTCACATCATTCTGTAAGATATACTAAAATAAAGCTTTAATAAAGGTACAGAATAAAGAAAGCACAGGCAAACAGAGTGATCAGAGACATCCAGATATAGTTTCCTGGACCATTTTCTCAGTTTCTCTAGGCACTTTTGGACTTTACCTTAATCCTGTCAAGACATTTCTGCCTCAGGGTACCAGTTCACTGCTCTTTAATGGTTGTATAGCTAAAGTCTTGTGGAACAGTTTAAACCATGTGCCAATTATCAATCTATACAATTCTAACAAACATTATAAATAAGATGATACAAGATGCCTTTAGGGGAATTATTAACTTTATATAGCATGTCATAAATCTCCATTTAGTATACTGCATCCCTATCTTGGCCAGGAGTCAGCATTAGACTTCTAGTTATCCCTAGAGAGAAGCATAAATTTACCATACCCCAGTTGCAAATTAACCTTCTCTTTACATAATATCAGCTTTAAATTATTTTGTTTCATTACATGTGCATTATGAATTCTATTATCTGTTATCCATTATTTGTAGGACTTGGAACCAGAAAACAAAGTCTCTATGCCAATGATCTGCCTTATTTTTTTTCTACCAAAATCATTCTCTTCCAGTAAAGTGACCTCAGGGCAGATCCATGATCTGGTCTAAAAGTATGAACAGCATTGGATGCTGTTTGATGACCCCTTAGAAAACTGTTCCAGGGAAGATATTCCAACAGGCATTGAAATAGGGGTTGAGATTAATACAGCAGTATCAGTACCAAAGCATGATCTACGTGTTTTAATACTGTGGCTCTATACACTTGGCCCTACGGTCTCCTGATCCTGTGGAAGGGTAAACCCAAAGGTGGAACTGAGTGTAGCCCACAATGGACAAAGAGTAATGCAACTGGGTGTCCAGGTCTATTACTGGTGATGTCTTTTTGTATTTTATTATTGGCAGTCTACATAGCAGCATAGACTATGATGGTTTTCTGTACAGTCATGAGCCAAGTGGTTAGCATGTTATAGGATGGGCACCCAATAACTGTTGAATGGATAGATGATTGATGGGTGGATTAATGAAGAAATGACAAAGCAAACTAATTTCAGATAATATAAATCTATATCAGTCCTGCCATTTTTGAATGGGACATTAGAAAACAACACATAGTTTGAATAGAAAGATTATAAATAATATGAAAACTCAGTTCTTGTAAACAAATTGCTATTATTAATGGAGTTATTTATGTTCAAAGATTAAAATATGGATTCAAATCAGCTAACTTGAGAAGTTAGTTGTATAATTCATCTGTCAGTGACAAACCTAATGAATTAATGATATAACTGGAATATTAGAGATACAAGTTAGAATTCCACTGCATGCTTTATTTAAAATTTGATACACTGTGCAAATAAATCTTTAACATATAGTCCTAAATCAAACCATAAATAAAATTGTAAGGAACACAGACTGTAGGAGTAAGGAGGAAAGATGATTATATTACCATGGGCCATCGACTTGACTGGGATAGAGATGCAGCTTAAAATGAGGAGGATGGAGAAATACTAACAGGAAAGGAAGTAGAAAGGGAACTCTGGCATCATCTCATGTCACCTTCACCAGGATTTATTGTGCTTCTCCACTACCTACTTTGCATTATGCTAGACTATGATACACCATTCGTGCAACACTTCTTTGCTGTATCATCTGGAACTAGAAGAGGGCCAGACAGAGAACCTAGTTGTCAAAAAAAGTTATGTTGGCTATTTATCATGAATTGAAAAAAAGCAAACACTTCTAGACTAGACATTATTTCACAGTAAAAAGCTGATTGAAGCAACAATTCAGATGTTTCAGGTTTGAAAAAAATTTGGTAAATGTTGTTTCTCTGAATTTTGCTCATGCTCATTTCCCTTCCATATTGTATTTGCCTGGGTCTATAGTAACGACTTCTTAAAAACACCTCTTTCAGAGCATAAAATTTCAGCTTTCCAAAATTAAGATCAATTTTGCCTCTACTGACATCTTTTGTGTTTGCTTATCTTTATCAATCACAATTTCATTTTGTGTCTCTGTCCAACTGCTGTTCTGCTGCTTTTTAGCTATCTCCATCTTCAAAAGAACAGAAAGAGGGATCACTGAAGATATTCAACAGGGTTTTCTTTTGTTTTTCAGGTTTCCAATAGAGATCTCTATGTTAAATTACTTATAAATGCTGCAAACTCGATATACTATTCTTAGAAAAGGGTACTAGATTTTATTTTCTTTCTAAACTTTTCTTATTTCATTTTTTCCACCTGGCTTCATTGATTTAGCGCTGATATTAAAAGAATATAAGTAGAATTTATCTTCATGAACTACATTTTTTTTAGTAATTTAAACTCATCTGTCAACAAATAATCTTTAAAAAAAACTATCAAAGATTGATAGTTTTAAGACATTACGAAGATTGGTTTTCAGTTTAGAACTACATGATATTTTTAAAAAATATTTAAAATACAGTCCTAAATCAAACCATAAATAAAAATTTACCACTTCTAAACCTAAACATATCTAGGTAAGATTGAGAAGTCCAGTTAACATAATTTATTCTTAACTGTCAGCATGCTATTGCTTAAAGCCTTCCTTTGTATGCAGAGCCTTGGACCACATAGTCTGCTACCAAATTCTTCAGTGTCCAATACAGCTTGCCCTCACCTCAAGAATGTTATCTCCTTTTACTTTCATTTCCCATACGTAACTGTCCACCTAATTTGTCTGCTGAACACTGATTGCCACATTAGTTCATTCCTACACTCACATATGATTTATTCCCAAAATATTATTTTCATGGATGCATTATATCTCAATGTATCATAAGTATTTTCTCATTAACCAGATCATAAGCTCTACTTTGGCAGGGATTATACCTATTTCTTAATCCTGCAAAACAGCATAAATCTGTGAACATTGAAGTAAATCAGTTTTAAAATGTGATATTTTAGTCACCATGGCTGAATGATTTATATTTTGCAAATTGACTTTACATAGTTTACTCCATCCTTATAACCTCTCTCTAAATTATGAGTCACATAATAGCAAGAATAAAAAGGAATTCTAGAAGAGCTGTGTTATACAATAAATAAAAGGACTAGAAGCAAACCATCACAAGGCTCTAAGGGCAGTGACCTTTCCACACTACAGGGAAAACACAAAACTACATAATTCTAATTTCAGGGCTAAATGTGAAAGTAACGACACAGCTGTAATGAATTCAGTCAACAATGCACAGGTGCACACCCTGTGAGCAGCTGAAAATAGCACAGCTAGAGAGGGCACAGCAGCTGGGCCTCTATTATGCACTCACTTTGCAAGTTAAGCCTACAACCCTGCTACCTGTAAGGTGTTTTATTAAAACATTTAACTATATATATATGTAATGCAAAATAATAAATGAAATGCAAAAAAGAGAAAGAATCATATGCATGGGGGAAATATAGTGATATTTATGGTTGAATGGTACATAGACCCACTAATATTTATCATCTGTGTGTATCTCCTCTATAGAGCTGTGAAGACAGACATACTTACGGTAAGAAAAGCTGGAGGTATAATTGGACATGGGAAAGTACAGCAGGCACATAAAAAATGCATGATTTATAAAGATGAAAAACTAATTTTTTGCCACTGTGTGCTGCATGATTGAAGGATCATCACTGTTTTCTCTCTGTGTGGCACAGGCTAGTCCTACTTTCTCCATTTAACAGATAATAAAATTGTTATGCCTCAGGTGATAAACAAAACTAATGGCACAAGGAGAAAGGACTCTGGACCATTTAACTGTCCATTGTCCATTTCTACTATAAAATAAAATGTAATATTCTAGATTTGCTTCCTGACTCAAAGTCATCCTGGTTACATATACACACCGATGTCTTTCTTTTATGCAAACCTGACTGGTGTCAAGTCAAGCAAATAAATATTAAAAATATTCTAGTGCTTCTGGCATGAGTAATGAAAAGCTATTTTGCTAAGGCTAAAGCTTTTCTTCTGTCTCCATGATCCAATCTTATATGTCTGAATAAAATAAATGTGTTTATTTGATGGTTCTTAAAAAACTAGTGACTTAACTCTTTTTAAGGAAACAATTCCCATATGAACCCACAGAAATTTCTTTTAAAATGCCTTTGATTAAATATAGTTTGTAATGATGAATGGAGGCTAAATTTCTGCTAAATGTTCCATTAATTTTATACTGCTATTAAGTTAATGTCAGCAATCATGGTAGGGTTCTGCCTGATTATGTATCAGAAATTATATACCGCTTCGACGTTGTGAAGCCCCAAAATCATTCTTTACTAGGGTCATTATATAATTTTCTATTACAAGTTTGACTTTTATCTGATAGGTAATTTCTCTAAATTTTAGATTTATTGCATTTATCACTCTGTACATTCATTGCTTTTTATTCTTTAATTTTCTGTCATCCAATTGACTTTAGCTTCATATTTCTATACTCTTTCCAATTCTGCCTTTGATATTATTTGAAAAAAATTTGTAAAACTCAAAGCAGTGTTTAAATGACTTAGCAGAACAAAATTCTTAAAAGTTCTTGTATGCTAACAAATCTATTTTAAGCTAAAGCTTTCAAAGTAATACATGCATTATGCACAAAATAATACAATTCAAAAAACCAAAGAAGAAAACGCCACATGTACCAGTGTTAATAACTTGTAACATTTTTGGTATATGTCTACTATATATTTTATAGTCTTTATATGATATGGTTATCATTATATCCATATTTAACACACTTGTGCTATAGTTTTATACTTAACAATTCATTATATACAAATCATGTATACTATTTTGTGTTTTTCTTTTTTGACTATCAGATAATTTCCCCATTTTAAATAGCATTCTTCTTTCTTTCAGAACACATATATGCCATCATATATGTGTTCAACTATGCCAACCATATTCCAATCTCAGGTATCTGAATTTGCCAATTGTCAATCTGACTTTTTTTTTCCCACAAACAATATTGCCCTTTGGTCTCTTGCTTCATTCAGGTCTCTTTCAAATATTAACTTTCAAAAAGTCTTCCTGGGAACCCCAACTAAACAATGAATGCTAGTAAGTCATCCATTCTCTTTGTATTCCTTCATAGTGACACAAAATACCACCTGATATCATATATTGTTTATACTATTAATATATCTTATATACTTTATTGGTTTGTTTCCTATCTCCTTCACCAAATGTAAGACCACACAATTTTTAAATGTTTAGAGTATGAATAGAAAATGATTTTTTAAATCAATAGGTAAGTATTCCAACATGAGATTTTTGCCAGTAATATATTTAATGTCCCAAGAAATTACTGTTTTGTAGAAATTTCAAAATCATCTTGCTATGGAAGGTAGGAGAAATTTCAACATTAAATCCATTTATCAATCTATCCTTCCATCTTAATAGCACTAAGTATTCTCTGTGACTAAAAAGAGTTACATATTGAAAGGCTGGTAGTGTCTTGGATTCAACTGCAATTCTTATCTTCATGAACACAACTGTTTTCTGGCACTATCTATCTGGAGACAGTATCAGATTCCTCAGGTTAAGGACTTGGTATCCCATGACTATCTATCACTTCAGACACTGGCCCCAAGCCCAGTGCAACTGGACTTCTGACCAACCAAATACAGATTAGAACTCACCACAACCCACTTCTCATACTTAAGGTGGCTTTGTCAAACCAAGATTATAATGTGGGCTTCTGAATGACTGTCTATAAATTCAAGATTTCTAGGACAACTACCTCATATGTCTAAGGATATTCACTCACTAGATCACTGATTTATTACAAAGTATAAATACTATAAGAAACAACCAACAGAAAACAGAAGAATAGCACAGGATAAGGTATGGCAAAAAAAAACCTGGGGTTTCCATGCATTTTCCAGGTGTGTCATTCTCCAAGTGTTCATGTTCACCAACCTGGAGGCTCTCTGAAGCTCTTTATGTAGGACTTTTATAAAAGGAGATATCATTGTTTAGTCATAATTGAATAGATTGATTAAATCATTGGCCACTGG
This sequence comes from Galemys pyrenaicus, assembly GCA_019455555.1. Taxonomy (NCBI): domain Eukaryota; kingdom Metazoa; phylum Chordata; class Mammalia; order Eulipotyphla; family Talpidae; genus Galemys; species Galemys pyrenaicus. Next base: position 324,127 of record JAGFMF010011478.1, read on the forward strand.
TGATGAACTCAATTTCCAGTCCCTCTCTTCTATTCATTTGGTTTCCCTGGTAACCAGCCTCAGGTATTTTCCAAAATTACCTCATTAACATAACAAGAGATATCTTTATCACTCACAGCACTTAGGAAATGCCAAGGGCATCTAAGAATTAGAAAGTGTGGTTGATGACCAAATACCACAATATGGCATGTCTATATCATATTCAATGAAAGTTCAGTTTTCTCTTGTGTGGTTTATTGTTCCTGGATATCTTGTTGGAAAATAAATAGGAAATTTGTTTTCAACTACATTGTAATCTTGTTTTGTGCAGAGTCTGTTAGGTTCAATTCCAGTATTCACAGATCCTGTGCTTTGTTATTGTCCTATTCTTTCAATATTTTTGAAAGGACATTGAGGTCAGGTATGATAATTTTTAATTTTATAATTATATTTTATGCCTGTTTGTTATCTTTTTTTTTTTGCAATAATAGACAAATTAGAGTAATAGAAAACTCTTACCAATTACCCTAATTATGGATTCAAAGAACCCAGTAAACATAAAAGCAACATAAGATTTCAGGAGCATGTTAATTGTAAAAATTATCTTTGCTAAGATATATTTCTCCCTATACAAAATTACAATATTTAACTCTGCAAGAAATTTTCAGTGAAAATGACACTTAAAAATTGTATCACTATAAAATCATGTAGTATTTCTTACCTACAGAAATAAGGAGTGATTTTATATAATGTTAATTTCAAGGTTACTGGAAGAAGACTGCTTGGGTTCCAATCCCACATTTCTATCTGTCCATTATTCAGAAATAAATATCTTACTTATATCTTACTATGAACACGTTACCTAGCCATTGCTCTCTACACATTTTCTTCTCTCTACAGCAAGAATGTTAATAATATCTTCAAGATGTATTAAAAGACAAAAATACTTAGAATAAAGTACATAAAATACTAAGCCATGGACACAGTGCATGTCATTAGCTAATAAATTTTAGTTATTATTTAAAGTTAACAGAAGACATGAAGACATGCTTTCTGTCTTTAAAATAATTTTACCATTTGTAAGAGTTCTTAATGCCATATGTTCATATGTATTTATATAAAAATGATGATTGAGAATATTTGTAAACTCCCACTGCCTCTATATCTTTTTCTTAAAGAAGAGGAAACAGGAAAGTCACTCATCAAAACCTCTTGCCTTGCTCTGATTTTTGAGTTTAATAAAAAAGGTAAGATACTGAACTTGTTAAATATGAAGGTAAATATATAATACAAGATAATTTAGCATATATTGGGATTACTTAGAATTTTCTCACATATTTTATTAATATAATTGATTATAATGAATACATTTTAAATATTTCATTTTTTTAACTTGGATTTTCTTTTTATATATGTAAATTTATTTATTTAATTATATTTGACATCATTTGTATTCCCCAGAGAGTTCCCACCACCATTCCACCCGTGCACCATCACTTCAGTCTCTGTGATGCTCTTTCTCCCCTCATCCCTGTCTTTGCCCTCCCTTCATTCCCCTCCCCCCTGGGTCCCTTTGGTTTATCTTTGACCTTTTGGTCTTGTTGAGTTTTTTGCTTGCTTTTGGTTGTAATTGCCCATTTCCTTGAGCTTCTTCTTCTTTTTTGTTGTTGTAGTTGTTGCTCTTTCATATTCCTTCTAATAGTGAAGCCATCTGATATTTTTCTCTTGCCTTCTGACTTGTTTCACTGAGTATAATTCCTTCTAGCTCCATCCATGTTTCTATACATGACCCTAGTTTCTCATTTTTGATTGATGAATAGTATTACATTGTGTATATGTACCACATCTTCTTGATCCAGTCATCTACTTTTGGGCATTTGGGTTGTTTCCAGGTCTTACCAATTACAAATAGTGCTGCAATAAACATAGGAGTACAGGTGATCTTTTGAATCGGTGTTTTTGTGTCCTTTGGACAGATTCCTAGGAGTGGGAATGCCAGATAATATGGTAGTTCCATTTCTAGTAGACTGAGGAACCTCCATACGGCCTTCCATAATGGTTGGATTAGCTTGCATTCCCACCAGCAGTGTAATAGGGTTCATTTATCTCCACATCCTCTCCAGCATTTGTTGTTGTTGGTTCTTTTGATGTGTGTCATTCTTATCGATGTAAGGTGATACCCCATTGTGGTCTTAATTTAAACTTCCCTAATTACGAGGGATGCTGAGCATTTTCTCATTTACATGTCCTCTGGAGAAGTGTCTTTTAAGTTCTTCTGCACATTTTTTGAATGGGTTTTTTACTTTATTTTTCCTAAATCTTATGAGTTCTTTGTATATCTTTGTGATCAGACTCTTGTCCGTTGTGTGGAACGCAGATTTTTTCCCATTCAGTGGGGTTTCTTTTTGTTCTGTTTAATGTTTCCTTTGCTGTACAGAGCTTTTTTTCTTGATGTAATCCCATCTGTTTATCTTCTCTCTCTTTTTTATTGCTTTGGGGAGTGCCACCACGAAGGTGCTGTTGAGATGTATGTCTTACAGCATTTTACCTATGTTTTCCTCTATGTATTTTATAGTTTCCGGTCTTACATTTAGGTCTTTCATCCATTTTGAGTTGATTTTCTTACATGGTGTGAGATAGTGGTCCAGTTTCATTTTTGTTTCATTTTTTTTGCATATGGTGGACCAGTTCTGCCAGCACCATTTATTGAATAAGCTATCTTTGTCCCACTGCAGATTCTTTGCTCCTTTGTCAAAGATCAGTTGTCCATAGTTGTGTGGTTTTACTTCTGTGCTTTGTATATGGTTCCATTGGTCTGTGTGTCTGTCTTTATACCAGAACCATGCTGTTTTAGTTACTATTGCTTTGGAGTAGAGTTTGAAGTCTGGGAGTGTGATACCTCCATTCTCCTTTTTCTCACAAAATCAGGGATTTTTGTGTCTCCATATGAATTCCATCAATATTTGGTCTATTTCCTTAAAGAAGTTCATTGAGATTTTTGCTGGTATTGTGTTGAATCTGTAGATTACTTTTGGTAGGATGGCCATTTTGATAAATGTTGATTCTTCCTATCCATGAACAAGGGATATCTTTCCATTTCTTTGTGTCCTCTTCTATTTCTTTTAACAGTGTTTGATAATTTTCTCTATATAGGTCTTTTGTTTTTGTTAGGTTGATTCCCAAGTATTTGATTTTCTTGGTTTCAGTTGTAAAGGGTATGTTTTTCTTTCTTTCTTCTTCTTCAGATTGGTTGTTTGTATATAGGAAGGCTACTGACTTTTGTGCATTTATTTTGTATCCTGCTACTTTACTAAACTGGTTGATTATTTTAATTAGCTTTTCTGTAGAGCCTTTAGGATATTCCAAGTCTATTATCATGTCATTTGCAAATAGTGATAGTTTTACTTCCTCTTTTCCTATTTGGATTCCTTGTATGTCCTTTTTCTGTCTTATTGCTCTGGCTAAGACTTCCAGTACTATGTTGAATATCAGTGGAGAGATTGGGAATCATTGTCTTGTTCCTGATCTTAAGGGGAATGCTCTCAAGTTTTCTCCATTAAGGATTATATTTGCAGTAGGTTTGTCATACATAGCTTTTACCATTTTGAGGTATTGTCCTTCTATTACAAGGATTTCGAGAGCCTTTATCATGAATGGATGTTGGACTTTGTCAAATGCCTTTTCTGCATCAATTTATATGATCATATGGTTTTTGTTCTTCTTTTTGTTGATACTGTGGATTATGTTGATTGATTTCTGGATATTGAACCATACTTGAGCTTCTGGGATAAATCCCACCTAATCGTGGTGAATTATCTGTTTAATGCATTGTTGTATTCTGTTGGCAAGAATTTTGTTGAGAATTTTTGCATCTGTGTTCATTAGGGAGATTAGTCTGTAGTTCCCTTTTTTTGTGTTGTCTTTGTTTGGTTTTGGTATTAGTGTAATGTTGGCTTCACAGAACATATTTAGCAGTGTTCCTTCTTTCTCGATTTTTTGAAAGAGTTTGTATAAAATAGGTACTAGCTTACTTCTGAATGCTTGGTAGAATTCATTTGTGAATCCATCTGTTCCTAGGCTTTTGTTTGCAGGGAGTGTTTTGATCACTGCTTCAATTTCACTACTTGTGATTTGTCTGTTTAAGAATTTTATTTCTTCTTTGTTTAACTTTGGGTGGTTATATCATTCTAAGAACTGGTCCATTTCTTCTAAGTTGTTATGCTTGTTTGCATATAGCTGTTCATAGTATTGTCTGACTATTCTTTTAATCTCTTTTCATCTGTTGTAATATCTCCTCTTTCATTTGTGATCCTATTTATCTGTGTTTTATCTTGTTTATTCTTTGTTAGTCTGGCTAAAGGTTGATCTATTTTGTTTATTTTTCAATGAACCAACTTTTGGTTTCATTGATCTTTTGGATTTTTTTTTTATTTCTATTTCATTTATTTCTGCTTTAACTTTTAAAATTTCTTTTCTTCTGCTGGTTTTTGGATCCTTTTCCTGCTATTTTTCTAGGTCTTTGAGATGGGAGATACCCAGAAATGCTCCAGAAGTGGTCCCTCTACAATGTGTGGCGATTCCCTCTGGCATCTCAGTCCTGTTGCGCTGAGGTGCCTAATACCTCAGCCTATTTGCCCTGGCTTTCTCCCAGCCCCCAGTCCCTGCAGGAGTCACCTCTGCCAGTTCACATCTCTGTCTTCCACTGTTTTGAATTGTGCGAACTCCCTTAGTCAAACGTGTCTCTCCACTCCTTCCCTAAAAGCTGTCAGAAGTTCGAGACTTAACTCACCAAGCCTGGAGCATTTCTTCGGATGCCTGTATCTGTCCAGCTCTTTCCAGTTTCAGGCTTAGGAGTTTTATATATTCGTTTTGGTCCTTTTTTTTTTTTTTTTTTTTTTTTGTAGTTCCAGGTGTGTTGGATTTGTAGGTGGGGGGAGTGGGGGAGGGGAGGGGGTAGCAGGGTTATGCTGCTTTACTCTGTTTTTGCTCCTCTTCAATGCGTTTCTCCTTTCTGGGTAGGGTTGCCAATAATGTCCAATTTGTCCTCCGTGTTCAAGTTCTTATATTTTCTCCCTTTTGTGTGTCTTCTGGGAGCTTTCTAACCTAGCGTCTCTTTGCCGCCATCTTTTTCTGTCTATTCATCTTTATTTTTTAAAGCATAAAGTATATTTATTGATATTCAAATCTTAAACCAACTTTGCACTTATAACTCTATTGATTCTACTGCATTATGCTTTTTAATATTGCTGAATTCAGTAGTCCAATATTTTATGTAAATTTTTGTATCTATTTTCATAAAGGATATTAATCTGTATTTTTTTTTCTTTTATTATTTTGGTTAGTTTAGTTTCTATTATGGGGTAATGCTGGTCTTAAAATAATTTGGGAAGTTGCTTTTGCTACTTCTTAATGGTGTTAACTACTCTTTAAATATTTGATAAATTCATGACTGAAACCACTGGGACAAAGAACTGTCATTATATATATGTTTTTTTATTACTAACGCAATTATTTTAATAGATATAAAAGTTAATCATTTCTAATTCTTGAGTGGGTATTTATTCTAGAGTGGGTGTTTTCATCTAAATTATCGAATTTATTTGAATTATATTTTCCACAGGTCTTCCTTGTTATATTTGTATAAGCTATATATCTGTAATGATATGCTCTCTCACATTATTGGTATTTATAATTTATGTTCTGTCACATTTTCTTGTCCTCTACCTCCTTGTCTTCCTCCATCTTTCACTATAATTCTCATTGAAAGATTTTATTAATCTATCAGGTGCAAATTTTGACTATCTATATATATCTGACTATATAAAATTTTGTTCATTGATATCTATTCTTATATTTAATATTGGCCTACACATACATATTTGAGATTTTATTTGACCTTACAAAAATTATTATATATTTTGACTATCTATATCTATCTGTCTATATAAAATTTTGTTCATTGATATCTATTCTTATATTTAATATTGGCCTACACATACATATTTGAGATTTTATTTGACCTTACAAAAATTATTTCTGAAGTGGAAGCTTATTTATTTTAATGGATGATGTAAATTCTATTTTATTAGTCACTAGTCCTCAGATTAAATGAAGGGGTTAAATACACCAATAAAAAGGGTAAAGATTGAAAAAGATATTTATTTTAAATTGTTCTGTTTAATATGAACATTTACAGTTACAAATTTTCTTCAAAGAACCTCTATAGTTCCATTTCATTAATTTTGATATGTGGTGTTTTCATTTTCTTTGGGCTTGAAATATTTTTTTCCAACCATCCCTGAGATTTATACTTGACTCCTGGATTACTTAACATATTTTTTTCAAATTTTCAAATAGTTGAGAGTTGTGGTAGGCTGAACAGTGATCTTTAAAGAGATCTGTCCCTCTAAACATTGAATATTACCTTATGTGGCAAAAGGGACTTGAAAGGAACAATTAAGAATATTTATATAAGGAAATTATCCTTGATAATCTGGGTAAACCCTAATGTAATCTCAACTCATTATCAAATGGAGTAAAAGGAGAATTAACTACAGAAGAGGAGAAGCAATGTGATGACAGAAGCAGAGATACAAGTGATGCTGCACAAGCCAAGAGATACCAGCTGCCACTAGAATCTTGGAAGATGTAGAGATGTTTCTCTCCCAGGGACTCCAAAAGGAATATGTCTTGACAACACCTTGAGTTTAGCCCCATAAGACAAATACTGGACTTCTGGCCTTCAGAACCATATAAGAATAAAGGTCTTTCCTTTTAAGCAAATTTAGGAGGATTTGTTTCAACACCAATAGGAAACAAATTCTAGGTTTTTATCATATGCCTCTCCGCTATTTCTTTGCATTTTGTATTTGCTTTAGGCAGAGAATATACTCTGAAAGTTTTGAAATTTATTGAAATTTAAGATATGGTCAAGGATATGGTTTATTTTGGTTAATATCAGTATCTATTCAGGATATAGAGTCTATATAGTAATTGGGTGACTACTTCCAAAATTTTCTCTTTTTCTGCAGCTTTATTATGATATTCCTTGGTGTGATTTTCCTTGTATTTATTTTGGTTAGATTTAGGGTTTTTAATACTTGAGAAATTTCAACCATTTTATTTTCAAAATTGTCTACACTTAATTCTGACTTTATTTGCTTTGGGACCACAATTATATGTATTAGACAATATGATGTGCTTTAATCACATTTCCTTGATCTTTTCTACTCTTTTTTCATCCTGTATACTTGTCTTTTGATATTTTCAAATTACTGGCTCTTAATTCTATCATTAGAAATACTTAGGTCTGCAAATTTTTTTTAATTAATTTATTTAATTTTCTGTAATTTATTTTGCTTTAGGTTTGGAGAAAGAAAATCACTTAAAAATATTTTCCTTTATTAGACAATTAATTTTTAAAAGGTGATTAATTGAACTGTACAATAATTTTCAAATGGTCCCACATAAAAATCTAGATCCCTCCCTTATACAGTCAACAAACTATTTTTACATAAATCTTTCAAATTACTTAATGATCATGTCATTTAAAAAAACTTAATAATATTATAAAAGAAGCCTATTTGCCCAATTTTGATATTAAATACTTTTGATCTACCAGAGTAAACAGTAATTATGATCCCCAATGTAGAGTATTATATGAACATACAGCAAAATGCTATCATTTGTTTTCTTCTGTCATTATGGAAATTACGTTTGACTAAAAAGACTAAGATTTCTTTTAAATGAACTCAATTTTATATGCTGAGCAATTTTGCTTTTGTATAATGAATCTTAATGCTAGTTTTACTACTGGTTTAATTTTATTGTATATTGCAATTGATTACAGCCAGTTTTCTTGATGTATGAATTTTAGGGTATTTTACATATATATGGCTATGTGTCATCATCACTCCTTATTCCCAAAGAAAAATAGAGGTAATGTTTCGATTTTTTCCCTTTTCCCTCAAGAGTGTTTCTGAAGCATAAGATTCTAAAATAAATTCTTCACATTCAGGTATTTATTCTCACTATGTCTCATTTGTGTGTGTGTGTGTGAGAGAGAGAGAGAGAGAGAGAGAATTTGAGAGTGACTGGGGGAAAATTTTGGACAGTGTTGGATATGAAAATAAACAAATCATCCACATATATTTTATACTGAGCCAGGCATTCTTTTTTTTTGTCTTTACTAACTAAAGAAAAGCACATTGGAAATAAGTTGCCATGGTTTTTATTTGTTTGTTTTTTTAGCTTAATACTGTTAATTCCAACAGCAGTTGGATATTCAAGTGGATATTCACATTCTCCCCACAATTCAGTCTTAATCTTACCAGAAGATAAGCACTGAATCCAAAGATATGAATGAGCTGTGAGGCATTCAACAGAGGTAAAGACTAAATGGTAATATTGCAATGATTCCATGAGTCCTTTGTAAATCTGACATTGGCAGTGGCAAAAAAGAAAACAAAAGAGCTCTCTGGGTTTGTTCAGAGTTAGACCTCACTTCTCTTATAGAAATAATCTTATGCACTATAATAAGAATCTCTTACAAACTACATAATATTCACTTTGTCCCACTTTATGCTACATGGGCTATTGCAGGAACAGTTACAAAGTATGGATGCATTTTGTACAAGTACAAACTGTAAGTTCCTTTGCTTCAGGCTCAGACCATATAACCTTTTCATCTTGCCCCAGGAAGGGTACCCTTCCTCACATTAGCTTAGTCAAAAATATTCCTATACTGTTCAGATCTCACACAAAAGTAGGAGTAAATTCATATCCATGTGACTGCCTTGACTAATGGAAGATTAAACCACTGAGTAAATGTTTTCCCCCATCTCTTCCTCTAGAGAAATAGTTCTGAGATAGATTTCTAGGCTTTCTCACAAAGTTACACTGGATCAAGGATAGTAGTCACTGACAATGTTTTACAAATTGGTAATAATTTTTTGTATCATGTATTTTCTTCTCTGTTCTATTTCTCCCCTAAACCTCACTCCTAATCTGTAAAAATACATTCATATATTATAAAATATCTATATATTATCTTTTTGTTTCAAGCTTTGCAATGAAGGAAATTCAGGCTAAATAAAGGAAAATATCACTGTGGATTAGCTTTTAATTTATATCATCACATACTAGAGGAAATGTAGTCCAATCATTTGCAGATTATGACTCCATTAAATGAGCATTTTTCCCCTTTAATGAAAGAGCAAGAAGGGGGAGAAAAAAATTCTTTCTGCCTTCTCATATATAATTTTAAAGAAAACAAATGTTGGTTGAGGTGAAAGCCTCTTAATAAAAGTTAAACTATTTAAAATATGTAATATCAACTGTGTATAAAAACAAAGAACATAAGTATTGCAAAAGAATTCAGGATAAAGAACTGATAGGTTTCAGGTTGAAGAAGGCTTTATAACAAAGGGTTGGAAATGACCTTATAAATAGATAAGGTCTACATAAACAAAACAAAGGATATACCCATGTGACACAGAAAAAACCTGAATCAGTATCTGACTCACCATAAACATGCAGGTAAGGGTTAACCATTAGCATTGGGACTTAACCACAAACAACTTGATTCCCTTGTTCTCAATCCTACAATATCTAAACTACTTAGATTAGTAAGAGTCACCTGTCTGATAAGAGGATCAAAACAGATGGCTTGGAATATGTGTTTATTCTCTTGAAATAGTTAAGAATTTCTTTTTAATACACAAAGGTCTGTACCTTTGGGGTTTTAAAGGTCGCTAGCTAGTGTTAATTCTTCTTAACAATGTCCTGATCATCAGCGAGGCAATAACACAGCAGTAGGACTGCCCCTTTGCCAGTGGGGGAAGTAGCATTTGAAAGAATCACAAAATGAATCCTGCTTGCATTGGCGATAAGCTAAACAGTAAGGATTGGTGATGGAATCATAAAAAGAAGAGGACATATCATCTTACTTATTATATATGGCATGTCGATCAAAGTAACGTCAGCATGAACAGAGCTCCTTGTTTCTTTAGCTAAGCATGATCTATATGTAAAATAAGCTAAGTAGCAGCTATTTTCTTTATAAACTGTCAGTTCATTGGCAGTAGAACCATTGTTACCTTAAGTTAAAAACATCAATGTGAACATGTTTTTCCTCCATCAAAAGCTTGAATTATTTTTTTGCTTCAATTCTTCAGAATCTTTTCTTTAACATTTAGAATATGAATTTATAAATGAATATTAAGTTACAAAACCATGAAATTGAAAATTTTAACAAATCGGTATAAACTGAAGTGCCAATTGTCAATAATCACTCATAAGCTACAAAGATATGTGAGGTTATTGCTGTTGTTCATTTTCTTAATTGCTTTATAAACAATATGTAAATGTGCTAAAAAATATCCCTTTAAAATGTTTTGTAGGGAGAAGATATTTCAAGGTAGAAGATTGTTAGAATCTCTCTCTCTAAAGTATTGAAAGTATAAATTTTATACATTCCAGGGACCATCCTGTCACACACAGTTTGCACCAATTTTCTCCCTTAGACAGGCTTATTTCTGTTTGAATTTGCTAGAAGCTATGTCAGCACAGCAGTGGGGAAAAAAGAAAGAAAAAGAAGAAGAAAGCAATTAATTACAAGTCTCATTGCCTTCTTAGGACAACATATCCCAATAATTGGAAGTTCTAGTGTGTTCTGTAAGTGGAATGAGTGAAATGATACAAGATTTGAGGAGCAGAGGTGAGGCAATATATAGATAATTTCTATACATTCTAGATTCACATATAAAGGAGACGATAGACCCAGTAAAAATGAAATGAGATCCAGTAAAAATTTAGAGAAGCAAAACTTGAGAAGAACAGAGACATCTAATGGAGTAATTTAAAATATGTCCTGTGTGATATACAATGCAAACTCTCCTCTTCATCTCCCTCACAAAACTCTGTAAAATATCAAAGAATCACTTATGCCTGGTGAGTTGAATTCAGAACAATGTGCTTGTCCCTCCTGAAGATCAGTGTGAAAGCAAAAAGCAGAAAAACAAACAGACTGCCAGACATGCCACATAGAGGTTATACTAACAAAAGATAAACAGGGAGAAACCGGAATTATAGAATAAAAGAGGGTGGAAAATGAAAGAGTTTCTTTCAGTATCACCTATCACAAATGCTAATATTGTCTAGAATGAGACTATTGTTTTGGGGAAAAAAAAATGAATACTAACAACCCCTTAAACAGAGAAAACAACTTGCAGGAGATAGACTACATTGTAATTCCATAGATGTGGGGAAATGTCATTGAACACATAGGAAATCGAAACTGGTGTGTAAAGAGAGTGAATGCACAGCTGGTGCATTTGAATGATTGGCTGTTTTCCTGTGATCTCTGCTGGCAGCCAAATACAGGGGTACACAGGGACTCCAGGAAAAGTGCTAGGATGACAATTTCTCTTTTAGTCACACATAAAAATTGTTTATTTTTTGGTATACTGAGTACAAATAAAGGTCAATTTGTCTAAAAGTTTCTTCAAATGCGAAAAGATTTAAAATATTCTGGCTGCCTGACTCAGGAGGCTCATTCTAATTGCTGCTTTTATACTATTTGGGAAGGTCAAAAGGAAAACCTGCAGCCAGACAGCACTGGAGGGATGACCTACGCCCCGCAGGCAGAGGGGCTGCAGACCCCGATGGTGGCGGTTCTAGGGTCGACTGCAATCTGCTGCCGGCGGGGACCTTGCGGCCCACAGGGGAACGGACTGTGGAGAAGGACGAGCAGAACATGGCAGCCTACCAGATGGCACTAACGCCTGCTCCCTGTGGTCTAGAAAAATCTGCCAAAACCAGGTGTTCCACATTTTTTTCATCCCTGCCTTTTATTCCCCCTGGCGTTCTCTGTGTGGGTTCATTGTAAAGACTCCCACACGGGCACAGTTGTCTTGAAATTCTCTAAGGAAAGTAGTTTAGTTTTTAAGCATAAGAGATTTGGGAAACCGCTTTTGGTTTCCCTCTTGCACTGCCCACTCAGAGCGCCTTTATCAGGTCATTTCCAGGCACAGCAGGAATCTGAGAAGTTTCTATAATTCTTCTTATAGGTTCTGCTAGGAAAAAGGGAAGCTGAAATCATGAAATTCCTTCACTGGAGAAGGCTGTGTAAGCAGCCTGAGCATAATCAAATTCTTTATGTCAATAATCTATCATCTCTGTGCAGTCAGCCTCCTCTGCTATTTAAAAAAAGATTGGAGGGGGGGGAACTTCTACTGGAAAAAAGGACCCAGAACTACACCTTTTGTTCACGACGTCTCAGTTAAAAAAGACAGAGACAAAAGAGGTTTCGTGAAGGCAGCTTCATACAGTGACAGGTAGAGAGCACAGGGTGATTCCACATCTATTTTAATATCACTGCCTTGGCCCACAGGCAAATAAAGATCTCATGATTCAAAATCCAGGACATTTACTGAATCTCATTTTATTAAGGAACATCCTTTCCAAATATTTCATACTCTCTTACCTAAGAGAAGCTGTCCTTTCCATATCTCCTCCATTCCATAATTCTGCCTGGGAGATTTGATTCTGGGAAACTGATGCTGAGTCATCTCTCTTCTTAAATAGACCTGAATATGAAAGCCCTAAAATGCAGACTGGGATCTACATGAGGCAACTGAAAGAGTTCCTTAGGGATTCTAATCATTTAACCTGTATATTCTGCGTTCATTTATTCATTCAGCAACTATTCATTTATTTCTCAGTGCTGATCTAGTTTATAATACAGTGTCATCCAATTAGCCAATGATTCTTGGATATTTAGCTGCCTCAGGAATGATTATAGATAGAAATATGTGATACCAGGGTCTTGGAATCACAGAACATATTTCATTGTAAAGGAAGTACCTGATTTAAAATTTGCATTTCTGGAAATTAATAGGCACGTGGGGTTGTTAGTGCCCCTTTCCTTCCTCTTGAGAGACAGCACATTGTTGTGCCTTGAATTTCCACCTATTCCAGGTAAATAGCAAACAGCTCTGAGGAGGGTTCTCGGGGCAGCTGTAAAGAGGGGCAAGAGGGATGAGTTAGTGCAAGTCTGTGCCACACCTTCCCTACAACCCTGAGCTCTGATTTTACCGGGTTTTCTATAGTATGGTTTAAGTCCATAATGTACTGCATTTGAAGGGCTATGTTGGGAGGAAGAGAGAAGACAGAAAGAATGGTTTAAGGCTATTAGGAAAGGAGAAAAACCCTAACTTGAATTAAACAATTTTAATCCAGTTTTAACTTACTAATTTTGTAAAATGAGCACATTATTTAATTTCTTGAGTACAAATACACTCGATTCTAAAACAGGAAACATGAAACCTACCCTTTGACTAAAGAGGAGATTTAGAGAGGTAATATGTGAAGAACTTTGAATACCACCTAGCAATTATTTGTTATTCATTTAGAATTCCATAAATATATTTTGGAGATACAGCTACTGTGCTGCAGTGGCTGTGGTTTCCTTCATAGTGCGTTGCTTAACCCACTGCGCCACCAGGGAGGGCTCCCTATCATAAAAATTTTTTAACATAGATAATAATCTCATAATATCTGTCCTTAATGATAATGAGTATTGATCAACATCTATAATGAAATATTTTAAATTGATAGTTCTAGGGGATGAGAAACCATACACCTTTAGTTGTCTAGTGTTCATTACTGCCATGGGATTAGTATGCTTGGGTTTCTGTGCAACAAAATTAAATTAATATGTGAACACTAAAATACATACTAGATATTTCCTTAATGTATTGCTATTCTTATTGTTAACCCTCATACTTCTCTCAGCACTCAGATACCCCTTCTAACAGCCATGCTCCCACAGACCCCTAATTCTACATATATACTTTTCTGCAACTCATTCTCCCCTCTGGAGAATGTTTCGCCACCCAAAGAAGTTATACAACCAAGATACTCAATTCTCCATATTCTAACTTAATAAATGGTATTAAGTGGCTCTATGACAATATTTTTTGTACTCATATACTATCAATATATACAAAAATATTTCTGTCTACCTTTCATTTAAATATTGAATCTTAATTTTTTCCTCCTTGCCTTGTAAGTCAATTGCAAGTTCAAATAGGTCTCAATATATACCATAAATTGATTTAACATTCAATTAAACAGATGGATATTTACTTATAGGGTCCCATATAATATGGTACACAGAAGTCATCTAATTTACATAGCATTAATATAGAACAACCCTTTTGTATTTCTGCACACACCAACAAACACACACACACAGCGGCTCTTTGTTTTCAGTGGAATCTCAGGTGTTTGTCAAAAGCTATAAAATCGCAATTCTGAAATGGCAAATATCAAAATTAGTAAAATATGGCTCTTTTACAAACATGCTTAGGCACTGAATTGTCCCAGTGAAAGTTAATTTTACCCTTTGTTTTCAGCTGCATGGAAAACAACAATTGCATTATAATCTTTCTTCTTGCAAACCTGTTCCCCGACACTAACTAATGGTCTGATTTTCACTTCACATCCCATATTTCAAAATGTCCAAGGTTTTATTAGTCATCAGGGTTCCAAAATAAATGCCACAGTTTGAATATTGCAGCAGGATATAAAGATTTAGCTTTGACCTACATCCAAATTTTACAGAAAACAATGAGAAAAATATTTTACTGGCCAAAACAACATCAACAAGACATTTTTATGTGCTACTGAACTCAAACAGAATTTTTGAAAAACAAATATAGAAGACAAAACGGAAAAATAAGCTGAAAGGGAATAAAGAAGCAAAAAATGTAAATAATTTATCTAGCTAGAGAGACTTTAAAAATAAAAGAATTGAAAGAAAATCTTTCAAAGTGGAGTGCCTGTAAAACCTTAACCATATGCTTTTTGTCAAAATGAGATTTCTTATGTCACACCTCCATAACTCAGACCTGCATGCTTGGAAAATAGCTTGTTCAGACTACTCCAAAATGATTTTCTTAGCACTATTTTTAAACGCATGTTTCCTAACTTGGGGGAAAAAAAATCATGGGTTGTTAAGAAGCTGTGTTTTCTGGGTCAGTGAATAGAGTTCAGTGAAACAAGAAATACCCTTCAGAACGGAGTCAGGATTCACCAGTCTCGGTCACCTGGCTGGGCAAAATAAAGAGCACTTTAATATTTATCACTGGCATATTAAGGAGGATCCAGACACCTTGGTTAATCAAATATATCATGTTTAAATAATGTTTTGTTCTGGAGGCGGGAGGTCAGGAGTTGCAAGTGATATGGTTTCAGTATTGTATACAGATAAAGCTATACAATGAAACAGACTCTACTGCTTAGGTAGATACACATTTGTAAATTGTTTACTTTTCCCCTTCATGAATTTTAATCACTAGAAGATTAAAGGTTCATTGATCAAATGGTATCCCTTTTTTTTTTGAAAATTCTACTTCATGATTAATTTTATTTTTCCAGAATTTAAAATAATTTATACAGAACTTTATTTGTCTGACTTATATCCAGTCTCCCATGTTTCTGAAGGCATTGGAAATTGTTTTCCAAAATACTGAATTATTTCTTAAGGTAGAATTCATATTTCATTTTCATAAAATAATAACTAGGAAAATAAATCACCTTGTCATCATCACTTTCCTGAATACCGTCATGGAGGCAATGTTCAGATAGAATTGTTTTTAGTAACTATGGTAATCTCACCTCCTGGGTTAATATTAATCTTAGGGAAATAACTAAGCTGTAAATACTGCTGAGTCCAGGATACAATTTTCCTGATTCCTCTCAATAAAACTCAATTCTTGTCTGTAATGGTTATATGAATATTGAAGACCACCCAATCTCAGTTAATTACTGTGACAGATCCTAGATTTAATTTATTTAAACTGTATAAACACTCAAGGATATCATGCCTTTTCACAAGATTTCCAGTCTGACTTATTGCAACTTTAGTGATTTGTATAAGGTTCAAAATATTCTCCATATTTTCTGAATTTACTCCTGAATTCTCCAGATTCTATTGGAAAGAGATCTCTATTAGTATGGTATTGACAAAATGAATTATTTGTATTAGCTGATCCTTTAATTCCTCGATCATTTGACCATGGTTCATTTTTGATGCATTATGTTAAGGTGTACAATTCCACATATTAATGATGTCATCTCAATTGCAATTATGTTCTAAGGTCTTTGCATCAGGAAAATAATGTCCAAAAAGCTGCAAACAATACTCCAAGCCTTTGTAATCTAAAACAACAATCACTTTTTTTTTTCTTTTTCCTAATGTGTCTGTGTATTCTCTGGGATAGGATTCAAGCTGCAAGCATGACCCAGTTCTGTTCTAAGTATCTCTTGGAGCAAAGGGGCAGCTAGGTCATATTCTCTTTAGGTAGGAAGTATGGACAGAACTTGCACACTCTCATTCCCAGCGACATTCTATTGACCAAAATGGAAAAATACATTACAACACTGTCACCTGTCAAAAAGAGGAGGCGGGGAGAGATTATGAATTTCTAACAATGATCTTGATGTATGGTAGTATAAATCATCACATGCTACTTTAAAAGTATCAAATATGAAGTATTGAGGCAAATAAACAGATTTGTAAAACAGACAGCAGGTCTGATCAGTTCACGCTCACTACAAAGTAGAAAATGTCTTGTTCAATAAGCTTAAAGTTCAGGATAGGTTCTCATTATCTTCAGTTGTAAGACTGACTGATTTTCAACCACTATGCATTGGTATACCATGTTCATTAATAAGATATAAAAATGCTTCTGTGACTACTGTTTCCTCTGCTAGTGACCCTTGCCTACTCCCTCCTCCCAATCCAGCAAGTAATAGAATTATGCCCAGGACTACAGGGACCCATAGAACCTTGTGTCCATCCACAGATAACATTCATTCTAGAGAATCAGTGCTCACACTATAATGGAAATTTAATATTTCAAATATCACCTCCTTGCTTTCACCAAGAACAGATATTTTAAGTTTATGATCTCTTTTAAGAGAAAGCTAGATTCATTACAGTGCTCACTGTCTAGAGGAAAAAGCAGGATCATTTTCTGGCTGCTGTTGCTTACTTTATTTTAATATTCAATCCTTGATAAAGAAAAGAAGCAGTGCTTTCAAGTATAAGTGATAATAATAAGAATAATCATAATATTTGCCCCTCAGTGGTGTCTAGTAAGTATTTTTTTCTACCTAAGGTTAGCAGGACATATTCTTTAATGTGAAAAATAAAAACACAACTAATTTTAGGAATATAATAATGTTTGCAGTACCAGTAACAGCAAAATTTATTTTAAAACTCCAGAAGCTAAAAAATAGATACCTAGTCATAACTTCTATTAAGGTATAAATTTATCGATAGCTATATAGAGATATAAACCAAGAAAAAGAAGACTTAGAGATGGAAAAAAGTGCATCATAGCTTTTGCAAAACATACCAACTACAAGCATAAAGGATCAGATTTCATTATTTTGATCATCATTGCTTAACTATAGTTTTCTCCCAGGAAAAATATTTTTCATCATTTAAGAAGAAAAGTGATGTCATTCTGCAGTGAAAATTAACTTCAGAACAGACCGTCTAGATGAGTGTCTTGGGTATGGTTCGCGTTCTCTCTGATGCCAGATATTAGTGGAAGAGAAGAACATGAAGGATCCAGAAGGTGGATGTATTTTCTAAGGTCTGCTATAACATTATTAACCCTCACAGCCACTAACCATGAGTTTCCTTGCTCTTAGGATATGCCAAGCCCCAATAGGAAAAGTTACTCACTCACTGGTTTCCCTATAAGACCTTCTATATCTGAACTGGTCCTCTATCTAAATGGTTTCACATCTCTGTCAGCTACAACACTATTCAAACAATCCCATCACATATTCCTGAGGAAATCAAAGGTCACCTCAGCCTTTGTCACCATGAAACCTGCCTCCTACATTATTCACTGGTTTCCTCTGCTCCTGAGTGTAATCCTCATATGGTTGGTGGTGTCTTCCTCCCCAGAGTTGTGAGTCTATATGACTGATAAACCATGGTATCTGAGCTTTATCTGTCCAGCATCATGTATCATGTGTTCAGTCATTTTGTACTATTTAGAGTAGAGGATTCCCTCCTTCTAATAGGGAATAGGAGGTGATCCTAAAAGAGTGAAATAGATTGAAATGAAAATGATTTAAAGAGAGATTATACAATTTAGGAGAAGCAGGAGTCAGGTGTAAAGTCCAAGTCAATTTTATCTATTAGATGCAGTGTTTAAGTTCTGTGAACTTTCCCAATGTCTATGAAAACATTTGATATTTAAAAAGAAGTATTAGCTCTAAAAAAAAAACTAAAACTGACATTAAGCTTAATGAAAGATTGATTAAACCAAACCACTTTAGAGTTATAGAAAAAATACACTTAATGAGGAATATGAATATATTTTAGTGTGTTTTATATGATATGGGGTAAATGGTTCTGATAATAAAATTGTTCAGAACTGGGAAGTCTATGGCTTAATAAGTAAATATCACTTTCTGGAAGTTAAAGAGTGAGACAATAACTAGAACTGGTTTGGGGCAAAAAATAACTAGAACTGGTTTGGGGCAAAAAGTAACTAGAACTGGTTTGGGGAATAGAGTAAGGAAGAGAAGCTGTGGTGGGAGGTAGGGGCCTAGTACAGACCAAATACATCAATCCAGGCAGGTGGGGAATTGTTTCCTGGAGAGCTAAGGAAGGGTCATTCTGCTTGTGGTCAAGAGCCTGACTGTATCTAATAGTAAACACTGAGAAAAGAAAACATTCATTCCCTCGTATCTAATGAACTCTCGTTAGAAAATGGTGAGATCCCTACACTGGGCCACAGTTGTTTTACATGTTATATATGTTCAAGTCTTGCATCCAACAACGCATTTCAAGAAAACAAAACTAAACTAATATAACTACATTATTGGCATAGGGCTATATTCATGAGGCTATTAATCTAGCTCCTTCAAACCAATTCAACTGAGAGTAAGCAAATAGTAAATAAGCAATGCCAGAATGCAGAAATCAGAAATGCAGACTCTCATATCTTTTTCTGGCTAATATAACTCAAATGGAACAAGAGATAACTATTTTTTGTAGAGGGAGAAATGAGCTATCAGTCAACACTATGGGCCTGAGTGAGGGTATATCTTATAGCTTAGTATTCTTGCAACAATTTATTTTCTTATCTTTTAAAATTAATCTTCATTTGTATTTTTTATTTTTAAATTTTTCATCTTCTGTTACTATTCATCCATCTTGTAAATAATTGTGATTACAATTACTGTAAACTGAATAACAACTTACGATCAACACAAAACAATGGATTTATTTACACATAAGATGTCATGAGTTATTATTGATATTTATCAAGATGGAATATAATATAAATCAATTACCTATAGGAGTTACTGTGAAATTAATAAAAAGATTTGTAATTTCTTCTAGTAGTCATAACATTTCTCTTAAAATTTCAATTTTGAAAAAAAATCAATAAATTCTATGTATTAAAAATACTATTATTATTTTAAAGATAAAAGATAGCAAAGACTCCGATGACATGTAAAGAGCACAAGGGACTGAGGTGATGGTGCACGGGTGAAATGGTGGTGGAAATCCACGGGGGAATACAAACGATGTCAAATACAATTAAATATAATTAAAAAAAGATACTAAAATACGTAGTTCTATTAAGAATTTTGTTCTAATTTAAATAGAATGAATATTGGAGGAAAAAGCTGGTTGCTCTTATAAAAAGTTTTATTTTTTAATTTCTAAATGTCTTTACTTTTTATAATGAACACAGAAGTTTCCTTTGTTTGACAAACACTGTGCAGGGGAGAAGTGGTGTATTTTTGTGTAGTTAGAGCAAAGAGATTTAAGTCATCAAAAGGTTGACTGCTAACTTTAATTTAGTCCCATTTATTTAAATGGTTGCATTATAGCTGACAACATTTTGTGACATATACTGAGTATAACGATTCATTTATTTTTTCTGCTCTAGTAGCTGCATCATAAATTATCATTAAAGTCCACCTAAAACTCAGTAAGAAATCATCCTTGGCATATTAATCTATATTTTAGTAATAGACAAATTTCAATGTCTAGTATAAATTTTCTGCTTTCATTTTCATAATCCCCATGTATGCTCAGAATATATGTGATTCAAATACTCAATCTAGCTACAAAATATTGAGCAGTTTAAGGGTTTGAAAATATATAGTAAGTCCTTTTTGTCCAAATTATTACATATCTATAAATAGAGAACGTTAACATTTTGGTTACATGACAATTTGAAGTAATTTAGAATATGACCATGGTATTCTTGATATGACATAATTTTATATGATTATAAATATATATAATAGCATGAATCAGATAATGGGTCATAATGAGTACTTCACTCTGAAAATATTTTTAAAAGTAAAGATGTAATTTGAAGAGCATAGTAAAAGTATAGGCAAAGGTATAGGCAGATGAACTAAAAAGTGGGGAGTGGGGTGAGGAGAGAAAGAAAGTGAGAGCAAGAGAGCCTGAATACATATTCTGATAATTTAAAAGTTAAGAATATGAGAAAGAGTAGCATTTCAAATCACATGTAAAAATACAAATGAAAGTAACAAAAACAAACTAGAAGAAAATAAAGATGAATATTTCTAAACTTTTTAATAAGCAAGTGAATATTATAAAGTGAAATTAGAAATAACTAAAAAATTTAAACACTTGTCCAGCAAAAGGTAAGAGCCTTATTATTTAAAGAAATTTATAAACATGAATAGATCAAAAATTGACCAAACAATTCCCAGAAGAAAACTAAATAAATAACATATGAGGTAAAATTGTTTAAAATCTCTAATGATGAAAGTGAAATTGAAAATAGTAACATGTCCTCTCTTTTCTTTGTTGAGTTGGTGAAATGGAAGAAGAAATTAAAGTAGTAGTGGGCAAAAGTATGAAAGAAAGGAGGGAAAGAAAGGAAGGAAGGAAAGAGAGGGAAAAGAAGAGGAGGAGAGGAATATTTGATGAACAGGAAAGAGAGGGAAAGAGTGAGGATATTTCATGGGAACAAAGAGAAAAAAGATGAATTCCTACCCATTGTTAGCCAGGGTATTTAAAAATACAATCTCTCTTACTATGTAAAGAGTCATAAAAGTTGATACAAGATTTCTGGTGCATAATTTTGCATTTCATACAATATACCTCAAATACATCTATACATCCCAATTCTCAATCCATAGTCCGGAAATCAAGAACACATATTTAGTACAAGAAATGACAACACAGTGCATGTGGGGAAGGGGGAGTTACAAGTAATCCAAATAAGCAATTCAAGCAGTAAGCATACATACAAATATACATACACACATATACATATATAATGTTGTTAACAGTATTATTGAGTGAAACAATTTGGTTGAATTTTCTACCATTCATTTATATGTTTTTATTTTTTATAAATTATTTACTATTAAAATTTTAGTCAGTAAATGCTATCTAATACAAAAACACACCAATAACAAATCCTAGAAATCTGATTGTAGACTCGAGACTACTACAGGGGCCTAGGAAGAAAACAAAGTGGGGAGGGGGCACAACAAAATGGAGAACTGTGGGTGCCTTGGTAGAGAGTCTGGTGTGTAACATACATGTGAAGAGATGTATCATATACATACACAGTATTGTAAACCCACGTTGCCTCAATAAAAAAGAAAGAAACATTGCCTATGTTTTTTTGCAAATTATTGACAGAGATCTTGTATATATACCACTAAGTTTTACTTAGAGTTTTTCTCTTGGCTAACAATATTTTCTATTCAAATAGTATAGTCTGACTTTATAATTTGATATTTCTAAGTATTGGGATGTAATATTTTATCTAAATATCTACTCCTACATGTATAACTGGTTCATATGTATGTTTTTAAATGAATACAGCTTTTTATAGTGATTAATAAAAATAGCTATTTATAGAGTACATGTGTGCACCATGCACTTGCCTAGCTTTTAACATACATTTTCACAAGCTTCTGAAGTCCAAATATATTTTATTCATTCAATACGATTTACTATGAACATTTATTGTAAAGTATAATTTCCAGGAAAAATATGGATTCTCAAATGTCATAATAAAAACACTTGGGAATACAGAAAATTTTAGAGTAAAGAAGTTAAACAGTGAAAGACCAGTATTCAAAATACTATAAATATATTCACAGGATATATTTCAAAATTAATAGGGTTATACTTTTAAAAAAAAAGGAAGAAACACCAATCAAGGAAATCTTGGCACATCATTTGTCTTTCCCTTTCCTCAAATTTTTCTTCAGTTTAAAGTTATTTTCTCTGAAATGAATGCTTCACAAATTGGTGAAATCGTCACTGTCCATAAATCTTCTCTAAAGTTCCAACCATATGTTTTTATATTTGCATCCCCAGCCACCTTAATTCACTGGCCACTTTCCAATAATTTTTCCCAGTAGCAAATAGCAAACTATATATTTCCAGTATTCTTGTAAAATAGCAAATTGAAACTCAAGGAGAAAAATCACTAAAATGCCAGTTAATTGTTTTATAGCAGACATAAATTATAAGTATTAGATCTGAATATAGTATTAAATCTGAATATAAGTATTAAATCTGAATATAGAGTGATTAGTTACTGGCACTAATAGATTAACTTTCATTCAATATTTTCAAATGAACAGGATCCCCCAAAACCCTTGAAAGTTATTTAATATGTATTTTTTCACACTCAATTCTATTAGTGTTTATATATTCTACTCAAGTAGTTAGTATTTCAGATTATAGATTATAGAATATAGTATTAAATCTGAATATAAGTATTAAATCTGAATATAGAGTGATTAGTTACTGGCACTAATAGATTAACTTTCATTCAATATTTTCAAATGAACAGGATCCCCCAAAACCCTCGAAAGTTATTTAATATGTATTTTTTCACACTCAATTCTATTAGTGTTTATATATTCTACTCAAGTAGTTAGTATTTCAGTATCAAACGCCATTTTGATAAATGAAAGTAAAATGTGGAGACACGTCCCATAAAAGATTCCTGTATCGCTGAGAAATAGGTCCTAGCCTATAATTAGGATCAAACAGACAACCCAAGACTCAGAAGAGAGAGAACATCACTTGTCATTTATGTAATAATTTGGAGATCGGCAGTCCAAGACTAATACGGCCTCCACACTGAGGTAGGAAACCAAGCCGGTCTCTCCTGTGGGTTTACCGTGCATGGATTTCACTTCTAAGGCCACTCATGACACCTGAAAGTGCTTCAGCTCCCACCATTTTGCCTATATTCTGGCTAGTAAGAGGGAAGAAACGATAGAAAAGGACATCCTCTACTTTACAAAGGCATTTTCCCTAAGTGTTCTTCTTACTTCCATTTCATTAGCCAGAATGTATGACCACACTTAAAGTAAGAGAGGTGGGAAATCTAAGGAAGTTTGAAAGGATGGGCATTGAGACAACCATTAGGCTGTCACATTCATTTTATACATACCTACAATTTTTTTTTTTTCACTCAAATTCACAAAGTTTTCTCCCTTGAAATCTACCCAAGAATTTGTCATGAGTGCTCCCGTATCAAGGACATCTACACCCAAGATTAAAATGCTCATAGGTTTGGATTCTGGGCTTGTGATATAGAGGCTTTTTGGACACTCCCCCACCTCGAGAATTCTAACAAGTTGAAGCTCTATGGTAATTCCATGGACTATCTACAGATAATATGTTATTCTCTGACCTTTACTCTGTCCTTTATGTAAGAACTCACTCTCACTGAAATGTCCTTCTCTTTTATTCTAGAACATGTGATGTATTTCCAAGACCTCTCAGATTTTACCTCATGATTCCCATTTCCTTCTGTCTCAACCTTTTGTTGTGATTTCTCTTCTTAGAAATCTTAATTTTTAACCCCTGAATGAAAGCTTCCTGAAGAGATTTTTATTGTCTTTGTGGCAAATGACTTTTTGTAAGGGCTCTAGAAATCTGAGGGCTAATCTTCAGCTTTGACATGTCCATGGGAAGAGTTCAGAGGTTATGATAAGGAAGGGGTTTGGTGTTTGGGAAGAGATGAAAGTATAGGTGTCACTATGCAGAAGGAAAGAAGGCAAGAGACTTCCCAGTGAGAGGGAGATCAGAGAGAGGATTTAAATGACTCAGTGATGCCACTGAGCAGCTCTGAAGGGCAGAATGGTGTAGGCCCTTATAATTGCAAGGCGCTGTCTTTGCAGTAGATGACAGCTGTCAAGGTGAAATTTCCTAGTGCATTGAAAACAAGGAAGTGCTAAATGGCTAAGCGTTCACTAGTTTGGACTATTTTTAAAATAATTGGATGTAGGGGGGAAAGAGTTTGGCATCATTGAGCTTTAGAACTAACCAGTGAGGAAATAGCCTGAGGCCAATACATAGAGGTCATCTTTGGCTCATTTGTACAACATTTTTCAACCTCACATTCAGCAATGCCTCTCTGCTGAGAACTGCTGTTGCTCCTGGGGAGCAATTAATGAACTGAAGCCTCCAAGTTGCCAAATGGAGGAGTCCTCAGTCTATTCATGTCAAGTGGTGATCTAGGGAAAGGTGGGGGGGGATGCTTATGATTAAGGGGCTTGTGCCATCTTTTGGTGTACCACACAGTTCAGGCTGGAAACCAGAGGCAGAAGAACTGGCACAACTGACACAATCCCCAGTCTCTGAATATCCATGGAAACACATGATTGGGAGCAGGAAATTATATGTATTTGTACTCCAGGAAAGGGACTTGACCTCCCTGCTATGTTTACATTAGCTCTGACAGAGAATGTGCAGAAAGACAAGTTTCTGCAGCAGGCTGCAATCTATTCCCTCTTTTTTACTGGAGAGCACCTCCAGAAAGAAAGATGCCTGATGAATGTAAAACTTGGCAACGTGTTCACACTACCAAACAATGGGAACTGATAAATCAAAGTCCTAAGGGTGAATTTCAAGAGAAGTTGATTAAGTGTCAAATGGTTTGGAGATAAGGGCTTTCATCCTTATTTCTGAAACTCATGAGATTAATGATAAAACTGACCATCAAGAAGAGAAAAATGATTTGATAAAAATAAGATTTGTGTGCTAGCAATATGAAACTCCCATCATACTGAATAAAATGACATAGGAAGCTTGCATATATTTCTACGTTGATAATAATGCCCTAACCTGCTTTGTGAAAAATACTTCAATTTACTTTGAGATGTACAGATTATCTTTTCCCTGAGATTGATAGCATATTTGGATAATTTTGTCACCCATCTTCAGTACACAGGTATATATTATTTTTTTTCCCTTTTGAGGATAATAGTGTTTATTCTGCCACAGACTATTTACTGATTCTTAATTTAGATGCACTGCTTTGGAGCAATAGGCATCTGTATAGGATTTAAATGATACCCTGTTTCTTTTTTTCTGGAGATGAGAAACTTTGTATAACTTTGGAGACAGGAACCAGAATAATGACTAGAGGGAGAAACAGTTATTTTGAGTGATATACAAAGATATATTTCTGATAGTATCTTACTAAGCAAAGATCATATTCTCACTTTTCTATAAAGTCAAGGGAATTTCTATTGATATCTTGACTTTCTATAATATATTAAGCTAACACCTAAGTCTTATGGTGGTAGGTAGACAGAGGTGGAAAGTAATATGTACCAGAACAGTAAAGTATAGCTCATAGGTGACAGCACTGGTTGACATTAAATAATATATATTACAATTTACATAGATATTCTTTTCAAGTGTCATTGCTGTGCTGCCAGTAACTTAAAGTGCTGAAATACTTATTCCAAAGTTTCTTGGATTCTTTGTATTCTGCATATATAGTCTATTCATGGAAGGAGTTTAAGTGCAAATAGAAATATTATTCACCAGAAATAATTTTTAGCTAAGCCAAAGTCTTCATGGAAAAAAATGCCACATCTGCAGTTATTTAGAATATTTCTGTGTTTATTTTTAATGCATGTTACCTCTATAAATGTTGGTAAAAGAAGCAACCCTAACACTGTATGTTCATTGATGTGAGAATGAGCTCTTAACACCCATCCCAAAACTGAGCATAGTGCCTGGACTCTAGCAGTATTCAACAAACATGGTATCCAGTGCAGACTGGAAAGAAAGCAAGTAGGGGCCTTCCTGGTGGTGCAAGGGGTTAAGTCACAGCACTATGAAGCAATTGACAGCCACTGCAGCGCAAGTTCACTCCCTGGCCAGGGAGGTGACTCACATGGTTTGGCAGACCTCCCATGTCTTGCCTGCTGCTCCCCTCAGCAGTGTATTTCAGTATATCTGCCCGTTCTGTTCTCTACTCTGTCTCTGGTGAATCCTCTCACCCCCCCCACACCTCTGGCCTATATCCGAGTTCTTTTATGCATACATAAGTATTTTTTTTTCAGTAAGGGATTAATGGAGCTCCATGACAATACCCTTCTTGTATTGAAACTTGTGTGTCATTTACATAGACATCACTTCCAGAATTTATATCTTTACATCATTTATGTCATTTCCAGAATCCAGGAAACTATTCCTAATAGTTTGAGTGAAGTTGTATTATTTATGTACTCTGAAGTTAAGATCTGGTTACACTGGCATCATAAATTGCATTCAATGTCAAAATTGGCAGCTGGAATTTTCAAGAAAATACACTTTATTAGAGAAGAAAAGACATCAATTTAAAGACTCTAAGTTACATAAATTCTCAGTATCTTCTGTCACTGGGTTAGGAAAATATATATAAATCCCAGGTGCATGGGTGAAAAAGTGATGAGAATATAGGATTCAAAAGTGTTAAATAATACTCCAAACTGCTAGTTGCCAGATAGAAATGAAAAGCAATTAGTCTAAAAAGGTCAATCTACGTACAATCTAATGTCAGTAATTAGTTATAATGGTCTGGATTGAAATAAAACCTGACTTCAGATAAATTTTCTCTCGACTTCAAACCACTTTAGCACTAAATTATAAGTGGTTTTCTATTTTGCCAGTACTATATTTAAACTTTGTATTGTAAGGAAAGCATTTCCCAGAACTATTGCACACCTTCTGTGTTAGGAAAGGAATTACCGAATATATGCTATCAGATGTCAGATATGGATTTAAAGGAATAATGTCAACATTCAGTCAGTCACTCTAGGAAAAGATTTTGTGAAAATAATGATTAAATTAATGCCTTAAATATTTCTAGTTTTGCTTTATTTTCCCAAGCCTTAATTATCAGGCACCAAAGCACCAGCTGTGTTTGTTTCCACTCTATATTTAGCTACATGTTTTTAAGTATCATCTTTTTAACTTTGTACACAGCAAAGCCAACCTCAGAAACACCTGTCGTCATTTCTGCTTTTCCTTAGGGCTGTTCTCCATGCCACCAATGGTGCTAAAGTTAGGGCATGAAAATAACATCTGCCAATTGAACTAAAGAGTAAGTTTTTAGAACATCATATATTCATTGATTCATTCATTTGTAGAACAATTAATAGCTAATGGTATTCTAGACACTGTGCTATGTGCTGTTGTTACAACCATGAATAGGGCTCTCTGATGACAGTTGTGACAAGTGTCACAGATGCGAGAGCACTGCTGCTATGAACACAGGCAGCAGTGACCTGTTGTGACCAGACCTGACAAAGAAGACTTCCTTGAGAAAAAAAAAAAAGAATGATAGAACTAAGAGCTGATATCAGTGCAGAAGTGAAAGGAAGAACATTCTGAGTAGATGGAATAAGGAAGAAAAAAATTCCCCATTATGGGAAGAATATATCGCTGCAGAGGATCTGAAGGAGGTCATATAGTTGGAACACAGAGAATGTGGTAGAAGGTGACAAGATCACTAGATACTTTCAATGTAACACTTTCCTTTTTTTTTTTCTGTTCACAGGCTACTACAACAAAATTTTTTTTAAGATTTATTTATTTATGCATACAAGAGCTGGGGTATAGGCTAGAGTTGCGGGAGGTGAGAGTATTCACCAGACAAGAGTGGGGAGCAGAACAGGCAGACCGACGGAAACACACTGCTGAGGGCAGCAGCGGGCGAGGCAGGAGATGTTTGCCATGCCATGTGGGTCACATCCCTGGCCGGCAGCAGGGCTTGAACTCGTGCTGCAGTGGCTGCGGTTTGCTTCATAGTGCATTGCTTAATCCACTGCGCCACCAGGGAGGCCCTACAACAAATTTTTAAATCAATCGTGGGGCCAGCTTTAGTAATGTGGCTGAAACTAGTAAATGGGTTGTGAGTATAGCTATAGATGTGTATTTAAATATATATATCTATATACAATTGTATTTTTTTTTCTTTTTGCAGGTCAAAGACTTTCAGACTTTAAGAAGAGACTATCCAAGTTTTCTTTCTCTGTAGGTGGAATGAAGATGGTGAAAAGGTCAAGAAATTAGTAGATCACCAAGACAAAAGGGAATTGAGTCTCTAAATTAATGACTAGGAAGCAAAGACTAGTCAATCAGAACTTTGAACTACTATTAAGCAAGAAATATCTTCCTAGTATACTTGATAAATTATACATATTGATTTTTATTATCAAAAATTCACCAAGTATAACTAATAAATAAATGTACTGCCTGAAATGAGGTATTATCATGACAAGATTTAAATGCATGGCACAGAAGAGCAATCAATGGTATATTTCACCAGAAAGCGAGACACTGATGTTTTACAGCAGCAAAACATGATTAAGATGTTGCCTACAATAATTAGGAAGGCAGACTGTGTACCTAGAGAACCTCTAAAATTAGGGGAAGCTAATTTAAGGGAAGGAATTAAATCTTAGTGCTTGCACTAGACTTCTTGTTGAATGTAACAGGTATTTAAAGAAAGAAATGAGATCAGGGAAAGATTTTCTGGTTTGTGACAGAAACAAAGGTGTACAGAAAGATGCCAGAAATTTTAGATTCTTCTAAGGTCTTATTACCTCTGAGAATTCCAAAGAAAGAAAACTAAGGCTAGAAGTTAAAACAACAAGGACCCATTGAGACATCTCATTGTATAAATGGACCCAACTCTGGAAAGAATAGAAAAAGAGGAAGTCATGGTTATCATTTTTGTATAGCCTATTCAGTATAACTTTGGTACAGTTGTCAAAAAAAAAAAAAAAGAGACAGAGAGAGAGGGGTATTAGAGAAGAAAAAAGGAAATATTGCATAGTTAAGAACTACTCTAGGAAGGAACTAAGATTTCTAGAAATGAACGAAATAAAATGGATCAGATATCTATATGTTTTTGAGAAAGTCCCCTGTTGGGAAGCACAGTAGAATAAATGTCTAAAACATTCTTTGGCTGCTCGAGTTATAAAACAGTCTGTTGAACTATGAAACTCTAATGTCTAAGGTTTGAAGAAGAAAGAGCATGAACAAGTAGTAGGTTGCAAAGAATTTAGAGTCCCTGAAGTGTGTGCCATCTTCAACAACTTAGTGTTCATAGTGGACAACTGACAAGGGTGAACTTCCTAGAAGCTTGAGACTCCCACAGAACACATCTGCATGTATTGAAGGCAATCCCTTTATTGCCAGAACTGGAGCTCTTCACATTGCCTGTCCATTAGTACAGAAAGTGTCAACTGTATATCAGTTTTGTATCTATGTATATATGTGTAATAATAATATTGTTTTATCATTTCAAATTGATAGTTTGGATTATAAATAGTAGGGACGTATAACTGGTATTGGAGTGTCTAAGGTCACCAAAATATGAGGAAACAAACTTAACAGACAGAATCGCACATTCAGCAGACATATTGAACCTTGAGCTGGATGCCACACACTCTACACACCCTTCCATTTGTTACTTTTTAGGAAGTAATAGATGTTTTTGTATTTGACAATAAGATCAAAATTATACTTGTTGACTAGAGGCATCATTGTGAGATAAAAATCACTATTGTCAGAGACTTTATGAGCTCATCAAAACTGATACCAGCCTTTTCTTGACCACATCCTGGAATTATTTCCCAATGTCCTTTCTGGTTAATTGTGCTCATATGTCTGAGTTACTATGAAAGGTGAACAGTGATATGTGCCTTTTACAAACCATACTTTCACAAAGCACAAGTGCCCTTTCCATGTACATTTCTCCTTTCCAACTATGGATGGTTATGTTGAAAAGACCTTTGAAGGAAACAAAATTATAAGCAAAAAGCATGAGCCATAAGTGATCCATATGTGATTACATGGAGGACATCCATCTCTGACCAAGAATACCCACTTTGGTGAATTCAGTAAATGAAAATTATTATCCAATGTAATTGAGTCATTTCATACTGTTAGACTGGTTTTTTTTTAGTAGTTTAGCTTATCATAACTAATAGAGTCATAGTAATACACAAAGATAAGACTACGAAGGTCTATTTTTATTTTATGAAGTAAAAGGTCTACTTCTATTTTATGAAGTAAAACACTTCTACTATTTTATAGAAGTAAAATGCTAATTCTATTTTATGAAGTAAAATCACTTTTCTCCCAGTTTTCCTGGGAGAGTCTAATTCTAAGCTCACCACTCTAGAGTCCAATCCAATTTACCTTTATTCCAGATTTTTCATTTTTAATGAAGCATTGCTATTAATATTTGTACCAAAAGCTCTACTGGACTCAAGATTTATACTTTGTACTTCCTTCAATGTGTCTAGCAACATGTAAGCATAGATAGTTAACAGTCTCTCTTTAACACCTATTTAAGAGTGAATGATGGGAAGCAACAGCAAGAAGTGTTCACAAGAGCAATTCCAGATGTTTGTGATGAAATGTTCATGCCAAGGACACACAAAGGGTGTTTACTGACACATGGAGCATGATGTTCAGACACAAGCAGCTGGGAACAGCTACTGCAATGTGGATTGAAGGAGTAAATGCTTTAATATTGCTACTCCCGGCTAGCATATAGTGCACTGACCATTTATTTCCAAGACAACCCATATCATAGCAGATAAAGTGCATGATGCTGCCAAGTAGCCAGGTGAGAAAATGAGCAGGATATATAGGAAATTAATAAATTAGGAAAATGTTAGAACAAGAGAGGGAAGATTTACAAATATCGTACATGAGAACTAATCTGAACATTTTTGCTGGAGTGGTTTTTGACATTTATTTTATAGCACAGACCTAGAACTATTTTGTTGTTTTTGTTTTGTAACACTCATTTTTTTCCTAGTGAACTTTGGCAGCAATGGGTTTAAAATTTTCACAATTAGCAAAAAAAAAACACACTATATGGTAAATTTGTGTTACTAGCATAAACTATGGTTCTGACTTCCCATCCATCATGGGGCTTCTGAG
Organism: Galemys pyrenaicus; assembly: GCA_019455555.1. Taxonomy (NCBI): domain Eukaryota; kingdom Metazoa; phylum Chordata; class Mammalia; order Eulipotyphla; family Talpidae; genus Galemys; species Galemys pyrenaicus. The sequence continues at coordinate 355,415 of JAGFMF010011478.1, forward strand.
GAGATCATTGATGAACATGAAACCAGAAGATGCAAATTTTCTGAGAAAGCATCAGCAGAAAGTTAGTTTTTTAGAGAAGCTTGACCCTGAAAACAATGATTGAATACCTGCTACAGTAGAAGGTATATTGATACATCATTCTATGAAGCATAACATTTTATTTGGATTGAGATTACTTATATTAGTTAACTGTGTACATTTTTATTTTCAAGCTTTCATGTGCATTTTTACAAATATGAAGTAAGGGTTATTAATGTGTTACCCTGTTAGCAAAAATAAATAAATAAACAGTCAAATCAGGACAGTTTTATGTAATCAGATACTTATGAAATCAGTTCTATTTATTTAATGATATGATATTTTTCATCCAAGATATGGAAAAAAAGTAAAAATGTTCAGAACATTATTCTTTCAAAAGTGAATTTATAAGACATTGTTATGAATGCTACTTAAATTGCATGCTGTTTAGGAATACAAATTTTGGTGGCATATGAAGTCTTATTCCTATAATGCTTGGATAGCTTAACAAAGTATAATCTACCATTTTTTCCCAGTGAATTTCCTCAAAAATGCTTTAAAGACATGATTCATTTGATTTCAATCATATCCATATCCTATTTACTCCATATCCTAATTACTTCTTTTAAATTTCTTTCCTGTTTGAAGTCATGTGAGGGGCTGGGAATCCAAAGTAATGGATATAGTCAGCATTCTGTCATCCCCAGTAGAGGCCAGTGCCTAGGAAATGAGGTCATTCCTCATAACCTTGCACAATGACTGGCAAGAGCCACCTTCACTCCCTTTCCCCATGAGCACGTGTAAACTTTGCCCTAAACCAAAGCATCATCTCAAGGAAAAGAGAGAAGAGTTCATTGTGAGAGAAAAACTACTAACAGCTGAGCTTTGAATTATGAAGTATTTATCTGAAAAACATCAAAACACCTGGAAGCAACAAATTTAATGTATCTTGCTTTCCATTCAGGCAAATGGCAACTTCAGTACAATGTGAAAAGGTTCAGAATATAATCTACAAGATTCTAGTCCATCAAACATAGTGTTAAGTGATCAACACAAGCTCTTATCAAAAGTCATAATTGACTTTCCAATTAGGTTCACAATCTACTTCATCACAAAACCTGATATCCATACCTTCAAACATATTCATTTTTAACTTATATTCACCAAATCCAGAGCTCCTATCGTTGTTCAAAGCACTATAGTTCTTAGAAGCATCCTAAAGCATGCCCAGATTCTTCTAGCCTAGCTAGAAGTTAATTCTTCTGTAGTCAATTCTCCATTTTTCTGCCATCTAGATCTCCTCCACCTTGTCATGCTTAAGAGAGCTACTCAATGCTCTCCTAAGTACTCATGTTCACACAGGAAAACTTCCTATCTCATTGACAGTTTATCATATTTTATAAGGTCTTTGTAATGGCCAGGGCTCTCTAGAGAAATAAAACTGGCAGGAGAGAGACAGAGAAATAGGCAGAAATTATAAGGAATCATATCACAGTGTGATGGAGGCTAAGCAGTCCCAAAAAATGCAGGTGATTTTTTGAGACCCAAGAGTGTAAAAGGTATGGATGAACCTGAATTTGAGGTTCAAGAAACAATGAGCTGATCATATAAGTTACAATTCAAATCAGAGTCTGAGTCTGGAAACAAAATAAGACCAACCCAGCTTAAATATATTGCAAAAGTGACATTGGCATTTACCATCATAGTCCTATGTGACCCGATTCCCGCTACCTCTCAGATTTGACTTTCTAACACATTCCACACCCCTCTTGTGTGTGTGCTATTTGTTTTGATATTCCTAGAGTAGGTGAGATATGTTACCCTTTCAAGGCCTTTGGATTTACTCTTTTCTGTGCCTAGAATATTCTAAGTATCCACAGGACTTGTTCCCTTACCTCACTGAGATTTCGAGTAACAATCCTTCATCACTTCTCTTGATGTTGTAAAATATAACAACTGTCATTATTTCCTTAAACTGCCTAATTTTAATTGTGGTACATATAAACCAATATACAAGTTCAATGTATTGGTTGGTTTGTCTTCTCCCACTAGAAAGTAACTCCATGACAGCAGGGGGGCAGATTAAGTTTCTGCTCTCTGCATCATTCCTCATTCTTTAAATTACTGGTAGAGGGTAAGAATAAAACTAAAATTTGTTAAATTAGTAAATGAAACATAATCACACTTTTTCTCCTACACAATATACACTGTTTGGTTGTATCATCCATTGTTTTATAAGCAGGAAAGCTAAGATTCAACCCTCTAACATCAATTCAGCTCAGAATAATTTTAGACCAGTTTGAGTACTAACATCTTAGTCATTGTTTAGTTTATAATTTCAATATCAGGGACTCTGGGATTTCCCCTCCTCTTTTATTCACTTTTCTCATTCATAGAGCTGTCCTAACACAAACTGCTACTGAGAAAGGAAACAGAGACTATTTGAAAGGAGAGACAAGACTTTTTACACTTCTTCTACTTTACACTTACACTTAGTCCCAATACAATTGCTCACCAAGGCTTCCCTCTGATCTCTAACCCCAGCAGTGTCAAAGAGAGAAAGTGAGTATGCTTTTGAGAATGAATACCTCTTGAATTCATGTGGTATATTTATGGTCTTCAGAGGCACATTGATGTATGGCTATATTGTCTTTTTATTACAGGGTGTTTGTGGTAATCCAGATTATTCTTTTCAAATCCTTAGCAACTGCCATATCTCAGCGTCTGCATGGGAGTCCTTTCTGCCACTAAGCAGTTCTTGTATGGGTTAGTGAGAGAGGTAGGGAATATGAATCAATTCTTTCTGGTTTCTCACTTGCCTTAATCACACATCTGGTGATCAGTGTGAGGAATGGACAAGAAAATAGAAAATTAGACTTGTTTAATTGCAACTAGGTATATTTCTCACATATCAGCTGATTTAAAAGAAGAAAAGATCACTGTCTACATTATTGAGGACCTAGGGAGGACAACAGAAACAGATATCAGAATGTTATTACTTACTAGGTTATTTTTAAACAGGAGTTACAAGCTAATATTATTTTACAACTCAAACAGAATTGTCTAATCTACATGAAAGAGTCATTCAATTCTCACAATACACAAAGATATGACAAGGGACTGAGCATCAGAAACATGTCATCATTCACTCAGTTTTACACACCCAGTAAGTGACAGCCATTTCTAAACTTATATCACTTTGGCTCCAAGCCTTTCATTTCCCATCATATCAAAGCACTTCCCAACAATTGCACTGGTGAGCTAGTCGAGCCACAATTGTCAAAGCACAACTATTTTATGTGGCCCTGGGGTGGAAGTTGCTGCTAACCACTATAATACCTTGTGTCAATATTACTTTTCATCAATAACTTTTTCAGGAAAAAAAACAAATAATTTCCTCTCAATGTGTTAGTCTTTCTCATTGAACATTTTATTAATCATTAATCATTTTCACTTCAGAAATTTTATGTCATTTTCTTGAAAAAAATTCTTATGCTCATCCAGTTTATAATCAATTAATCTCTCAGCAACTTGAATTACATCACCAAATTTCTACTAAAAATATTATAATCTTGTAGATAAACAATCATGGTGCTGTAGCATAACATTTGCCTGTGGTAGACTGCCCGTATTCTGGAAATATCTTCATGAAATGTGTGATCATCATGAGAAATTTCAAAATGGTCCCTCACTTCCTTAGTAGCAACCTAGAAAAACTTTAATAGCCCATCTCAAATAACATACATCTTCTTCCATACTCCTGATTCATCTGTGATAATGCTGTATATTTGTGTTCTTCTATGCCAAAGAATGTAAATTATGCAACTTCATACTATATTTCCTATGTGACAGCCACCAGCTCTACCACCACTAGACTACTGATTAGCAAAGGGTAGAGCTTCTTGGTGTTACTCTCTTTCTTTATTTTAATCCATCATTTCTTTCTTTTCAAAAAATTTTCTTACATCATTGCACATTTTTGTACAGTAATTTGTTTCTTCCTCAAGTGTAGTCACCATAGTTCTCCCACTACCATATTACCTGTGAACCATCACCACCATTACCAAGTCCTTTGTGTTCTCCCCTCCCCCATTTTAACCCCACCCCCCCATCTCTCCTGTTGCAGATCTGTGGTCAGCTTACATATTTTGTCTTTTTCTTGTTTGATTTCCCTATATTCCACCTATAAGTGAGATCATCTGATTTTTTTTTTCCTTCTTACTTGCATCAGTTACTGTAATCCCTGCCAGCTCCCTCCATGTTTCTGCAAATGGCATGAGTTTGTCTTTTCTGATTGCTGAGTAGTATTCCATTGACTATATTTACTACAATTTTTTAATCCAGTCATCTCTTTGGGGGCACTTAGGTTATTTCCATATTTTAGCTACCATAAATAGTGCTACAATAAACATAGGAACACACATTTCCTTTCAAGTTAGTGTTTTCTGTGTCCTTTGGGTAGATATCTAGGAGTGGAGTCAATAGTAGATCCATTTTGAGTGTTCTGAGGATCCTCCACAGAGCTTTCAAACTCCCTTTACTTCTAATCTGATCAGTTACTACCTTATTTCTAATCTTAGATGTGCAGTAATCAATACAGTTATTCAAATAGCATAAATCAAAATTAGGAACTGAGTTCAAACTACAGAAGCCACCAAAGCATGATTTTTAACCTTTAATCAAGTGTCAAAATCATATATGGTTCATCTTGAGACAAAAACACAGACACTGTTGAAAAAATAAAATGCTATAAAGATATGAAGCTAGCAAAACTTACTGACTTTTTCAAAGCAAAGTCTGTACTGTCAATTAATGCTCCATAATTAAACAATAAACATGTCGACATGGTATCCAAGAAAGCACAATGCATATGGAATTAAAGGCTTCTTTAGTGATATCTCTGGAATCATGAGCATATAATAGTGAGTTACCTACAATGTGTAATGAGGTTTTTAATTATATAAACTTGTGATTTGGTTTTCTCTCTTTCATTTAAGTTGTTGAGTGAATTTTGAGTGTGGGTTTCATACCACAAATGGAAATATTTAACTCAAGGAGAGCTTAAAGTTTGAATTTTTACAGATATTTTAAATAACAGAAAGGGTAATGGAAATAATAGAAAATCAGCAGGGATAAATCACCTCTGGATAGGCTGGTGAAAATAGAGATTTCCAGTATGAGTTTGTACACACCATTTACAAATTACTTCAACCTTTCATATGTGAAATGGAAGTTGTTGTTATTGCTGCTACTGTTTTGTATTTGTGGGTTTTTTTTTAATTTGTTGTTTCAATAGCATATATGAGGCTCACAAATGAATCCAAACTTTTTTTAAATTTAATTAATTGTATTTGACATCATTTATTTTCCCCAGGGAGTACCCACCACCATTCCACCCATTCACCATTACCTCAGTCCTTTGTGCTCTTTCGGCCCTCAACCCCGTCTTTGCCCTTCCCTCCCCCATGGTCCCTTTGGTTTATATTGGCTTTTTGGTCTTGTTGAGTTTTTTGTTTGCTTTTGGTTATAATTGCCCATTTCCTTGAGCTTATTCTTTGTTGTTGTATTTGTTCTTTTATATTCCTTCTAATAGTGAAGCCATAAATATTTTTCTCTTGCCTTCTGACTTGTTTCACTGAGTATAATTCCTTCTGGTTCCATCCATGTTTCCATACATGGCCCTAGTTTCTCATTTTTGATTGATGAATAGTATCACATTGTGTATATGTGCCACATCTTCTTAATCCAGTCATCTACTTTTGGGCATTTGGGTTGTTTCCAGGTCTTACCAATTACAAATAGTGCTGCAATAAACATAGGAGTACAGGTGATCTTTTGAATCAGTGTTTTTGTGTCCTTTGGACAGATTCCTAGGAGTGGGAATGCCAGATAATATGGTAGTTCCATTTCTAGTAGGCTGAAGAACCTCCATATGGTCTTCCATAATGGTTGGATTAGCTTGCATTCCCACCAGCAGTGTAATAGGGTTCATTTATCTCCACATCCTCTCCAGCATTTGTTGTTGTTGGTTCTTTTGATGTGTGCCATTCTTACCAGTGTAAGGTGGTACCTCATTGTGGTCTTGATTTGCATTTCCCTGATTATGAGGGATGCTGAGCATTTTCTCATGTGCCTGTTGGCCATGTGTACGTCCTCTTTGGAGAAGTGTCTTTTAAGTTCTTCTGCACATTTTTGAATGGGTTTTTTACTTTATTTTTCTTAAGTCTTATCAGTTCTTTGTATATCTTTGTGATCAGACTCTTGTCCGTTGTGTGGAACGCAAAGATTTTTTTCCATTCAGTGGGGTTTCTTTTTGTTCTGTTTAATGTTTCCTTTGCTGTACAGAGCTTTTTTTCTTGATGTAATCCCATCTGTTTATCTTCTCTCTCTTTTTTATTGCTTTGGGGAGTGCCACCACGAAGGTGCTGTTGAGATGTATGTCTTACAGCATTTTACCTATGTTTTCCTCTATGTATTTTATAGTTTCCGGTCTTACATTTAGGTCTTTCATCCATTTTGAGTTGATTTTCTTACATGGTGTGAGATAGTGGTCCAGTTTCATTTTTGTTTCATTTTTTTTGCATATGGTGGACCAGTTCTGCCAGCACCATTTATTGAATAAGCTATCTTTGTCCCACTGCAGATTCTTTGCTCCTTTGTCAAAGATCAGTTGTCCATAGTTGTGTGGTTTTACTTCTGTGCTTTGTATATGGTTCCATTGGTCTGTGTGTCTGTCTTTATACCAGAACCATGCTGTTTTAGTTACTATTGCTTTGGAGTAGAGTTTGAAGTCTGGGAGTGTGATACCTCCATTCTCCTTTTTCTCACAAAATCAGGGATTTTTGTGTCTCCATATGAATTCCATCAATATTTGGTCTATTTCCTTAAAGAAGTTCATTGAGATTTTTGCTGGTATTGTGTTGAATCTGTAGATTACTTTTGGTAGGATGGCCATTTTGATAAATGTTGATTCTTCCTATCCATGAACAAGGGATATCTTTCCATTTCTTTGTGTCCTCTTCTATTTCTTTTAACAGTGTTTGATAATTTTCTCTATATAGGTCTTTTGTTTTTGTTAGGTTGATTCCCAAGTATTTGATTTTCTTGGTTTCAGTTGTAAAGGGTATGTTTTTCTTTCTTTCTTCTTCTTCAGATTGGTTGTTTGTATATAGGAAGGCTACTGACTTTTGTGCATTTATTTTGTATCCTGCTACTTTACTAAACTGGTTGATTATTTTAATTAGCTTTTCTGTAGAGCCTTTAGGATATTCCAAGTCTATTATCATGTCATTTGCAAATAGTGATAGTTTTACTTCCTCTTTTCCTATTTGGATTCCTTGTATGTCCTTTTTCTGTCTTATTGCTCTGGCTAAGACTTCCAGTACTATGTTGAATATCAGTGGAGAGATTGGGAATCATTGTCTTGTTCCTGATCTTAAGGGGAATGCTCTCAAGTTTTCTCCATTAAGGATTATATTTGCAGTAGGTTTGTCATACATAGCTTTTACCATTTTGAGGTATTGTCCTTCTATTACAAGGATTTCGAGAGCCTTTATCATGAATGGATGTTGGACTTTGTCAAATGCCTTTTCTGCATCAATTTATATGATCATATGGTTTTTGTTCTTCTTTTTGTTGATATGTTGGATGATGTTGATTGATTTCTGGATATTGAACCATCCTTGAGCTTCTGGAATAAATCCCAATTAATTGTGGTAAATTATCCTTTTTATGCATTGTTGTATTCTGTTGGCTAGAATTTTGTTGAGGATTTTTGCATCTGTGTTCATTAGGGAGATTGGTCTGTAGTTCTCTTTTTTTGTGTTGTCTTTGTTTGGTTTTGGTATTAGTGTAATATTGGCTTCATAGAACGTATTAGGTAGTATTCCTTCTTTCTCAATTTCTTGAAAGAGTTTTTATAGGATGGGTACTAGTTATTTCTGAATGTTTGGTAGAATTCATTTGTGATTCCATCTAGTCCTGGGCTTTTAATTTTGGGGAGTGCTTTGATTACTTCTTCAATTTCTCTACTTGATATTGGTCTGTTTAAGTGTTCTATTTATCTTTGTTTCACCTTGGATGGTTATATCTTTCTAAAAATTTGTCCATCTCTTCTAGATTGTTAAACTTGTTAGCATATAGCTGCTCATAGTATTGCCTATCCTTTTACTCTCTTTTGAATCTGTTGTAATTTCTTCTCTTTGATTTGTGATCCTGTTTATTTGTGTTTTCTCCTGTTTTCCTTCGTTAGCCTGATTAGAGTTTTGTCTATTTTGTTTATTTTTCAATGAACCAACTTTTGGTTTCATTGATCTTTTGGATTTTTTTCTTGATTTGTAATTCATTTATTTCTGCTTTAATTTTTATGATTTCTTTTCTTCTGCTGTTTTTTGGATCCTTTTCATGCTATTTTTCTAGGTCCTTGAGATGCAAGATTAGATTGTTTCTTTGAGGTTTTTCTCCTTTGTTAATTTGAGCCTGTATTTCTATGAACTTCCCTTTTATAACTCTTTTGCTGCATCCCATACATTTTGGAGTGGGGTGTCCTCATTGTCATTCAAATTATTATTTTTTTTAATTTCCTCTGTGATCTCCTCTATAATCCATTATTTTTCCAGTAGTGCAGGTTTCAATCTCCTTGATGTGAGTAGTTTCTTGTTTTCTTTTCATGATTTACTTCTAATTTGATACATGTGTGATTGGTGAATATAGTTGGGATGATTCTGATATTGCTGTTCTGATTATGTTGTTCTTGTGGCCCAGTATGTGATCGATTCTTGAGTATGATCCATGTGCATTCGAGAAAAACGTGTACTCTGACTTTTTAGGGTGGAGAGTTCTATTGATGTTCAATAGATTCATGGCTTCTAGGTCTTCATTGAGGGTTCTGGTCTCTGTTTATTTTTTGTCTTGTTGATCTGTTCATTGTTGAGAGTGAGGTGTTGAAGTCTCCTACTATGTAAGTATTTAATGTTTTCTTTCAGGGTTGATAGTAATTGTCTGATATATTTTGGTGCTCCTTCATTTGGAGCATATATGTTGATGATTGTTGTGTCTTCCTGGTTCATTGTGCCCTTGACCATTATATAGTGTCCATCTTTGTCTTTTTTATTTTGAAGTCTATCTTGTCTGATGTAAGTATTGCTGTTCCTGCTTTCTTTTTCGGTCCATTGGGTTGTAAGACTGTTTTCCAACCTTTTACTTTCAGTCTACACCTATCTTTGGTGTTGAAATATGTTTCCTGGAGACAGTAGAAGGTTGGATTGTGTTTTTTAATCCAGCCTGCTACTCTGTGTCATTTTATTGCTGAGTTTAGTCCATTTACATTAAGAGTTAAAATTGTTATGCTGGCGTCTGTGTTTGCCATTTTGTCTCTTTTTGTTTTGTTTTGTTTTTCCCTGCCTTATAGTGTTCCTCTTTTTCATTTTCCTGGTGGTATTGGCTTTAGTACTTGTTGCAGAATTTTTTGGAGAGGGGGTTTGATAATAATGAATTTCTGAAGTTTCTGTTTGGGAAAATCCATACTTTTTCTTCATATAGAAAGGATAACTTTGCAGGATAAAGAATTCGTGGCTGGCATTTGTTGTCTTGCAGTGTTTTGAATATATCCTTCCATTCTCTTCTGGACCTTAGTGCGCCCTCAGAGAGGTCTGAGGTTAGTCTGATAGGTTTTCCTTTGTATGTTATCTGTTTCTTTGAGCTTGCCAGTTTCATTATTCTTTCCTTGTCTTGTATTCTTGGAAGTTTTATTAGTATGTGTCTAGCTGAGTTTCTAGTTCTATCATAGAAGTTTGGGGTACATCTTGCTACTTGTATTTCTAGCTTAATTTCTTCTCTTAAGCTTGGGAAATTTTCCCTTATTATCTCCTTAAATATGTTTTCACTTCCTTGATCGTTTTCAGCCTCTGGTACTCCAATAATTCTTATGTTATTTTTCTTGGTGACATCTGAGATTTCTCGGATTGTGTCTTCACTTTTTTTCTTCTGGACTTCTCTGTCTTTTTCTGTCTTGTTTCTTTTTGTTTCTGTATCTTCAATGGAACTGATTCGCTCTTCTGTGTCTTCCATTCTGTTTTCCCTATCTTCCTGAATTTCTTTCATTGACTTCCTTAATGCCTCTGTTTGCTTCTTCAAAGAGCTTATTTGTTTTCCCATTTCAGCCATTGTGTTTTCCCTTTTCATCTTATCTTCCTGCATTTCTTCCATCTTTTTCTTTAATATCTCATTCTCCTTCTTCAGATCTATAATATTTTTAAGCAAATCATTTATTTTTTCCATCATGATGTTTCTACTCTCTCTTTCAGATAGACTGAGGAAATTTTCCAAGTTGTTGTTGTTGGATTCTTTTGTTTGGTTTTCCTTTTGTGGTGTGGTTCTCCCCTGTGGACTTGCTTGGTTAATCATTATTTTTCTTCTCCCTGATGTCTGTTTTCTGATTTGTTGTATTTGTTGAGACACAGTGTCGCTTGTATGGGCAGGCATCTTTATTATTGTTCTTTTTGGAGTATCAGGAACTGGTGGTCCACAAATAGGCAAAAACACACAAACACCATAAGACAAACAAAAACAAGACCAAAATAGGCAACTGACAGAGAGAAGTAAGAGAAGAAAGAGAAAGAGGGCGATCAGGGAGAGGAACACACCTGGAGCGCTTCCTCCGATGTCTGTATCTGTGCGATTCTCCCTACGTCCTTAGCTTTTTATAATTGATTGTTAGCAGCTCTAGGCTTTTACAATTGTATAACTGTTTTGATTTTTCTTCAGTGTGGGGCCTCTGGGTTCGTCTTGTAGTTCCATGTGATCCAGCAATTCCACTTCGGGTGTCTACCTCAGCCATCTTCCCATCTTGCTCACCCCAGTTCTGGACTCCGCAGCTGGAGGCGCTCACTTGTGGGGCTGTTGCAATGACACTGCAGCAGCCGCAGCAACAGTCTGAAGGTCATAATAAACAGCACCAGATGCTGGGCCAGACAGTGAGGAAGAGAACAACACTGTGAGGTGGTGCCAGGTGGTCTTTGTGAGTTGCTGGCTCACACCAGCAACAAGTAGTTATTTGATCCACCAACCCCGGAGCCTGGTGCTCTTCTCAGGTGATGGCAGTGGTAGGACCTAAGTCAGCTGCAGGTGCCCCATTCCTGCAAAATTTCAGCTTCTCTCTTCAGAGTTCAGCTGCTACATGCAGCTTCTTCCCTCAAAGTTAGAACAGCAGGAGTCCGGGGGTCCCAAGCTGACTTCTACCCTGCCTCATATCCTCTTTCAAAATTCCCACCTTAGTTGATACTTGCCTGAGTGGACCACTTCCATCCAAAGTGTTTTTAATGCTGAGTAGATTTTATTTTTCTGCAACTATATATTTAGATATCTTATCTTTAAATGGGGGATTGATGGAAGTTTTAAAGTATGATGAAAGTAAAAACTTATCAAGTTTTAAGCTGATGTGTGCCACCCTGAGGATAAATATTAAGGTCAACAGTAAGTAGTGGAATATTATCTGTCTTTATAACCTTAATTATTTTCTCCCTGTGTATGACAGTGTATTGAACCTTAGTAACTCTTGACTTTAATATTCAAATGATCACAAATGTGGTTGTCTTTTAAGATTAGCTTATTTTCATGTGATCTGTTCTCTTTAGTTTGTTCCTATGATTTATACGATTAAAAATATTTCCTAAAATATTATGAGGAGAAGATAGGCATATAATATCTCTTCTGTTTACATTGAAAAAATAGTATGTCCCTACTATGTTTTTGTTTTTTCTTTTTTTTCCTATCAGGTGCAAAAGTCTCACAGTAGCATTGCTTTTAAAAAGCAAACTGAGTGACTAAGAAACAACATCTGAATATTTTTGGTACTGTCAATTTTCATGCAAATTCTAATTCGAGATGTCTATTCTTCACTGGTTGATATTTGAAAAATCCTGCATATGATGCGTGGCTTCGTATTTTAAAGTTATTTTCAAAAATTAAAGTACCTCTGAAAATTATTTCCAAAAGGTCCCTTTTTCAGCATGCACATGAATAAATATGTGTACATACACATACAACTGAACTTTATTATAGTCTCACATTTTCTGGAGTTCAAAGTCATCTTTGCTTAGCTTTAAAAAAAAAAATTCATTTGATCAAAGCAAAGACATTCCAAATTTTCCAGTAACTACAAAACTCCTTGAAAGTGATGAGTAAATGCATGTAGCTAAAATGGAACTGATTTCATTTTTTCAGGTTTGTGAATTTTGTCCCAGTCCAGGGTTTGATTATAGTTTCCATGTTCAGTTTTTACACTGTGGGCGTTAACTATGTAAATATTATAGCTTCACAGGGAAGAAATGTGAGGGGCAGGTCTACACAACAGACAACACACTGTCACATTTTATATAACAGCTACATGACCAGAGCTATTTTAATGATAATTTGTGAAATATTAGTCAGATCTATTTCTATTATATCCAGATATAAATTGTCTGATAAATGTGGTTGTTAAGGTGATATAACAAATGTGTCAGATAAAAGAAAGCATTTGGAAACAGATCTTCGAAGTTATTCTAGTCTTTTGAAAAAAAAATTTATTTAAGGAATACTTTATATCAGTGTATTAGATGCTTTTCATGTGTGCTTTTATATAATTCTGAAAATAACTCTAGAAAATGAGTATTATTGTTCCCATTTGATAACTGACAAAAATGAGGCTTATAATCTTTCAGTAAATAACCCAAGCTCCTCAGTGATGGATTCAATATTCAATCCTAGGATTTTATAATTCTAAACCCTGTGTCCTTAAGCACTTCATCACATTTCCTAGAAAATGTGTTTTTGATCTTTGACTTTAGACTTCAAAATGTTTTGATAATTAAATATCAGTCACTCTGCATGAAAGTTAATCTCCCTTTAAATGTTACATAGTATAAATATAAAATGAATGGCTGCATTATAAACTCTTTTTCTGTTACACTTATTATTTCTTTGCTCTTTTTCTCTCTTCTAAATATGAGAATCAGTATTCTAAGGACTATCAACTTTTCCTCTTATTAATGCTATCCAAATTCATTGCTTTAAATGTGACTACAGTAAAAGTCAGTCCAAAAAATCTACTTCAATCTATCAGCATGGATTTGTTAGTCCATTATTTTCAGTCACTTGGATACCAACCAGAATTATCAAGCTTGTAACCTTCAATTTGTTTCATTTCTTCTAACCAGCTTCTTACTGATAATTACTATCAGTGCTACAATATTGCTTGCTCTGCTCTTAACAGAACTCAATTCAAGGAGAAAAAAAAAAAGAACTGCCATCAGTTAAATATACAAGGCAGTTTCTCTTCAAATTATCATAGTTTTTCATAAAAATAAAATGTAATTCTGAACATAATACACATCACACCATGACCATGTACATGTCATCATTTTTTTAATGATTTCTATCATTAATAGAGTGATGCTTTTGCTGAGCCTGAGAACTGATAGATTTAATAAAGGAGAAAAAATAATTTTCTCGGGCCTCCCTGGTGGCACAGTGGGTTGAGCACCTCACTGTGAATCATCCCCTGCATTGCAGCTCGAGTTCAATCCCTGGCCAGGGAGAAGACCCACATGGTACAGCAGACATCTCCTGCCTCACCTACTGCTCCCTTCAGCAGTGTATTTTGGTAGATCTGCCTGTTCTGCTCCCCCCTCTGTCTCTGGTGAATCCTCTCACCTCCTGCGACCCTGACCTGTACCCCAATTCTTGCATGCATAAATAAATCTTAAAAGAATTTTTTCTCTACTGTTACATTTCTGGAATATAATTTTTTCTCATAATTTCTTGAAGGAATTTCAAATACAGTCCAATAACTGATTTCCTCTGGCTCATCACCTTTCCTCTTTGTCCACTCTCTCTCAACTGGGTAAAGCAGATTTTCCACCTAGGTAATTTTGACAGTCCCTGTCAAAACTGCTCTTTGTTCCTAACTTAGTTATACAATTGGTGGCTCAGTCACATCTTACTATGTTACAATTAATCAACACTCTATGTCATACTGCAGGCATTTTTTCTGGAGTATTATATGTCAAGATTCTCTATCTCCCCCATGGCAAAGGGACATACTTGTGATGATCAAGAAGTTACTTCCTTCCTGTGTGGTTCTTGAGAGTTCTCTATCTGGCTTGCTCAGCTTTAGGATTTTGTGACCTTCCACAAAACTCTTCTAAAATGTCATTTCTTTTTGCTTAAATTAGAATTCAGAAAGACACACCTCGCTAAGATATCATTCTCTATGGTGCTGCCTAATTTATCTTCTTACCTTAAATCCAGTCAAAAGTTTAATAGTGTATGACACATCAAAGTATAGTGAAACATAGTATGTCAAATACAAAGATAGAAAATTAGATATGAACCTGTGGCCTTGTAAATATCTTTTCCATCTTTATTAGTAAAAATGACCCAACAATTGCAGCAACATTAGTGTTTACCACCAGCGTTAATCTTGTGAATGTATTTTTCTCTCTCTATAACATTCTTCCCTAAATGAGATGGGGGATTATCCTGCCTCATGAGGCAGGAAAATTCAAATTAAGTATGCAACTTCCAGGTATTGTTATATATTAAGATTGCTTTCTAGAATGAGAGGAAAAGTATTGGGAGAAAACAAAACCTTTCAAGGGTCTATTCTTGGACAAATTAAACAATTTGAAAATGAAAAGTAATTGTAGATTTCTTAAAGTAGTTGCATCTATAGAATATAAATTCACAGTGCTACTAAAACAAACTAATATAACTATTCAAAATAATACTCTAATATAAAGAACAATGATCAGGATAGGATATACTGAGGCTTATATTAAATTTAATAAATAAAAAGAGTTCATTGAAATAAGAGCATTTAAAACTCTTTAAAAACACTGGGATATGAATGCAGACATTTCTCTATGTATCTAAATATATGACTTATAAGAAATATTTACCTCTAAAACTGGAGAAGATTGATCAAAAAATATTCTGAGTAAGTCGAATATAGGTACGAAACCAAACAAAAAGGAATGGTTAATATGGATGACTGAGTAGTGTCAGTAGCAATGCATTCACTGTGTGAGTCCAAAGTGCCACAGTAGAAATTTATGTCTTCAACAACAGAAATTTACTGTCTCACATTTCAGGAGGTTAGAAGTCTAAAATCAATGTGTTTTAGGGTTGGTTCCCTGTGAGGACTTTCATTCAGAAAGAATTCATTCCATGCCTCTACTCTAGTTTCAGGTAGTCTTCTAGGATTCTCTGGCAGTTCTTGGCTGTTAATAACATTACTTTAACCTCTGCCTTTGTCTTTACTTGGTGTTCTTCCTGCCTACATGTCCTTGTCTAATTTCCCTTTTTTATAAGGATATCTGTCATAATGAGTAAAGACCCACCCTGATTATCTCATCTGAACAAATCCTATTTGCAATAACCCCATTTTTCCAAATAAGACCACATGGTAATTTACTAGGTATTTGGACACTGAGATAGAAATGTTGGGAGGAATACAATTCAACCTATAACACACTTCACTGCCATAATACAAATAAAAGGAACAACATGTGAATAGACTAAATGCTGGACATAATTAAATGTTGACATACCAAAATTAATGAAGTAGTCTGCAATAATTAACATTATAAAGATCATCACTTCACAGAATGAAATTATTTTTAAAAAGCACTTATTTGGTGTTACTTCTAAAACTGCCTGTATGTGATAAATGACTGAAAGGAAGTGTGAAGAAAAATATATATATTTGGAGTGTTAAGGCAAAAAATTAGCAGTGAAGTTTTAAAATCTTTTTATGTTTATCTAATAGTAATGTGAGAATAGAAAAAGGAATGATTGTGGTAAACTATGGAATATGTTTCTCCTGGGAGAGAGCCTGATTTAGAAGGAGAAACCTCGGGAAGTTACTCCTGATTATACCTGTATCAAAAGCCGTCACTGAGGAGCAAGGGGAATACACTTCTAACAGGGGAAACACAAATTGAGTACATTCAATATTTGAGAAGAATGTGTTATTGTCTTGAAAGCTACCTTCACACATAAAAACTCAATACAAGTAGCAGTAGCCAGTGTGCACAGGGGAGCAACTCCACACACCACAGAGTAGTCGAATGAACATTTCACTGTGGAAGTGATGTGGAAAGTAAAGGTTGTTCTCTCCAGCTTAAGGAAGGATAATAAACAGGTGTTTCAAAGAAGGCTGCATAAAAGTCCTGCTATTCCAACACCTAACCACAAGGGAGAGAGTACTCATGGTAACAATGGGTATTGTAGCTGTGGTTTAGGACAGAAAGCACATTAATAAAGACTGTCCAAGGCATCTACCCATAAAATGGATGCATCTATTTAAAAAACCTCACCTGTATACTCTTGTGTTGGAAATGCACAGATTGTTCAGTGCTAGGAATGAGGAATGATCCTTGCATCAACATAACAAAGCAAGGTCATCAGCCTTGCTGCAGTAGTTCTAGTGGGTATTGGGAAGTAACTTCAGTTGTGCATTATCTACAAAGAAGAATTGTTTAGATAAACATGAAATGAGTGTTTGTATGTGTACATAATTTTAATATTTTGGAAACAATTTTTTTATTTATGGAAACATGAAGATTCCCTAATATTCTTCACTCAGTATTCCTTAATTCTAACATCTTCTATAAACAGGGTACATTTATCAGAGAAAGAAATCAATGGTAGTATATTATCATTACCTAAATTGTACACTTTCGTTGAATATCACCAGTTTTTCTATGTAAGTTTTTCACTGTTACAAAATCCAAATCCTAGATACACATTGCATTTAGCACATTGTATTTAATATACGTAACTCTTTAAAATATAAGACATCACTTTAAGAAATGTCTTACAGCATAATCAGAATGCTGACTTACAACTATAATAAACAATTTTTTAAAAATATGCTGTTCTAGTTGCTTTTGTGACTGGGATCTCCATTGTTTTTCAAAGAATAAAGAATATAATGTAAAATTATCCAAAATATTTAAACATTTACTAAGTCATTCTGTTTTTCTACCTGGATAAATATGTTTTTTTCAGTTACTATAATTCTGGATAGAAGAAAATATCACACGAACCTACAAAATTCCAAAGCTTTGGAAGACAATTGTATAATGATGTTAAAAAATAGTTCCTATCTGCAAGTTAAGGGTTAAATATATCACTTGGCAAATACTTAGCAACGCGAAACAGGATATCCAAGTACAGTGGTCTATACAAGTATGGACTAATTTTCTCCTCCCTTCTTGTCCAAGAGAAATACATCTATAACTTAGATACAAATTCCAAACTCTGGCTTAAGGTCTCCAATAATGTTAGTTCTGACATCACCCATTCACTTGACCTTTCTTTCTATTATACAGCCTTCCTACGAAACAGTTGCTAAATGTCCAGAATAGTAGTTGGTTTTTTGTTTTGTTTTGTTATTTTTAAAGATTTATTTATGCATATAAGAACTGGGGTTCAGGCCAGAGGTGCAGGGGGTGAGAGGATTCACCATAGAGAGTGGGAGCCAGAACAGGCATATCAACTGAAATACACTACTGAGGGGAGTAACGGGAGAGACAGAAGACATCTGCTGAGCCATGTGAGTCCCCTCCCTGGCTCGGGCTCTAACATGTGCTGCAGTGGCTGCGGATAGCTTCACAGTGCTGCACCTTAACCTCTTGTGTCACTAGGGAGGCCCCAGAGGGTAGTTGAAGTCGAGAAAGAATAGAAAAGGGAGAATGTGAATGACATCATTGCTTACTATCAGAAGTAAAACTTTCTAATGACCTCCAACAGACATCAACCTATATCTCATTAAACACATGATGTCACATAGCCACCTTCAGTTGCAAGGAAGGTTGGAAAGGTTTTCTAGATCCCATAGTGTGGGTCTCCCTGGTGGTGCCACACTGTGAAGCATGCCCTGCCAGGGAGGAGACCCACATGGTGCAGCAGACATCTCCTGACTCACCTGCTCCCCTCAGCAGTGTATTTCAGTCAATCTCCCTGTTCTGCTTCCCACTCTGTCTCTGGTGAATCCTCTCACTTCCTGTGACTCTGGCCTATACTCCATCTCTTGTATGCATAAATAAATAAATCTTAAAAAACAAAAAATAGATCCCATAATGGGCCAAATTAAAGAAATAGATTGGTTATTTTTAATGTAACACAAGTTCTAAGATTATCCACATTTGGATAAGTAGTTTTTATTATACAAAGAAATATCCCCAGATTAAAGAGTACCAAAACACCAATTGTCAAAAAGCAGGAATTCTATTGTTTTTTTCTTCAGTGATTCATTTTCACAAAAGAAAATATGACATTCAAAATAGATCCATAATTATACATTTGTCCATTTACTACTTGAAAGTAACCAGAACATGATAGTTAAATTGACTTTGCCTTTATAAAAACATAGTGTATGAGGTAAATATGACATTATATAAGTACATATGATGTCATAGAAGTATGTACATAAGTACATACATATAAGTACATATAAATTTGACATATAAGTATATATAAACTTGACCTTTGAAATTCATTCTTTTATTTCATAAATTTATACCCATTTTACCTCCATTCTTTAACTTTAGGATTTTGGAATTAAAAGCATTTACACATTTTCCAAATATGCCAAGAAGAAATGATAAATAACCAAATTGATAGAAGACTATGTGGTAAGCACTACATGAATCTTTCTAAAAGATCTGGTAATAATACATAGGAAGATTTTTGCTATACACTAATATTACTCTAATTACTTATGCTCCTAATGTCATTAAGAAGCAAATATCATAGCAAATAAGCAAAGGCAAAATCAAAAAAATATGTTTTCATACAGCAAACTTAATAGCATATATATAGAGAGAGAAAACATATTTCTTTACTTTCTCTATGACTGTCAAATAATAACTTCAAGTATTCAGACAAAGAAATTGAAAGGGTCTTAACATGGAATAAATGATTATTTGGAATTAGAGAAGATTATTGGGTTTCTGCATAAGAAGCATCTAGAATAAGTCTTACCTTCATAGTATTTTTAATATGTAAGTATAGGCACTATACCTAAATTTCACCTCGTAGTGAAAAATGAGTGTCCCTTCAACCTTACAGTGCTTTGAACTTTAGCTTTCCCCTGATATGTGCGATGTCTCTAAGGTTACAATCACTGGATTAATTAATTCAATATATTGAGTGAGATCCAAATGATTTGTGCGATGCCTCTAAGGTTACAATCACTGGATTAATTAATTCAATATATTGAGTGAGATCCAAATGATTTGCATGATTCCAAGATATATAGACAGGCCAGAAACTAATGAATACTTCAATGTCCATTGGTAGTTAAATAAAATTTGAAGCTACAAATATATTAAGAAAATATTTGTGAAGGAACATATTTTTATATTGAAAGCAAAGGTTTCATTTTTAGTCATATCCTGTCCACTTCTTTTAATGAAACCCCATCTGTTTCCAACTTTGTTAATAATATCACATGAAGTTTATTTTTTTAATGCTGACGTTGAAAGGTCAAAGCAAATAGGAATGAATTGGGCAGTACTAAAGGAGCCTACTTAACTTACACAATTTTGCAAAACTGCTTACTGAATTAGACTTGAAATACTGTATTGCCAAATACATTATGTCAGAGGACAGCCACTGGTCAATATACTGTCATGAAATTTTTTGATCTGGAGCATAGAACCTGTCCCCTGTAATTTAAAGGTCTGTATTCATTAATTGAGTCATAGTACAACTAGAAAATATCAAAATTACTTGATTAAATTAACATAAAATCAGAAGCTTTTCCCATAACACAGTAAAATAGATAGTTGCTGTAAGGCTTTCTCTCCTAAGCATCAATAAAAGTAGATATAGAGTCTGCCCTTCACTAAGATTTTTACAATTTAGTGGATCTACGAAAACAACCAAGAATTAGCACCCAATCACTCAGCCAAAGTGAATTTGATCCCTTTCCTCCATGAGTAAGAGAATCATGGTCTGTATAAAAGAGAAATAATGTACATATACATAATGAGAACACAAGATAAGCTAGAATGTAAAGCTTTCAAAGAAAAGCAATCTGAGAAGATATTTGCTATGACGGCATGAGACCTATATTTAAGTCTTGACTTTCTCTTATTAAGATGGGCTGATAGTTAACTTTTCCAAATTTTAATTAGCTCATCTAGTTAGTGGAAAAAGTAATAATTTATTTCTAGAATTATTATGAGAAAATGTACATTGAGTACTTAACAGAAAGAGAAATGAGTTCTTCCTTCAAACGTTCTCTTGTTTCCTCTTCTGCCACACAAACAGAGTAAGTGAATTGCTAGAGTCAGAGACTTGGAATCTTGTTTTTTATTATGGTTTCATCTACCCTTAGAGGTCAGTGAATCTATAGATAGAAAATCTGATCATCATGGAACCTCACATAAACTCAACTAATTGTTAATGCATTTGAATTGCTAAGATATTTTATGAATCTGAAGTATAGATATGAGACAAAAGGGCCCCTTGGCTGTTACATTGAAAGACAAAAGCACAACCTCATTCTAATCTAGAAAATCACAATATTCTAGGAAGATTGTGCAGGTAGATTTTAGCAGGTAGAAAATTGGGTGACCAGCAGCAGGGAGAGCAATGTTTTTAATGAGGGTCAACATATAATTTCAGAAAGTGAAATAGCACCTCTGGAAATAAAGACATATACAAGTAAAACTAGATCAATGTCTCATAACTCAAATCAATATGTAATTTGGTAAACTAGCTAAATATTTCATCCCTTGAGGTAAAAAAGAGACAGAGGAAAACAGCTGAATTCCACAGCTGCCATTTCTGAGGTGAGTTTTTCATGTTAGGTTAGTGAGGGTAGTCAGAGAAATGTTTCACTGGATATAACAGATGGGTTTAATTGTCTATATTAAAAGTTCCCCAAAGCATATAGACTTTTAAAAAGAAATTTAGCACCAGACACAGATTTTATAAAAATCTATTAAAACCAATGCAGAAGTGTGAAAGCAAAAGATCCAGTTCAGTTTGAGAGTAATTGAATCTAGGAAAAATGCCTGCCACAACTGGGCAAGTGACTTGTAAATGTGTGAAAAAGGTAAAATTTAAATATTGAAAAGCTCGAAACAGAGACTACTGCAGGGAAATGGATCCTTCACAAAACCCTGGATCCTAGAAAAAGTGAAGGTTGAGTGTAAATGGAAATGCAGTCACCACTGATAGACTTCAGTGAAATATGGGAACCATATAGGTATTATATTTTATGAAAAGTATTTGAATTGAGTCCAAAAACATCTAGAGCTGATTATACTGTCTAGATGGCTGCCATTTATATTATGAAATTCAAGTTGCTATCTTATCAAGTTAGCAGATCTCTGATCATTCCCTTTGGACTTATTAACTGGGTTTAAAGCAACTAATAGTTGGTGTGGATACAAAGTATTCAGCTGAGTATGTAGAAAGTCAGGAAGACAGAGTCAAAGATATCAACAACTACTAGAAACCACTATGACATTTGTAATTTTTTTGGAATTACACCAATCTAGTAGACCTGGACTTTTACAAGCCTTGTTTCAAGGGAGAAAAAGTCATCCATGAATCTGAAAGAGCCAGAAAGTTGCACAGCTTGCAGCAAACCTCTACAGCAGTCCTTCCTGAGACACTAAGTATTGAGTGGAAATCTGTCTTTATAACTCACACAGAGGCTTCCATACTAAGGTCACACACAATGAATTACTTGGTTTTAGGAAATAAACTCTGAGGTTTGCTGAAGTTCACCCTGGTGCTTTAAATTCTCCTACACTGCCCCCACCCACCTCCAGCCCCACATGGCTCCAGTAATCATATGGAATTCAGTAGCAAGAATATACCTGTTAAATATTTTCACTCAGTGACAGTGTAGCTGGCTACATTAGAAGTAATCTACTAATGAAGCTTCCACACACATCTTCTTTTTGAACTATATAGGCCAAATCATGACTGGATATGCCACTTTTCTGGATAATTAAATGGACATATTGC
Source organism: Galemys pyrenaicus (assembly GCA_019455555.1). Lineage (NCBI taxonomy): Eukaryota > Metazoa > Chordata > Mammalia > Eulipotyphla > Talpidae > Galemys > Galemys pyrenaicus. The sequence goes on from JAGFMF010011478.1 coordinate 377,468, forward strand.
TGAGATAAAGGAGACTGTTATTCTGGTTCAGTGATGGAACATGAATTAATCTTACTTTAGCCCAGTTTTTTTCTTTGTTAAAGAAACATACTATTGGCAATGATTCATAATGGACAAAGAAATATTTTTTTTACTTTGGAAGATTTCAATTCAGCACCAAAATGGTCAAAATATGTCTCTTATATGACACTAAAAAATATTCAATCTTAATTACTTGAAAGAATGGCTTTTAGAAGAATTTATCTCAATTGGCCCTTGTTGGTTAATATGAGTTTATGACTAAAATATATTATAAGAACTTTAGAAGGAAAAGGATACAATTAACTATTAAAAATCAGATTGTTTAAAAGGGGAACAACTTGATAAGTGCTCAACATGGAATTTTAAGATCATTGAGACAGATTATGATGAAAAACAAGAAAAGAACACACTAACTGCATTGCTTAAGGAGGGAAGAACAACTCTTCAAAATCATTATCTCAATACAACAGAGTTCTTTTATTTAGTATTAAATTACTGGGAAAATTGTGCATGTTTAGGACAATGTTGTCATAACTTTATTGGAGACAAAATGATTAAGACCTTGACTAAAGAATATTTGTTTTTGTTGTTTTTTTTTTTATCAGTTTTTGTTTTTTTAAAGATTTGTTTATTTATGCATATAAGAGCTGGGGTACAGGTCAGAGAGTTGTGGGAGGTGAGAGGATTCACTAGACAGAGTGGGGAGCAGAACAGGCAGACTGACCGAAACACACTGCTGAGAGCAGCAGCAGGCGAGGTAGGAGAGGTCTGCTATGCCACATGGGTCCCCTCCCTGGGAGGAGGCAGAGATAGAACTCGTGCTGCAGTGGCTGCGGTTTGCTTCATAGTATGTTGCTTAACCCACTGCACCACCAGGGAGGCCCTGGTTTTTGTTTTTTAAGATTTATGTATTTATACATGGAAGAACTGGGGTGTAGGCCAGAGGTGCATGGGATGAGAGAATCACCAGAGACAGAGTGGGGAGCAGAACAGGCAGATCGACCAAAATACTCTGCTGAGGGGAGAAGCGGGCAAGGCAGGAGAGGTCTGCTGTGCCATATGTGGGTTAGATCCATGGCAGGGGATGGAACTCAGGCTGCTGCGGTGATAGTGTGAAAGTGTTCAGACTTAAATTAAGCCTTACACCACCAGGGAATATTTGTTAAACACTGTTTGAAAATGGGAATTAACAAAGATAGAGCAGGGGAAAAAATTCATTGTTTTGATTTTTGAATGAAGGGTATTATCTATGACAACTTTGTGTAGGTTATTACGAGGTCTTGCTTAATATCATCTCATTTAAATAATTAAAATTTTATTTAGAAAAATAAAAATGTGTGTCATATTATCTACATTTTGAAAATTATCACAAAATGTGACTTTCTGACCCCATTGATATTCCCCTATAAATTGACCTGTGTACCACACTTGCATTGGCTGTACCACAATGAGGGATTTTCTCTGACAATCAAATACCACTGTTTGACCTTGAAGACAAATATGCTTAACATCTTTAATTAAAAATAAATGAAGAAAATATAAAAGTGAATGTTACAGACAATATTTTCTTTCTTTTATCTTCACTCCTTTGTACAAATTTTTCAAATGTTCACCCTTGAATACATAGTCCAGTAAAGAACATATTTCTAAAATCTGTTTCGGGCATGTTTCCTGAAATAGCCTAGATGTTCAACAATCAGTTGCATTTTTTTAGCACCACGTTCTAACCAACTGAGCTAACTGGCCACCCTGGTTGCATTTTGTTAGTGATAAATTAGATTATCTGCTAACACAGTTGTGTGACATGAAGATAAAAACCATCCATATACCTATTTGTAATATACTTACTTTAATATATTTGCTTCACTTATTTCTATTTAGAATATTTTTATTTGCTCTCCTGATATTTTCAAGTTAGAGACTGTAAGCAGTGTGTTGAAGAGGCAGTATGGTATAGAGAAGTAATTCCCAAACTGTGTCCTGTGGAAAACCAATCTGTGACTTCCTCTGAGAAAATAATCTGCAGTTAAATAAAATTTGTTGGAGTTTACTTCTAACCTTTTTAAAGATCTTTAACTTTTTTTGAGCTATTCTAACAATTTGTAAAAATTGTAAAAAAAAACTAAATTTTTTGTATCATGTATTGAAAAATGTTTATCTATATAATCTTTCATACATCATAGCAAATAATAATAATGAACCACATATTCGTATAATGGAACACACACTTCACAAACACTGACTCTTGAGGATATTTACAACAGAGGAAGAAACCTTGAACATTTTATGTAAAGTAGTAAAGACCCATTTAGTTTCTAGATGTTCTATCTATGCTAACCAAATGTGTACAATATCTATTTCATCAAAGTGTTAAGTATTTAAGCAACATTTAATATAATGTTTCAAATTCAACTTGAGATAAAGCAGCTGAATGTATCAATCTCTTAGCAGTTATTCTCAGCCATTTTGGTCAAAGCAGTAACTCCATATGGACTTTTCTTCATATATGAAAAACAGCCAATAGGATAGGTTGTAAGAAACTGAAGACATAACCATCATTAATCTAAAAATGAGTTGTGTCCTGATGAACTGAATAGAGTTCACAACTGGGCATAATTATAATTAAAATGCAGTGATGAAGGATGGTAATTTCATAATTAATTACCATAACCAAGATTTACAATCATTACTGGTAATCTTTGCATTAAGAGATCAAATCAGTGCTTGAAGTAAACATTTTCATTCTGTTCTTATAAATACTCCTCTATTAGGACTGCTATGTGCCAGATTTAACTAAGGATTTGCATTGATCAATAATACAGAAGCAAGGGGAAGACTGGTCTAGTGATTAATTTCATGTTGTACTCATGGGAACAAAAGAGCTGAGTATACTTGTCTTTCTAATCCCTTTTCCCAGATGTAGTTACATTTGGGATTGATCAACTCATGTGTTTCTACTGAGGCAGAAGCAGGCATATTAGAATTGCCAGAGTGTGTAATAACTTAGTATAGATCATCGGTCTTTGGGGCCACAGGGAATTGGTTATTGAAATCTTATTTTAAAAGAAAACACTTTTTCTTCTTCAAGTTCTTTCCTTCTTATCAAGGTTAAATAACTTTCTCTTCTGGCATCTTTGTAGAGCCTTGTGAAGGAAAGCTAAGAATTGGATGTTTATCAGCAACATGGTAGAGCTGGAAGAATAATAGATTCTGAAGGCAGACTTACTTGAAGATATTTAAGTTGCTATAAGTGTTCCTTGTTGGAGCTTCAACAGTCTCATCTGTAATGTGGACAATGATATATAGCTTGCAGAGCTATTATGAGGCTTTACACAGATCATCTTTATAAAGCAACCAGACGATTCCAGAAATGTGGTAAGCAATTAATAAAAGCCATTCTTCACATTTTTAGGTTTTTTTCTTTGTAAATTCTATAGTTCACATGATAAAATTTGTATGTAATTTACATATGTCTTATTGAGGAGTAACTAAACGCTCACACAATATCTATCTCAGATATTTATTTCTTAAACTGAGCTTGCATACCTAATTTAACAAGGGAAAATGTTTGTGAACTGAATTAAAATCTACCTTTGATGTTCACAATCTCCTCAGAAATATATCTATACCAGCATAACTAGAAATCACACATATCTGCCTTTACTCAGGAGTACAATTAAATGTAGTTCCAAAATAAAAAGTTCAAATCTATGTATATCAGCTAACTAAATTATGTTTTTGATACTTTATAAAAGAGACCCAATAATTTTATTATTTAGTCTATATTTTTTACAATTTAGGATGTGTTTTTCAAATACATATATATATATTTCATTTAATAATGCCTCTCTCAGTTCAGATTCATTACAATGCCACTAACACTGACGAGTTTCCTAAGATATTTAATACATGTGTATCTATAATGTACATATTGCCAAGCTGCGGGGACCAGCATACCCTTTCATCTAATGAGAGTGAAACTAGTATGGCAGATTAGGTAGTAAATTTTCTACCAAGGAGCATTAATGCATCATTCCACAAACATCCTCAATGAATCAGCTGTTCATCTTACAAACGTGATGTGAGAATGACCTGCTATGAGTGTTTTTATCCCACAGAAGTATTACTTTCTGCCATTTATTTTATGCTGGCCAACAGCTTTGATTTCTAGGAGTTTATAAAAGATGAGAACTTACACTTGCAACAAAGAACAATCATTCTGGATGTTAAAATTCAAGTTATCCCAATACTCATAACATATGTAAAAGGATGAATGATGAAATAGAATGAAAAATCAGTGGCAAATAGGTAGCAGATAGAAATAGCTTGACATCATAGAAGGCATTATAAACCTCAGTGAATCAATATATAAAATGAATAAACAAATATGGAAAGAAGATAAGCATGTGGCTCCTGTGGTTTCAAAAGAATGGCAGCGAGACCACCAATGCAGGAAGAACCACTCTCTTCAGTAGAAACTCTTAATATGACAGCAAAACTTATTCAGTTAAAACATCCACTTTTGGGTTCCATATCTCTCCTCTGTCTCTCTCTCTCTCTCCCTTTACTCTTCTCTCAATCTCTATAAACACAAACATTTCCACAAGCTTTCCAACAAAGGTATCTAATTATTGCATAGTTGTACTACCATTCATTTTATTTTTGATATCAAACAAAATCACCCTGGAAAAAATGTTATTTTTATTTACCTCTTATTTTAAAGTTTGTCTTTGAATACAAAATTATATAAATCTATGCATTCATCTTTATATTCTGAATTGTCTTTGTAATTACCCAGTCACATCTATTATTTTGTCTATAAGCACACAATCATTCCTTGTCTGAATTAACAATCGTTTTCTTCCAAATTTTAAACATGTGAAAATTAATTTTAGGAAAAATATACTAAAGATTGTTTACAGTCATTTGTCTAGGGTTTGTTGTTGGTTTATATTTACCTGACCCTTAGTTTTTTTTTTTTTCTTTGTATTCCATATTGACCTAAGATAATTTCCCTATCCTAAATCAGTAACATCATTTGTCCTCAATGGTTTCTGTGGTTAGAGCTGTTTTTTCCCTCTTTTGCAAACCTAGTGCCTATTTTTCTGCATAGCTCCTTTTTGTAGCCTGGAAGCTGTTTTCATAAATAAAGCCAGTAGAGCTTATATCAGGCCATTTTAAGTTGCCAGTTACAAAAAAATAATAATAAAAAATAGAATTTATTCACTGAAGTGAAAAGTCAAAGAAAATACTGGTTTCTAATGTGACTTATGATAGAGCAATAGCTTTCTCCTAGACTTGGTTCCCCTCTCTCCAGTTCTTGTCTTTGTGATCTTTGGGAGGTATCTCTTTTCTGGGAAGTAAAAAGATGGTGTTATGATCTCTAAATATTACATCTTGTGTTGTTTAAACATGCCCTAGTTACATAAACAAAGCCCTTTGGTTAGCTTTGAATAGACTAATTGGAATGGCTTTACCCAACTGCTGTGACCATGGACCTAGAATGTATTAAACATTTAGATTTTAGCCTCAGAGACAGGAGTGGAGTCAGCTTTACTTAAAGCAAAAACACTGGAGTTATAAGGGGAGGGAACTAGTTAACCAAAACTAAAACTAGTCCACTTACTAAAGAAAAAAAGTGTGCCTAATTGCCCAAACAAAAGGTAAATAATACCAGGCTCCAAATCTTATGTTGCTGAAAGTACCTTTCCACATACACAATTAGGGACATTTCACTCTAAGCTATTGACTATTTGTTTTTCATTTCCATTTCTCCTGTTGGGTATTTCCCCTTTGTTAAACGTGGTATGTGTTGGGGGTGGGGGGTAGCAGGAGGAGAATGATATACCCGCTCTCAGAAGGGGCTGTATTAAAAATAAAGATGTATCTGAAAAATAGGAGAGTATCTCTGCCTAAGATATCAGAACCCTCTGATCACTGGCATTGATTAACAGCTCTTTGAGTTAACAAAAAATCAGGAAGACTTGAAGTTTCAGATTAAATGCTAATGGCTTCTACAATGGATAAGGACTTTGACTCTTCCTTAATGGATGACTCCATCCTAAAAGACTTATTGATTCTAAGATGTCATTGATTAAAAAACATACCAATATTTCATGTAGCACTGGGACAATGAAAAAAGCAGCCAATTAAATTATGACACTACATTGATTGTTAAATATTTGCAGATATGAGAGTCACTACAAAGGAGGAAAAAATACACTACTTAGAATTGATGCCATATGAAGTTGTCCATGTAATTTGCAATGGGCTATATAATTAATTGTTTAGGATAGATACTTTTGAATCAGAAAAATCCTGAGTTTAAGACCCAATGTTTCACACATAAATTGTTTGTGTCAAATTACTTGTCTTCAGTTTTCTCAAATTAAAAAAAAGAGAGTATCGATAATGTTGATGATCTATTGTGAAGATTTAAGATAAATAAACCACAGAATGTCCATCACTCAGAATAACTGCCACTTAGCAAATATCAAATAATTCTGACTTCTATTATATTTGCTGAAATATACAAAATATATATGTATACATAAACACATATTCAAATGCACTTGAAACCACAACTTTAGAATATTAACATCCTACTCTTAGGTCGTTTAAAAAATTATTAAATACCTATTTGTATAGGAAAGATCTTACATAAACCATTTTCAGATTGTTTTTCTTCATTAAGAACTGCTAGTACTGTGTCTTTTCCTAGAATTACCCTTTTTCATCAGAGTTGTATTTTTATGTACAACACATTTTCTTCCACGCTCTCTACATATTTCACTTTTTTATCCTCTTTCCTAAGCTTCTTTAAGACGCTATTAGGGCTATCACATTTCACCTCTTACAAGGTTCATACAAAAATTGAACCTGCCTGTTTTCTTGATGTTAGGGATGCCCAGATATTTTGTCTGGATCAAGGAAATGGGAGGAGAAAGTAAATTCTTGACAGAGCTAAAAGGAAATGTCAGAGTGATTTTCCAATTTTCTTTGCTTTTTTTGTGGACATGTGCTTTGCTTTTTTTATGGAAATGTGTAAAATTAACAGAAATGACTGATATCATTAAATGAGAGTTCCTACATTGAACTTAGTTGGAAAATGAGGAGTATAATTTTAGAGTATACATTACTTAAGATTTGGTGAATTATTTCTGACCATAGCAAAATCTTTAAGAACAGCTTTTAATCAGGAGACAGTTGCTTCGCAGCAAACATTTGCCACCATGTGGATACATTTTTTCGTTGTCTCAATTGAGGTACAAATGTTATCGGCGTGTTAGTAGGCAGATGCTCTGGTTTCACCTAGGACCAAACAACTCTAGTTTAACATGTGCTTCATATTAGTTCATTAATATATATGCTGAAAATTGCATGTTAGAGTATGTGCCATGTAAGAAATAATAACAAGCAATATGTTTGTAATATGCTAAATATCCTACAATGTATAGGTCAGTTCCAGAATTAAGAATTATCAGGCTCAAAATACCAATCATATCAAGACTGAGAAATCTTGTTCTATATTATCTTAAATGATACATTTTTAATTTAAAGTTAGCAATTTCTTTAAAGAAATTACTATTTAATGCATATGTGTGTGTCTAATAAAAATCTGTTGATTAACACCTAACCCAACAAATTTATTGTAGATATTCAGGATAAAATGCTCCAAACTTTAAAATAAAGACTGTGTCCATTTGGACATTCAAGGAGCACAAAAAATATATTTATTTCAGAAGTGCAGGCCAGAAGAAATTTTAGAGCACCATAATAAAATCAAGTAAATATAGATGCTGAGCTGAAGACTCTGCTGCACTTTAGGGAACTACACTGGGAACAAAATTTACCAAACATTGGTCATGTGCACTTTATAGCCTTATAAAAATCAGAACTAAACTAAATTAAAGTGAAAGCATTTAACAGTGCTATATGGTATCTTTCCTCCCTTTAATTCCTGTGAAATGCTTTTCAGCCATATAGTAGAGGTCCTCCTAGAAGAAACTAATGAGATTAGTTTAAATCTTTCTAGGCTTTCAGATATTTTCTTCTTTGAAATATTCAGTTTGTCTTCAGAGATAAATGAGAAGGGAATCATTTGTCCTGTCACTATACTTTACCTTTAATTTGAGTAATAGAAAAACAGACTTTCAGTTGAAAAAATTTCAACTGGTATTCAAAGTGACTTTTCAGGAGTAAGGACAAATTTTTTAATTTTCTAGTTTTTAAGCAATTGTGGCAGCAGACTGACATCTTGTTGCCCCTTGGGTAAAATGGGAAGGCGGGTGAGCATTGGTAAAAACAGGTTTCACATAAGACTGAACAACTCTTGTTTAACATGTGATTCATATTAGTTCATGAAAATATTTGTTAAAGAATGTATGAGGTACAGTATATGCCATGTAAGAAATAGTAACAAATATATCAAATGAGATTTTGTCTCCAAAATGAAGCATAATTAATATTTTATCTATACAATCTATTTTGCTAGTAAGCGCTCCCTTTAATCACTTCAATTTCCCAAAAGTTCTTCTTTAAGAACTTATCTAATAGAAATATAAGAAAGCCATACATATGGGCACATATCTAATTCTAATTTTTTTAGTAGTCACATGAAAAAAGTAAAATGAGACCATGAAATTAACTGAATAGTTTTATCTAACATATCTAAAATATATTTTCAATGAGAAAACAATACTAAAAAGTTATTGAGAATTTTACACTCTGTTTTCAATACTAACTGTGAAATTCAGTATGCTTATGCTATTACAGCATGTCTCAAAGGGAACTAGCTACATTTCAGATGCCACATGTCATGTTACAGAGTGTAAATCTACAAAAACTAGTAAGACAAAAACTTTTTGATTTAAATAAAAGTAGGAAAATTGAAGAGGTTTGAATCAGGTTTCAAAATAAGGAATAGTAGCAAAGAGAGAAGAAACCAAATGTATTGTGTTTCAAAGAGAAGGCCTTGGACCTGTCGAAAGGTATCATCTGGGCTTAAACATATTTTTTGTCACTGGTGTCATTCCAACAACATAACAGTTCACATTAAAGTGTGGGAAGAATTCACATCATCTGTTTATTTCCCTAGTAAGAGAATAATTTCTAAATGAAATATTCAAATAAAGCTTTAGCCGTGACAACTGTGAGTGTATCACAGCAAACACACCACAATAAAATGGCATTTCTTAAGCTCTTGCTAGAATTCAGCTAAGTGCATTACGTCTAGTATCTCAGTTCTTTCATCAACTTTAATGAATAACAGTGCTCAGTGTTCTCATTTTGAAACTGAGAAAACAGACTCAAGAAGTTAAGGAAATAACCCCAAAATATATTGCTAACACAGATAGAGTCACAGTCTGAAACCAGGAGCCCTGAAATCTTCAACTTTAGCTACTTGCTGTCATAACATCGAGTGACTTATACTAGCATTTTTACAAATGGCTCTGCCTCCCAACCCTGACTCAGCCTGAAGGTAGTTTCCAGAAATCTCAGTTCCTTTTATTCTGCCCTAGGCAATTTTCAAAACAATGTTTTTAATTATATGAATTAACATATCTTCTTTATTTTCTCCAAGTTTTACTCTCTAATTCCTCTTTAATTTTATCCCCGGAAAAAATGTAATGGAGCGACAATTTTAAAAATGTATACCACATTGATAATAATGTAACTATAACAAATTTTTGTTTAGTTTGGATTATATTCCAGATCTTTTAAAAGAAATTTCTTTTACCTTAAATGTATGCTTTTGATTTAAAGATGAAGAAATAGTTTATAGCAAAAACAATTGACTTGTTTGCCCTGAATGTCACTAGCATAATTTTCTTAAATTTAACATCTGTTGTTTTAATCCTCTTATTAAGACATGACAGATCAGGTGAGCCCCACATTCATGAGAATATTAGTAACCTTGTTCTTGCCTTCATTATCATCCCTGTGGAGTGTTATAATTGACTTTCTTTAATCTATCAGTTCACTCTGTCAGGTGCTGACACCACCTCCAGCACTTTGAGCATACATCATTCCTCTTAAATCTTCTAGGAGCGTCCATTCCTCCTTCTTCCCTTGAGAAATGTAACTTGTGAATTGTCTTCAAGAAAAGTCAGTTTCCATGAGTTTCCCAACTGCCAGACCCCTTTATCCTGTGGAAAATATGGTAAAAACAAAGACAAAGGCTCTAAATATGATTCTTTGTGTCCTCTTTTCAAAGAAGAATAAGGAGATTAAAAAACCATAACTTCTTTGAAAGGATGGAATGAATTCTTTTGAGATTAAGCTTGTATGATATGAGATGAATTGGTTTACTGTGATTACTCAAGCTATAGAAGCCACAACCTATTTACAATAGCAGGACTTTGAACGTGGTGTGATATTGCTTCATTGTTTTACTCAAGGCCTTCTTATTGAAGTGCCTAATACAATTAGCAAAAAGAATGTTATGCCACATATTCATAGCTACTGATGTGGAGTGCTTTGGCAAAGAATGTCTCTCAGTAAATACCCATAAGTCCATATTTCATATGTATCATTTGTATGTAACCTTGAGGAGGCACATGAGACACTGAAACATATACCCAATTACACCCTGTATCTGATGATAACCCTTCAGCATGAGCTTATTATGTAGAAAGAGGTTTTTAATGATGGCTATATTTTATTTCCCTTTGGAGTCCTAACACAAAGTATATAGGCAAATGTAATGTAGACCTAAGAAAGAAATCAACACTTCATTCTTGCTCTTCTGATAACCTTATCAGCTGCAGTCACAACAAAACATTAGCGTGCAATAGATGAAGATACTTTCTGCAACTAAAATGAATTCCTTCATACTTCTCTTAAGCTCTTGTCATCAGAATTCATGTTAGCTGGATATTTTTTCTAGCTCAAATTTACTGCTTTGACAAATTGTCTTGCAGGTGATTTCTTCATTCCATGAAAAATTATTTCAAATCTAGTTTCATTGTTGCCTAAGTAGGGCAGAGTTTGCTTTTATTTTTGTTTTGCAGTCTCAAAGAAATAAATGAGTGTAATTCCAGCCAACTTGCTTTTCATTAGCAAAATATAACCTTACATTTTGTTTGGAAGATGAAAGGTAAACTATGCTCAAGGTGGGTTTGTGTGTAGAGGCAACTGGAGAATTTTTAAAGATTTAGTGCTTTAATAGGAAGAGTATCAGTCCATAAAACTGAAATAAAAAATGTATTCAGAATATATTTGCATCTGTTATCTAAAACACTTCTCACTAAATATTTCTCACTATGATTCTCTTTCTGATCTCTTTTAGAAAAAGAAAGTGTTCTGGGGCCTCCTTGGGGGCACAGGAGTTGAAATCTCAGCACTATCAAACTATCATCAGCCACTGTAACAAGAGTTCGATCCCCACCAGGGAGTTAACCCACATGGCACAGCAGACCTCTCCTATCATGCTGCTGCACCCTTCAGCAGTGTATTTCAGTAGATTCCCTTCTTATGTTCCCCACTTTTGATGAATCCTCTAACCCCCCACATCTCTGGCCTGCACCAGAGTTCTTGTATGCATAAATAAATGAATCTTCAAAAAAATTGTTTGAATTCTACCAAAATATAGCAGGAAATTAAAAGAAGAAAATATATAAATGGTTGTTGGGATCAAATGTGATTAAGATATACTACACAATGAAATAAGCATTCTTCTATTTTGGACCTAAGAAGGCTAAGGTATGACAAGAAGACATCTCCTTCTAAGTCCACAATCAAGTTCCATGGCAGTAGATATAATTTAATGCATGTATCAAATAGGAAAGTGTTCAACAATGAAAACCTTACTGAGGTTTTAAATAAGTAATGGGCAGATGGTCTTACTCAGCAAAACATCCAGCAATAGGCCATCTAGGATGAACAGAAGGAAATGATTGAACAGGGATCTTAGTTTTTATCTAGCTAGCCATTCATTTCTGTTACATCGTGTATGAAGTTTAGATCTCTATTCCTGCTGATTGTCCTTAGTTGAATGCTACACCTCTAGGTATTATACACATGCAGCAATGATAATTTCTGTTGAAGCTACATAGGGCAAAGCATTTATGAAGCCATTTTGCTGCAAAAGCCCAGAGATGTGAAATACTACATTCCTAGAGAAGAATTGTAAATATTAGTGAAAATCATCAATACCTACTAGGCAAATTCAAGTGTATGAGGCAGCTAAATGTTAAAGGAATGGAGACAGAATAAAAGTAAGCCATTATCTCAAGATTTAGAATTGATATTAATTGTAGAATGATTGGACTACTGGTAAAATACAGGAGATAGATGCTTTTTTTAATAGGATGAAGATAAATTCATTTTAAGAGCTCTTTAATTGGAAACAATAGTTTTATGAGGAGATAAATGGAAGTATCCAACTTTCTCTGGGAATTTTAGGCCTGGAAAAGTTAGAATTAGAGATGTGGGCTTGAGAGGCATAGGAACTGAGCATATAGTTTAATTAATAATACTGTATAAAGTGTTTGAATAAAAATATTGAAAGAAAAGTGCAGAGAGACATGAGGATGAAACTCGGGTTGCTTCCAACAATAAGACAAATTAGAATCAGCAAGATAAGTCAAAAAGGAAAAGCTAGAGAAGCTTCACAGAAGTCAAATAGGCAGAGTTGAAGAAGGAGGAGTAAAATTTTAATTGTTAACAAAAAAAATCTATGAAAAATGATGACTGAGATAGAACCCTTTATGTCAATTATAAATAACTGGTGGCCATTGATAGAATTTGTAATATTATTAAAATGAAAAATAACTAGTGGCCATTGATAGAATTTGTAATATTATTAAAATAAAAATATAAGTATATGGGAAATTAAGAGTTTGGGGAAGGCATATTCCTCAAGGAAAAAAATTTGAATTGTTTATACTCAGCATAAGTTCATGGGTATGGTAAGCATTCACCTACATGTGGATAAATTACAAAGACAAATGAAAAGTTTTAAAGATAGAATTAACCTATTCTTTCCAAGTTTCTAAATTACAATAACATCAATATTTTATTATTAATAGCTCATAATTTCATTATTAAGTAGGAAGAATTATGGTCCTTACTTTCAGAAAGAGAAATATAAAGTAGACCAGTAAAACATAGAGTAGACCATAAGAATAGTTCATGTAAAAAAGTGATAGCAGAATAAAAAATGGGACCCTGTATCTTTAACTCTTACTCTGCCATAACACATTACCGGGTTATTTTCATCTTCCTATCAGTGCACTACATGTCAGTTAATTTTTGCTATGCAACAAAAATACCACAAAATCTTAGTCATAAAACAGAGTGGACATTCCCCACTCTCCTCTTGTACATTGATTGAGGCATGGCTGATTTAGACTGGACTTGATTGTATGTGCTAACTTCTGTGTGGTTTGCTTCTTGTGTTCCTTCCCCTTTTTAAGCCAGTGAGGTGTTTTTCTGGGTGTGATGTAAAAAGCATGCAACAACCCATTCCACTGATAAAGTAAGGCACACTACCAAACCCAATATCAAATGTGGTGGGAAAGTAATCTCTGTTCCTATTGGGAGGAAATATAAAGTCACATTGCAGAAAAAAATGGTACTAGGGTCTGCTTCTGCTGGTTCATGAAAACTGATCTCAGCTCTACATTCAATGATGTTGGTTACCTGACATTGAACATAACGGTGTAATTACACTTTGCAAATCAGAAAATGTGAGAAACCAAGAGGTCTTATTTGTTTCTGAGAGTGAGATGTAAAACATGACACACTCATCTCTGAGAATAAAAACAGGGTAGAGTAGGAAAATTAGGAGCATTAATGTTGCTTATCAGACATTATATGTCTTCCATATTTTCATCCATCCACTTATTCATTCCACTTCATTGAGGACTTATAACAGCCTTAAAATCATGTTATATGGTGCAAGGATATAATAATGAATGAGATTAGCTTTGTGTTGGTGTTTTTCAGAAGTACATAGAAAGAGTAGTGGTACATACAAAATGTCATGTCATTCTAAGAAGTGCTTTGGTAAACAATATGTGCATGATGCCATATTATCCAAGAGAAAAGTAATATTTAGCTACCCCTCAAAATATTAAGAACAAAATAAGACCTGAAGTCACTTGCTTAAAGTTCAGAATGTACTGGAAAATGTACTTTGATGTTCCTATACTTCTTGATGTTCAAATATGATGTTCAGATATCCTATATGGTGCTATGATCCTTTACAATGATTTTAATCATCAATGACTATCCAAATAACACAAAGGTACTAATAGCATAAAAGAAAATCACACAAATTATGTTAGTCATTATTAAAAACATAATTGAGTACTTTCCACTGGAATAGCTTTATTTTAAATCAGTATATTTTATTTTTTTCTGCTGTCCTTTGTTATAAACCTTAATATCAGCCCATCATACATATGTTACAGTTTATTTAACCTCTGGGGAAATGATTCTTCAGTCTGTATATGAGAATCAACAGAACTAGTAGTGCATCATCCTCCTTTCTTTAAGAGACCCAGTTATGAGTCAGTTGTTTAGGAACTTCAATTTGTCAGGTTTGACAACATTGTAATTGATTGCGATAATAAAACCCTTACCAAAAGCTGAATTACTTTAGGGGAATTTGCCTTGTTTTCTTAAGTGTTTTGCAAGTATGATAAGTAGGTTGTGGTGCTTTTCCTGACATAAGTGCAAAAGAGATATATGATCTCTTTTAGTGCACATAGTGACAAAAGATCAAGCTGTTGGGCTGCAGGCTACAACAAATTGAACATATTGAATTTCAACTGCGGTCTAATGCAGTTTTAGGTTTGTTTCGGTCTATTCAAGTGATACCTTTCATGCTAGTGACATAACTTTATCCACAAAACTGATGGAGTGGGAGTGTGTTTCATTGCTTTGAGATGTACTGTTAAACTGCAATAAGCCTTTTTTTTTGTATTAAAAATTACTGGATGGGGGTTAAGTGATAAATCTCTTATTTGAATCACTTTATAAGAATCTATGCCAAAGCTTTATATTGCAGTTTCCTATACTAAACAAAATGGTCTCTTATTTCAACTACACATGTGACCCTATTCAAATCAGGCAAATAAAGCAATGAAAAACTTGCCAGGGCATTTATTTGTATTTAGATCATCTACTAATAAGAGGTTCCAATGTATTTTCCCTAGGATTTTAATGGTATATTTAAAATGATAAAATGCTACTAATTGACCTTAAAAGATAGCTTTATAATCTGATGCAAATTAGCAATTTTCTTAGTTGTTAAACATTTTCAATTGTGAATGGTATAAAAAATATATTATATAAACTGCTAAGTCTGGATCAAAAAGGATAAAAGTCTCATTTAAAATTGAAGTAAAAGATTTTAAGGAGCAGCCTCCCTGGTGGTGCAATGGGTTAAGCAACACAATATGAAGCAAACCTCAGCCACTGCAGCATGAGTTTGATCCCTGCCATCAGCCAGGGAGGTGGCCCACATGGCGCAGCAGACCTCCCCTGCCTGCTGGCCCGCTGTTCCCCACAGCAGTGTATTCGGTTAATCTGCCTGTTCTGCTCTCCACTCTGTCTCTGGTGAATCCTCTCACCTCCAGTGACTCTGGCCTGTACCCCAGTTCTTGTATGTATAAATAAATAAATCTTTAAAAAAGATTTTAAGGAAATATAAGCATATTTAAAAGGCACAAGACATAAAATCTTAGGAAACATTTATTATAATTAGTTAGCAATTAAAAATGCAGTATTTCACACCAATGATGGCACTAACTTCTCAACAAATGCCTCACAAGAAGCTGCAAGATTATTCTATATGAACAGTCCTGTTTTAAGAACATGCTATTATTTAAATTTTAACACCTACATTTAGGCATAAATAGTGATATCTATTTTAAATTTGTATATACTTCAAGTTTTTGTGACATGTGACAGTGAGAATAAAATCTTATAATCAAGTATCCATCAGTGTGATACACTGAAATGAGTTTCCTGATAAAGAACTTAAGTCTCATTTCTGGAAAAGTACAGGAAGGAAAAATGAGATTATTTTGATGTTTGAAATTAATATTTAAAACCTCTGGTAGAGCATTGGGCCAGATGAAGTGTTAATTTCTTTCCAAGTCTGACATTTTATAATTCTACAAAACATACAGAGTTACAATTAGGACACAGTGTTCATATCTGAGCATTGAGATACATATGTATATTATATATATATAAAATGCCTAAAGAATAGGTATGGCATTAGAATTTTTTTTGATAATTAATTTGTATTTTAAGTAAATATAATTCCTTAAGAAGTCTCCTTTGCCACCTACTTGGCTACTGCAAAATATGGTATAGTTGGATCATAATAAATTGATCAGTACCAACCAAAGAGAAATTATTAGTCATATATTTTATGGTTTTCTGTGTTAATGAATAAACTTTATTTCTGTCTTCAATGAACAACTTTTGCTGTATACATAAAAAACATAAGTTAATGATGGATGATACAGACACAATCAAATTACAAATTCAAAATTATATGAAGAGGAAAAAATATTGGAATATAATAAGCTATTTGAAACTTGTTTGGGAAAAATTAAAATTCATGTGAGAAAGGGCATCAGGAAAGTTTCTGGGGTGATCATGTTCTAAATCTTGTTAAGGTTTCAGGCTGATTAAAATCATATTATAAAGTTATCCCTCAAAGTCAATTAGTAGCATTTACCAATTTAAATATGCCACTAAAATTCAAGGAAAAAAATACATTGGTATCTTTCAATTTCAGAAAATCTAAATACAAATAATTGCTATAGTAATTTGCCTCACTTGAATAGGGTCAAAAGCATAACTGAAATTGGGCACACTTTTGTTAACACATACTAAAAGTGTTTATGCGTGTCTGTAAGATATCTATATCTGTCATTGTATTTAAAATGGGTGAAAAGAGGGATAGAAAGATTGATATGAAATAAAGGAAACACAGGCAAATGTTAATTATAGAATTAGGATGTTTGAATGTGGTTCTTCACGGTATAATCCCTTAAATTTTTCTTTACATTCAAAATTTTTTCTATTGAAAATGAAAATATCCATATTTGGGTTTTAACAATCTGTGAATAATGGCAAGAACATAGCAATATTCTAAAAATTTTATATTAAATCAATATATACACACAAATGACTTAATAAATGAATAAAGAAAAATTATTATAAAAATAGATCTGATTGGCTTTATTAAAGGATTCCTAAACTGAGCAGTATCCTGTCTAGTTGCAGCTCAGAAAAATTCTAAATGGCAGATCATATTAAAAATATCCTGAGGTTTGAGATAACTTCCTGTTTCATTTCTCAGTAATGTGACATAGATACTAAGGAATCAAAAGTGATTAGAGATGATGATACAATAAATACAGTGTTAAACTCAAGGGCTATAATGGAACAATTGTATACTGGTTAGAGCTGTCTAAATTATTATATCCTGTTCCTGACACCTACCTTTACACAGAATAACAGAAAATAGAATGCATAGAGAATATGCACTAGGAAAAGGCAGGCCCTAAAAATTATACCATAGAAAATACATTTAGAAGAATTAGAGGTTCTCAAAGTGGAAAAAAGGAACCCAATAAGAACTATCATGGATACATTCTCATTCCACACAACTAGTTAACTCTTTCCATATTCCTATTTTCATCTCAATTTGCTCAGGGTGCTTTATGCTATATGCCCAATTCAATTAATGTCTTACTTGTCTGAAAACTTGTACAAATAGAGATTCATTTAGTTTATTATTTTATTTATTTAGTATTTGGCAACTGGGAACTTATACCAGTTGTTCTTGTTGTTCTTACTTTTGTGTACACACAAAGACAAACACACATGCATTTACTTCTCAGTCATTGCCTAAGCCTCTGGAAGGAAAATGCATGAATTATATATCCTTGTACCCCAGAAGTTGAGCATAATTGTGCTCATTTATTTCATGAATATTTATTGAGAATTCTTATGCTAAGCACTGTGCTGAGATTCAAGCTAAAACGTTGGTTTTACACTCACCCTGCTAATAAGCAGTTCATAATTTAAAACTTGAAATAAATATAGTCAAATCATTACAAAGTAATGTAGTCAATACAATAATAGAGACATATACAACATTTGACAAAATTCAGAATGAAAATGGCAAGAACCTGGCCTGGAGGGAAGGAAGAGGAGAAGTGGAAAACAAGAGCAAGTCTTAAAAAAAATGAATGAAAATTATCATTGTGTAACTCAGGGCAAATGATAAGACAGGGACATGGTGGAGAATCACTGAGGGGGAAAAGCATGGGGGAGGGAGCGTTATAAATCTTGAGGAGTAACTGTAATAGGTACTCTTCTTGGAGAAAGAGTATTTGACTTCAGAATGGAAGGTTCATGTTAAGTCACTATGAACCCTTTATAGAATCAACTGTTTGAGGTTAGAATGTTTTACCACCGAGGTGAACTTCAGGTTCCACACCAAATTCCCACATGTGAAAAATACCAATCTAAGATACTTCAGTTTGTGGATTGAGAACAATAAAAAACAAGCATTTCTGACCCATAATCTTTGACACAGGAAGTAAATTTATCTATCATCTCTAGTTACAGCACAAAATTTATAGCAATTGCTAATATTACTTACTTAATTGCAAATTGCTTTATAATTTGAAAATTGTACAGAAATTCTTAATTTGGGATTTATGCTATCTAGATTTCAAGAGTTTCAAGAAGAATATGAATAGAAAAAAATTAACATCTGACAAAAGGCTAAGTAAAATTAGTGTTTCTTTTATTATAAATGTTGGTCACAAATCACAGTAGTATTGGCAGCACCTATGATTTGTCATAAAAAGAACATGACACTTTCATATCACAATGTGGTTGCCACAGGGGCATCAGATATCATTTACTTTCATCACAACAGCAAAATTACAATAAATATTACAATCACAGCCAGAATCTTATTAATTATTGTGAGAATAAGAAATCACATTCTTTACTATGTCATAAACTTCTTACACTATTTTGATAACTATGGAACATAACTGCTAACCTTTATAATCCTGTATGTCATTTTATATGTTGAAGATTATGCTAAGAAGTGAGACATATACTTAAACAAGACCATCAAAGGACCCATGTGCCAACAAGGTAAATTTAAATTAAGTTTAAATTTAAATTAAAAAAAAAGAAACTTCCAAAGGATTCTTATTTCCTATTAGGACAAGCTTTTGGAGCATTTGTTACTGTTTTCTTATTGTTTGTCCTCAAAGAAATATGGGGGTAGGAACAAGGCAAATGTGGTCTAATATAGCTCTGTAGCCCACTGCTACAGAGCTTCTGAGATGCTCAAGCGATCCATAGTCCTCTGTGATAAGACTGCTTACATGTCCTTTTTCAAAAGTGATTTCTGTGAGGGCTAACCATGACAGTATCTTGCATGCTACTCTTCTGATGCTTCCTCTAGGCTTACTTTGACATTGGGGTTCATTCACCACTGAGAAGGTGGCCATCAGATGCTGGTAACTATAATGTCACTGCCATTTTCTTAGCAATATGACAATTCTAGACTTTTTACAGCACTATGATTCTATTTCATTTGGCCTCAGAACCTGAATGCCTGAGGTTTAGTAACAAGATGACCCCGCCTCATTGTGACTGTAAAGGGCTTCCATCCTCTATCTATAAAGAAGTGTGGATAATATTAATAGTGCCTTTGGTGTCTCTATAGGCACATCTATCCACATTTAAATACACATTTTTATGTATAGCCATTTATTCCTGGCTGTGAAATATTGCAATGGCTTGTACATTAGCATACTAATCCAAGCCTTAGGTTTTGGGGAGATTTATGTTGTACATTTTTGATGCCATTATTCACACTATGTGTGAAGCTGAGTAGGACTTTCTTCTGAATCAGAATAATGCCAGATTCATACCCTACTGACTGCCCTGCTAAAAAATCTATTTTACTTCAGTTATATTGCAACACTAAAAAAAAGACAAAACTTCAAGCCTATGATGTCACTGTGACACTTGCCAGTATGAATGGCAACAGAGTCAAAAAGAACCACGTTAAAAATGTTGACTCTGTCACGTACTAGTTGAATGCCATTGAGTGAGGACTTAGCCTCATTTAACCTTCATTTCCTTAACTATAAAATAACTATTGTCCTGGTGATTAAATAAAGGAATAAGAAAATGAATAATTAAATACAGAAATGAATTTGAAGCATGGTTTGTAGTGGAGTTTAATGAGGAAGGTTATTGTGATAATAATCACCATTAATGAATAGTGAACAGCAGTACGATCAGCTTTAACCTCTCGGATCAGATTGTATGGCAGAAATATGGACATGTTGTCAGAGAGGGAAGTAATTCTCAAGTTCATTTAATCTGCCTTACTCATGACAAAAAGAATAAAGCAAAGAATTAGAGGTTAAGAAGTTTATCGAAGGTCACTCATCTAATGGATTAGTTACTCATCTAATGAAAAGACTGGGACAAGATCTATTTATTCTGGTCTAAATTCTGTTTTTCAGATGTGAAGACCTTAGCATAAGGCACAAAGCCAAGAAGCCAGAGGCAGGGTACTTAGTCATAAAGGAGCAAATCTCCATCTCCTGTATATAGAGGAAAAGTTCATGGAGTTATAAGAACAATGAGTCCATAAAAGAGAGCAGCTGCTACCCCACCCCCACATCCTACTGCTTTGTTCTCCTTAAATAATTTGCTCCAGGGGAGTATGGAACCTAAGATTACAGAGAAGTTGCTTTCTTTTTGCATAATATAAGGAACGAAGATTGGATTAATACAGTACACATTTCTCATCCTGGACTATCAAAATCAAATTTCTTCCTGTTGTATGGCTTTCCCATTCCTACTAGCCCCTTCTGCCTTTTCAGTCTCTGTCATCATTGAGTCCTTTTTCAGCTTTTATTCACTCTCCCTATTCTATACCCCCATTACACACTCAGCACATGCTAAAAGATACTACATTTACTAAGTTCCTTTTTTATGGTACAGGTCCTGAAACATAGGTGAGATTATAAGATCTATAAGTTTAAAAATATTTTGCATCTATGTTGCCAAGAAAAGGCCCTAATGATAGCACATATGTAATAAAGTCATGTCTGCT
Organism: Galemys pyrenaicus; assembly: GCA_019455555.1. Taxonomy (NCBI): domain Eukaryota; kingdom Metazoa; phylum Chordata; class Mammalia; order Eulipotyphla; family Talpidae; genus Galemys; species Galemys pyrenaicus. The sequence continues at coordinate 398,625 of JAGFMF010011478.1, forward strand.
CTATCTGACACTGCAAAGCAAGTGAGTAAATCAGATTATGTTATTTCACTATTTAAATTCCATCAATGACTTCACATCACTGTCACAACCCTTAGGTCGTAACATTGTCTGCACTGTCCATGGTACTTTGATCTCACCCTGCCTCTCTAGCTTCAGTCTTAGCATATTCTCTCAGTGCTATAGCCACCATCTGACCACCTGGAATGAACAAACCACCCTTTTCTCTTAGAGAGACTTGGCAATATAAGTCCCTTTGCTAGGGCACTCACCCCTCCACCCTTCATCCAACTCTCTAAGAGTCATCTCTTCTGTCTCAACTTAAATATAAATTGCTCAGAGGCTAGCCTGGATTCTGCAGAGTGCTTTCTACTTTATGTCTTTAAATGTTCAAGTTCTGATTTTTCTGTTACAGTTCTTATATGCTGCACTGTCATATTTTCCTTGCCTCTTGTTTATCACTAGACTTTTAAGGTTTCGGCAGGCTCATGTCTCCTTTCTCCCTGTGGCTCTTTATTGATCTGCTCCCAATAGCTTCTCTTGTTGCTCAGTCGTACCTTGAAATTTTCCCTTTCTTGGTTTCTTGTCTGACCCATAGCATAGTCCCTGGTGGAAAGAATTCACTTAATTCTTTCCCAACTTGAACTCTCCTTTTCTTTATTTAACCTAATTGAGGATAAGCAGGTTTTACAGAACACACATCTCCTTGACAGCATATAAGTAGGGACATACAGTTTTTTACAGAGCTCAGCTTATACAATTTGTATCACTGTGTCATTAGTACTTTCACCCAGTCTGCATAAATATTTGTTGAGTAACTGTGTGGTCACAGGATGAGCAAAAGGGAAAAAATGATGAATATAATGAAATGGTTTTGCTGATTTTCCCTCAGGTAGCTCACATTAAAGAAACCCTGCTCATGACACCTACAGTTACACACACACACACACACACACACACACAAAACTCAACACACACACGCACATACAGGCTAAGATTAATGAAGGAGATCACAGCATAACTGATTTAATATAGGCCCCACCTAGCCTTAAAAACTACAGACATTTTCCTGAGGAAATAGTTGTTACCTCCAAACGGCAAGAGAGTGCAGTTGTTACCTACAGAGTCTGCATCCAGATTGCCTTCTCATGCCACTTCTCAGGGCTGTATTACCACCAAGTTTTGTAAGTTCTCTATAACATAGTTACCTTATTTGTAAAATTGAAAATCATTACTTAATCATGGATCATTATAAGGGTTAAGTGAATTGGGTGTGGTATGGTAATCTACATCTGAAGAGGTGTGAACCTGTATCCCTAAATCATATATGGTGTTGTATATACCAATATGCCCCAATAGAAAAAGTGCCATTTTAAAACTAATGTGTACAAAACACTCAGGGCATAGTCTGGTACATAAACACTATAAAACAGTTATTTGTTGTTACTTTGCAATTCCATCCTTCCAGATTTCTTAGAGTTAAATTTTCCTTTCTTTCTGAAATTATGTATGTTGACAGAATATGACTTTTTTAACAAATGGTCTTGTCTGACAAATGATAATTTGAGGAATCTTTTGTGTATTTATTTTTGTGTGTGTTTTCTTTTATTGAAGTAACATTGGTTTACAGCACTGCATATGATTTAGGGAAATAAGTTCACACCTCTTCTGATTGCACTCACAGTATCCAGAGTGTTTTACCACAGAACACTGGGGTTCTCACCTGTCCCCATGTGTGTATGGGTGGGTGGGAGTTAATTAGACTTGGAGATCTTAAAATTAAGTATCCAAAATTCTAAAACTACAATTCTGTGGTCTCTATACTTTGTTCTGGCATAGCTCTTTACCTCCATGTCCCATTGATCTGGTCTTCGACTGCTATGTAGCAAACCACCTCAACCAGCACTTATTGGCTAAAAACAATATCCATTAAAACCTATGCTTGTTTGGGGTCAGGATGATGTTAGGATTCAGTCACATGATTTTCACATGTGGGTCACCAGCTATCCAGTAGCTAATCTGGTCTAGAGGATCCAGAATGGTTTTATTCATGTGGCTGGAATCTAACTGAAGATAGTTGGAACTAGGCTTAGAGGGGTACATTTGCCTCTCCACATAGCTTTTATGGTAATGTAATCATGCTTCTTATATGGTGATTCTTTTTCTCTACCATGATTATGTTAAATTTCAGGAAGTAGAGTTACCAGCCATTTAAAATATGATCCACAATTTGGTATAGTATCACTTTCACATATTTCCACCTTATCCTATCCAAGTATTAATGAAGACAAAAACTACTGAATTGAAGAGGAGAGAACACCACCTCTTAATAGGAGTATAGTCAAAGACTGTGATCGTCATTAACCCACACAACATCCAAACCCTCTCTAGACTCGTATATTTAAATACTGCAAAATTCTTATAATATCTCACAGCACTTGCTCCTCAATGCCTCTCTCTCCTTTGTACATCTCATCCTGTCGATGATACCTCTTCTACCTTTCTTCTTCCAGCTGACTTTAACCCATCCTTCAAATTCAAACTCATCCCTGCCTGCCTTACATCTCTAAATATCCTCTGATAAGGTAGCGTGCTGATTGCATTATTATTATAATCTTTAGATACACTTTATTGAAAAGATCCTTTAATCTTTTTCCCTCACCAATGCATCAGCTCTGTAGTAGGGGAAAGCACAATGCTTTATTCATTTTTGTATTCTCAGAGTTAATATAAAACATTGTGTACTAATACTTCCCATCTGATCTGAGTGACTGCCATTGCTTTTACTTTTATTAAATATGTGCCAAGATTAGTGTGTGAAACAATTTTAATTCAAAAGACCAAAAGCACTTCACCAGGAATATTTGGCTCCAAACATTCTTTACCTCATTAATTTATAAATTTTGAGGTTCTATAATGAAATGGAAAAACTATTTGAATATTCAATGGTGAATCTATTCTTATATATCTCTATTCAATTACAATATACATTTTATTTTCCTTCTGAAATTTGAATTGGCATAGACAGACTGAGAAATAATTTTAAAAGTTAGACATCACCTGGAAGTCAATAAAAATGATGAAGAAGCTGTCTACATGCTGACATAGAAACAGAATTATATATGATCTTTCAAGTGTAGAAAATCAATCTATATCTGGCTATAGATGTATTTGATTACAACCCAAAAATTAAAGTACAAGTAAGCCTCAAGGAATATTCCATTACTTCTAGGTATAATGAAAACAACTTGCCAAGTACTCTAATGACAAAATTCTTCAGCCAATCTCCTCTTAACACCGTCATCTTCTTGTTCATTCTCTGCTCTCTCTGATTGATGGTAGAAAATGACTTCATAAATGCATATGGCAAAAATAATGTGTATATATTTATTGAGCATTACTGTGTTTTAGACACTGTGCTAAGGTTTTTACATGAAATACCTCATTTATCTTTACAATGTTCCTGCAAATTACCTACTATTTATATTGAGGAAATTCAAGCTGAGAGAGTGACTTGGCCATAGTCATGTAGTTTGTAAGTGTAGAGACAAAATCTCTCTGATCAAAGACTCTACTTTGAATCTTTAACCCTCAATCATTAGGGGATTATATCAAATCTACATGGCTGTCCTGTGGACAATAATGTTTCTTCTCACTACGTGGAGTCCAAAATCAGTGAACTTGATGGAATTATTTTTTGTCCATTAAGTTTCTGCATCTGACTTGACCAGATCTCAATGTGCCTCTACTTACAAACCTTAATGAATCTTTTGCTTGTCATTTATTGGTACATGCACATCTAATGATGTAGGTATAAATTTCTAGACCGAATGTTGGGTCTAAATTTAATCAGATATGCCTATCCTAAATAAACTATTTGAAGGTATGCTAAAGGCAAACAAAAATGTAAAATAAAAAGTTGACCTTTAATACGCCCTAAGTACCATGCAATAATCAATAATCATTTACCACAATCTTTCCTCAAAGCTTGTGTTAATTGCATCATTCATTAATCCAATCAAAATATATTTATTGAGCATTCACTATGTTATAAAACTGTACTAGGTTTTCTATGTTAAGCAGTGAGAAAGATAAAAAGCCAAGGCTTTGGATAGCTTATATTTTTTTCTGGTAAAACAGGAAATTAACATGTAATGTGTCAAATTGTTATTAGTGGTAAAGAGAAACCCAACTATTTAAAAACTGCCTAACAGTTTAATAAGGTGTGAATGCAGGTGCAGCTGTGTTCTATGTCACCGAAAGTTGACTTCTGAACAGAGACCAGCAGGTAACAAATAGCTAAAAATAATGTTCTAGAAAGAGGAAGTAAAAAACGTAAAGGGCCTGGGGCAGACTCATGCTTCATGAATTTGAAGAGTTGCAAGAGAGGAGATCAGTTTAGCTGGTATGCAATGAGGGGAGAAGAATTAACATCTAGAAGATGTGAGTGTAAGGCCCTCATTTTCTAAGGCCTTGTGGATCTTGTAAAGCTGTTTTAATTAATGAGTCAGAAGAACAATTAGGATTCTAAAGAGGAATCACATAATCTGGTTAGGTCATTTCAAGATCATCCTGGCTGCTTTTTAAAATGAGATTTTAGCAGGAAAGAGCACACGCAGGAAGATCAGTTAAGAAGCAATTCAATAACCCAGACAAGAAATGATGTCTTTGACTGAGGAGGTAACATAGACGGTAATGAAAAAAGACTAGAATCTGGACATATTTGGAAGTAGATCAAATAGGATTTGCTGATAGTATGTGAGGTTTGAGATAAAGTGAGGCATGAATGATGATTTTATGGCTTTTACTTGAGTGACTTAAAGGTTGACACTGCCACTTACTAAAACAAGGAGCGCCATGGGAGATATAAATTTGGGAAATGTGACTGGGAATCAATGCTGAATATTAGACATGTTGTGTTTTTGGACAGATGTTGCCTTAACCCACATCTTAACACATACTTCATGATATCTTTGACAATCAATGGAACTTGACACCAAAGTATGAAAATATTTACTATTCCTATAGCTCAGGATCATTATGAGGAACAGGGATTTATTTTGCATATATACATGTATCTTTATTTTCAGGTTTTACATGAGGCCCTGCTCACATCCCACCCCCAGATCTCTTTCACTGATTTGTTGTTCCATACCTTCCACCCAACCAACAAGTTTTTCTTATTGAAACTGAAAATGCCTTCCTACATCAAGGGTGTGGGGTAATATTGGATTCCCTCTTACTTTCACACTTACTGGTTTAGTGTGGGGGTACCTCAGCTTCAAGGTAGAATAAGCTTTGAAGTATAAACTATACCCAAGAGCTGCCATCTGGATAAAATACCTTTCCTTTCCATACATGCTTCTTCCACTCTACTGTCAGTTTCCTCAAGACCACTCACTTAATAGAACACTTACACCTTCTAAAAACAAAGGCCAGAATCAGATGGCACCAGTGGACTACTTCTACCAAACATTTAAAAACATTCTCAAATTCTTAAAAAAAAAAAAAAATCCAAAACAACAGAATTGGAGGAAACACTACTAAACTTATTTACAATATCATTATCCTGACTAAAAGACAAAAAAGGATACTTAAGACAAAATTACAAGCTAATATCTTTATTTTTCCCTTTTTTTATTAAAATATTTTAAAATTTACATATGCTTGCCATTTATTGTAATCCCCATGTATTCCCCATCACCATCTCACCAGTGCACCATCACCTCAGTCCCTCGTGCTCCCATCTTCCCTCAACCCTCCCC
>JAGFMF010011478.1:404476-448455 GCA_019455555.1 Galemys pyrenaicus
ATTCTTTTGAATCAGTGTATTTGTGTCTTTTGGGTATATTCCTAGGAGTAGGATTGCTGGATCCTATGGAAGTTCCATTCTTAGTAGATTGAGGAACCGTCATACTGCTTTCCATAATGGTTGGACCATCTTGCATTCCCACCAAGCTAATATCTTTAATGAATGTAGATAAAAATATTCTCAATGAAAAGTAAGCAAACCAACAACATATTAAATGGATCAGTCACTATGATTCAGGGGATTGATTCCAGAGATGCAAGCATGGTTTGGTGTTTATAAATCAGTTAGTCTGGTATCCCATATTAACAAAATGAAGAGCAAACATCATATGATAAGCTCAACAGGTACAGAAATTTATCAAATTTTTTGATAAAATTTAACACCGATTCATGATAAAAACAATTCTATCCCAGGTATTTAGCTGAAGGAAATGAAGATACTAACTTAAGAAGATATCTGTATCCCATGTTCATTCTAGCATTATTTTCAATAGCCAGTATATGGAAACAACTCTAGTTCCCTTAGATAGCTGACGAGGTCAAGAAAAGGTAGTATATATGTACAACAGAATATGATTCAGTCATAAAAAGAAGCAAATCCTGCCATTTGCAATAACATGGAAAAAGCTTGAGATCATTACATTAAGTGAAACAAGTCAAAGAAGAAGAGAAACATTATTGATCTTAACTCACAGACACAGAGAACAGATTTCAGGTTGCCAGAGATGGGTGTTTTTGAGTTAGCAGAATTTTTCTCCCACTGCCACCTTTCCAAAGTGTACCAATCCAACTAGTGTGGATGAGGCACAGAACCCAGAGACCACAATGGTCTTGACAAAATGATACAGTCTCCTATAACACAGGAAGCTCCAAAATCAAGGAGTCCAGAGAACCCACACACATGCCTGTCCTACAATAGTTTCTGAACAACTCTGCCTTGCTACCTGCTTCACAGTTGCTTCTGGGGATTAGAGAAGTCTACTCTGCTGCATTTTGGGAGTACAGGTCCTCGCTCAGGAAAAGGACAATTTTCTAAGAAAGTTACAAGGCGCTTGGACTGACCATTGATCTACATCTTGCAGTAGGGAATAGTGGGGGTGATCCGAGCAGGAGAGAGAGATACAGGGGTGCTGGGTGGTAGTATGTGAGTGAATTATTGGTGAGAGGGCCACACCTAAGGAAAACAATAACTACAGAAAGATGACCTATGATCTAAGAAAATACATAAATATATATATTTTTAAAAATTGTACAATCCTCCAATGCCAAAAAAAATGTCATTTTCTATAAGACTTTTCTGGTCATCCATAGAGAAAAAAACACTACTCTTCAGCATGCAATTCACTAATTCATTACACAATAGCAATTACTGGAGTCAATGGTCACAGTTATTTCTATTTATAACTTTGTACTTGAATATTATTGTAAGAGGAAAATATGCGTGTCTTGCAGTTGTATCCAAAGAGAACTCATCATACTGTAGGGTACATACAGGGTGGTTGATCCATAATTACCAAATAATTACATACATGTAATATCTTAGTTTTTATTCTTTAGTAACTTAAATCTATCAATGTCCAAATAGGCATATAAATTTGACTTTAAAATTTTCAAACCTAAGCATTTCTGTTCTGTATATGAAACATGGATTGTGGTTTATTAATTGGGTTGTTTATGAGTACAAAAGTTACATAAATTAGTAGATGGATATTCAACTTACATTTGTTAAATTAATAAATTACTAATCAACTATGAATTAAAGTGTATCTGGCTCAAGTATTATGTCATTCCTTCCCAAAATAGTACCACTTCTGTTCTAGTCTATTTTTAATGTGAAAATAAAGCTTGATAGTGAAAAAAATTATGTACATTGACTAATAAAGGAAAAGTCCTTAAATAACTGAGCATGGGATATCGGGCTTTCAAATATTATAAGGGAAGTCAGAAAACATACAAATTTAGGTTGAGTTTAAAAACCTGCCCTTTCTTTGAAATATTTTGTTCTCAATAATAAGCTTTCAGAGTCAGCTTTATGCTTTAGCACCAAATTTTCAATGCGACTAAGAACAGACTATAGCATGATGTCGCCCGTAGAGCCCACTGTCTTCAGAGCTGGCTACTCTCATTAGCGTGAGCACACATGTTGATAAGCCCTAGCGGGCGTTTATGTGACACCACAGAACTCTACATGACATTCCTCAGTCAAGATTTTACTCAGGCTTTTTGGGTCTCTCTCTACTGTTATTTTCTCTTTTGCTGTAGCATTTATTCGCACTTGACCCTGTGTTTTAGAAAGTGCATACAAGTCAGTATTCCAGACATCCCAGGGACTTGAAGAGCTGATCTAATGCCTGTGTTGCAAGATGAAAAACAGAAGAATTTTGTTGAACCTATAAAAAGGATGACATTTTGCCTGGCCCTGAGCTGTTCTGTTCAAAATTGAAGCTTTTGCAGCTTGCGGCTCTTTGATTTGTGAGCTAGAGAGTATCATATCTTGGCCATTACTGAATCATAAAAGTTTTCTGCCTCTTCCCAGCTCATTTTATTTAAAAGGAAAAAGAGAAACCCTTTATCTTACGAAATGTGTTTTCTTTTTATTTTCATTTTTCACATTGCTGGAATGGATTCTGTAAGGGATCAGTGAAAACACATGTAAATGGTAATTTAAAATGACCATTGAGCTGATGCCATGGAAGATTACCTTGGTGTTAGACTGGGGTAGGTGCCAGGAGAATAGAACACTGTAGCATGCTCTGCCTTACCCTTTTGTTAAAGATCAGAACTTGTACTTAATACTTATTTTCATCCATAAAAACTATACAGTCATATAGCACATCCAGGTTAGAATCTGGCTTGACCAAAGTACTGAATGGTTCAGGAGAATATAGGCTGAACATAAAGGAGACTTCATTAAGAATCCCTGTGCATTCCATACTCCTCAGACGAGAGGCACATAGAACATTTCTTAGCAATATCTGAATCAGTATTTTCTTAGTTGAACTAAATCACCCCTTAAATTAACCCTTCTCCATAGTTTAATTATTCTTTAATCAACAAACCTGTGATGAGTGCATTTTCTATGTCAGTCACTATCCTAGCTGCTAGGAATCAATAGCATAGTTACTTGCCTTCTTTAAGACGCTCTCAGTCTACTTATAAACATGTTATGTCAAAGTGGAGTGCACTATTTAATAGCTTATACCATGTATATTCCCATTTTTTTCTACAGATAAAAGCAAGTACAGCATTTCATGTGAAAAGGATAACCATCTTCTATCAAAGATAGGAAAAAATAAATGTCAGTTAATTTTTAAAATGTTATTTTGTGATGTTTGTGTTGTTTTGTGAAGTGAATGTTTCTGAAATCTGTACTTCATTGTGATTTCTTTTCTCATTCTAAATAAGTATCTACTTCATACATTCTTTGATTTTCCTGTTCTCAAAAAAAAGAAAGTTTCTCAAAAACCATAGAATCTTGAGTTCCCAGAGAGCCTTAAGCCCACCCTACTAAAGGTTGCATGTGTGCTAACAGTCATACCACAGAACCTGGCACAGAAGAAGGATTTTATATGCTGCTGCTTTTATTAATATAACGATTCTTTACTGGTTTTCTCATTTCCGTTCTCTCTAGCCCTGAAAAGGCACTGACCTGCAAATCAGGATAATCAGGACATTTATGACTGACCTTACTAGTTCGAAGCATTGTTTCAACACATAATAAAACCAGTTTTGTTTTGTTTTTTCAGAAGTGCCATATTAAAATTACTTTTCTGTTTCATTTTGTTCAAAATTTATTGGTCCATGTGAAAAAAGTATGAATCCTTTAATAAACAAGTCTGGAAATACTGAGTTCATTTATAAGTTGAAAACATAGCCATAAGCAAATAGAGATAGACACAAAAACACTTAATAAATGTTTACTGTTGCCATATCCATTTTGAAATACCTGTTGCAACCGTGGAGATAAATGATTATGAAATGAACAGTTTTTCATATTGGTGAAAAAAAAATTCACAGGTGTTTGATGTCCTCTATAGCAAGATGTCCTTGATAGCCATTTCTCTTTTTTTTTTTGCCTCTCCCGAGGAAGCTAGCAAATATATTCAGGGTCTCTCAGTGCTTGAAAAGAAAAATACAGCCATCCTTTTCACTGGCTTCAAGTAGACTAAAAAGGGTGAACAAACCCACTGCAGCTGAGTCAGAGGGAAGATAGCCATCTGTTAGTGATAAGCAGCCCTGGGTAGCTTTGAAAGTGAGCCAGCCTGGAGATTGAGGACAGGCTTCAAGGAAGGACTTTTGACTTCCAAGTTAATCACTTGGTGCCGGTTGATAAGAGAATATTAAGGATTAGTGAACAAGGTACTGACCTTCCTGGGAAGCATTTCTTTCTTTAAAATGAATTTTAGAATTGCCCATCTTTCAAGATGTTATTAATCAGGTTAATTTTAATAAGACTTTATATTTTTAGTAATTTTGAGAAATTTGTAGCTCAATGCATCTCGCAAGGACTTGCATAAGTGAAAGAGTAAAGCCTAAGAATTACAATAAAGAGGGCTATCTCTTGAAGCAGACTATCTGCATTCAAATCCTGACTGCTTAGCTCCATGACCTTAAGCAAGTTCCTGAACCTCTGTAAGACTTGGTTTCCCAAACTGAAGAAATTAAATTAATGATAGCATCTACCCTCATCAGATTGCTACAGGGATTAAATGAGATGATCTCTATAAAGATATTAGCCTAACATCTAGCAGACAGTCAGGACTCCATAACAGCCAAAGCCCCATTAAACTTGAAACCATCTATTTCCTATACCCCTCTGGAAAACCAATTTCAGCTTTAAGAGATTTTCACATTTCTAGTCATGAAAATAGCAGTTAATAAAAACTAAAGGGTGTCAACAAACTTTTCCTATTGAATGTGCATGTAATCCCTAAAAATAAAACCCCAATATTTCCTGGAGATGGTTATAGCCCATAGCCCTGCCAAAAAAAAAAATAAAATAAAATAAAAAATGGCAACAACAAATGCTGGGAAGGATGTGGAGAAAAAGGAACATTTTTACCCTGCTCGTGAGAATGCAAATTGGTCTAATCACTATTGAAAGCTGTGTGGCAGATCCTCAAAATACTGAAAAATACATCTACCATCTAATCCAGTGGTTCCACTCCTAGGAATCTTCCTAAAGGTTACAAAAACACAAATTCAAAAGGAAACCTGAACTCTTATATTTATTTCAGTACTATTTACAATAGCTAAGATATGGAAACAATCTAAGTGCCCCAAAACAGATGGACGGATCAAAAGATGTGGTATATATACATAATGGAACACCACTCATAGATCAAAAAAGAAACTTGTCATTTATAGCAACATGGATGGAGTTGGAAGGGATTATACTAAACAAAATAAGTCAAAAGGGAAAAACAAAAAATATTGGATGGTGTCACTTACATGTGGGATATAAAGAAACAGAACAAAAGGTGAAGAAAAAGAAAAAAACGTGCGGGGCCTCCCTGGTGGCGCAGTGGGTTAAGCAACGCACTATGAAGCAAACCACAGCCACTGCAGCATGAGTTCGATCCCTGCTGCCGGCCAGGGAGAGGACCCACATGGTGCGGCAGACCTCTCCTGCTGTGCCCGCTGCTCCCCTCAAGCAGTGTACTTCCATTGATCTGCCTGTTCTGCTCCCTGCTCTCTGTGGTGAATCCTCTCACCCCCCCACACCTCTGGCCTGTACCCCAGTGCTTGTATGCATAAATAAATAAATCTTTAAAAAAAAAAGAAAAAACTTGCAAGCTGACCCTATATAGATCTGAGGCACACAGCAAGGGATGGGGAGGACACACAACAAGGCGCAGGGAAGTGCAGGGTTTAAAACAGGTAGGGGAAGAGCATAAGGGAATATGGTGACGGTTTATAGGTGCTGTGGTGGTGGGAAAATTATGGAAACTACACCTTAAGAGAAGAATCAAATATTACAAAAAATGAACAATGATGTAAGGAGGGAAAATTAACTATAATTTTATTGCTAGCCCAAGGCACTGACACACTTCTTCAAAATCAACTCACCTACTCTCTCAAAAACAAAGATGTCTGAGCAAATGGACCTACTTCATTAATCCCAATTCCAAATAGGAATTATAAATTGTCAGATTCTTATGAGTTTGTTCCTGAGTCTCGAGCTTTTATGTTTTCTCCCAGGAGCAATAAGGAAAGGTAGAAATGGTGACTATTATAGCTAAAGGTGATATGTCTTAATAAACAAAACTACATTGCTTGATGTCAAGTCATCTAGGCAATCACAGAGTTAGATCTACCAAGGCTAAATGCTTGACTGTGGTGAGACATGTAAGACTATGATTATTTTGTTAGATGTAGAGAACTGATTTGGAAATAGCTGGAGGGTTTGACATACATGTTCTCAGAGAAAAGCAGCCAGTGAATTTTGACTCAGTTGTTGTGGTATGCTATTCATCCCATATCTCTTAAATTGGTTTCCCCAAGTCACTGTCTTGAATATGCCATTTGGGGAAGAATTAAAAGGCTCAGTTTTTTGTTTTGTTTTGTTTTAGTACTGCCTTCCTCCTTAAACACTACTTTCAAGTACAGTATCAGAATGAAAAGTTGGGGAGACTCTTAAGAGACCCTCCTAGAATAATCTTAAGCAGCAGACTGGGGTCCTGTGCCAAGATAACACCACTAACCTTGGCAAGTCCTTTAAATTGTAGCATTAATTCTATTGATCAACAAATATACAAATTTAAAAGGTCGAATTACAAATAAAGAACTGAAATGCAAGCAAAATCAACTACTAGAGCATGTAGTGAATAACATTTCCCTCCTCTATATAAGTAAACAATGTGCTTAATATTGATCCTCCTTATATTTTATTTATGAGAAAATTTATATTTGTGAATGGCATATAACTTTGTTCAGTTGTATCAGGCTTGAAGTTAATTTCTTCCTTGCAAAACATGAATATTTTAACCTTATCTGGATCTTCCCAGATGCTCAAGTTTCCAGGTACTTTCCTGTAAGTTATCAGTCATTCCTTCCTCATTTGGGTCCTCTGGAAAGATGGAAAGAATATTGTTCTTGGCTGACCCTGCTCTTTGGTGTGTCATGCTCCTACAGAGATGCTTTCCATCAGTCACTCCAGATTACAGCTTAAATGTTAAATTCTTAAATTCAGGAATTAACATATGAAACCAATGTGCAGATTTTTTAGACTCCTTTTCTTTTTTGATTAAAAAACTAAAAATGTATATGTTGTGTCTGCAAACTGTAAAGGATTTTAAAATGATAACAATTCTACTCTTTCAAGTTCATGTGAACTTCTGCTCATGAAAATATACTTTTATGAATAAAAAGGCAACAGAATGGAATGTAATATTTGTGATACATAGATCCAAAAAGCTCTCTAACTTAGAATATGTAAAGAAAACTAAAAATCAATACGAACAAGGAAGAAAAATCGATAGAAAAATTGACAAAAGTGTGGAACAAGCACTTCACAAGAGAAGATTACAAATGACTGAAAATAGATGACAAGGTGGTTGGCATCAGGAAATAGCATCTACAATGACACCCCACTATAGGCCAACTCAATGACTAAAACAAAGAACAAATACCAACATGAAAATTTTGGTGAGAACATCAGCAAACACAGACTGTTTTTCTTTTGGAAATTTCCTTGGTAACCTATAATAAATCCAGACATAAGCAAAATCCCATATTTTTTTAAGTAAATCCACATATATGATATAATTATCCCCCAGAAGTATATACAAGATTGTACTCTTGCACAATATATAATATTCCAGATGAAAAACTACCTAGATGTGTATAAAAAGTAGAAATAATGAATAAAGTTTGTTAAACTTACATGATGGAGGCATACCATTAAAAGCAATTATTGTTACAAACCTGTATTAATTTGAAAATCTGTTGTTGTTTTTTTAAATCGTGGGAGAATTCTCCTGTAATTATGTCTTAGATTCATATTTAACACTTTCATCTCTTTCTTAGTTCCTTTTTATTTATCATAGAACAGTAAAATAAGACTTAATACTTCTTTTTAATACCATATGTTATAAGCTATTCATATCTGTTTTTTACTTTCCATCTACTAACTTTTTATTACATAAGTGAATAATGACATGTTTGTAGTGATTTTGATTCTGTTTATAGCTAGATAACCTAGAATGCTGCAGTGTGGTATAATATATTGAATCTATCTGTATATTTTTTATGGTCTTGATTTTTAAGCAATGAACAGTATAATAAATTTATACTGTCATTAGCATTTATTTTTTAATTCATGTAAATTTATATTGATATATTTTGTAAATGTAGCTACATGTTGTCAAACTATGGTTGATTTGCCCTGTGATTAAAAGGTTTAAAATCTATAGCACTTATATGGTAGAATTTATTGCTTCTTCATTTTTTAATAAAAATCCACATTTGAGAATTTGTAATTGCTTTTAGCAATAGCGCCACATTATAACAGCTTCTAGATTTGGTATATTTGATATTGTAACAGCAAAATTAATTTTTATTCATGGCCTAATTTTCTTTTGAGGACCAAAAGGAGGCCTTAAACAGTTCTATCAAGAGGCACTTATTTAACTCATCTTTTCGTCAACTGAATCCACTAACTAGGACTGCAAACACCAAGTCCTGGCCTGATGAGGAGGGGGATGTCTATTTCACGTGACATTTCATTGCGGATTATGACATTTAGTTACATGTGCTCATTTACGACACAGTGAGAGACGTGTGAAGTTGATGAGTTACTGATGAGAATCGACAGAATAGGGCCAGAATTTGTTTTCAGAGAACATAATATTGCCCTCGTCCTATCCTACACTGACATTCTGTTCTATCCAAAAGCTTTCCCTAAAAGAAACATAACACAAGAACTTGAAATATTGATTCAATGGACCTAGTCTCAGTGTCCCTAAACACAGACATTTACAGTAGAGCTGGGTCACAGACACATTTGGTCTCAGGAAGGCAGCAGGATCTTTATTTGACTGCAGTTCTGTGCTTTATCGCCAACTGACCCTTAATAGGTAGAGATGATGGACCCCACAATCTTCAGTAAGGAGAGGAAGAAAGATAAAGTGGTAGCACCCTGTTTTTCTAGGTAGGAACAACTTAGTACCCCACTTCAGTATAGAAAGAAAGAGGAACACGGACAAGCCCTACTCAAGGGGCCATCACCTCACAGAGCGTGGCAGTGCTCTCCACAATGCGCCAGGTTGTGGCCCATCTCATCAGTCTTCCTTCAAGGACAATGAGACCATGGGCCTTGGGAGAAGGATGTTTTCCTTAGAATGAGGAATCCAGGAAGGAGACCTCTGACTCTACCTCCAGTGACCTAGAACCATGGGGAGACACTGATGTTGTTGTTTGTAACCAATATTTAGCATAGTCCCTGGCAGGTAGTGAGTGTTTAATAAATAAAATGTTGGATGGTGACTTAAAATTACATTATGAGGTCAGGTATTACCCTCTCCCAAATCCCCAAATGAATATCAAGAATCTAAAATACTAGAAATATTCTATTTCCTAGGAAATTAAAGGAAAGTGTTATTTCACTCTCCTTCAATGGTGAAAAGGAGAATTATCAGAAGAAATAGTAGGAAGTGAATCTAACATACGCTTAACAGAACAAAGTAAAGGAGAGAACTACAAAGAGGCAAACAGAAAACCCATCTTTTAAGGTATAATTTGTTCTTTGGAAAGGAAAAAATTAAAAACACTGAAAACAAAAGTTTAACTGGCAGCCATTTTAAAGAGAACAGCAGATTGGGACTTCCTGTGGAGATAGAAGAAAAATAGCTATAGGTCGGTATGCACAAATACTCTGCTAAACTAAACTATGAAAAGGAAAATCATCCAAAGTGCAATAACTCCATAATATCTACAGAGAAGACAGTTCTATTTTGATACTCTCCATATCTTTCTCAGATTTCCTCCATATTCCTCTTTTCTTAGATTGTTGAATAATGAACTAGTATTTACTATTGGAAGAGCTGAAATAAAGCTATGCATATACTTATATAATTTACAGAAAACAATATGAAAATTATTTGAAAGATAAAATTCATAATTAAAAAATTCATAAATAGCAATACACCTAATAAAAAGATTAGACAAGTTGTCAAAAAACAGAAAATGGGAAAGTGAGGTAGAAAAAACAGCTTGCTGAATTCTTCATCTTGCAAAGCAGAATTCAGTTCACAATTTTCAAATAGAGAAATTGAAATTGAAATGTCTGTAATGAAAAATTTTTTAATGATTTATTTATTTATTTTACAAACAAGATCTGGGGTGTAGACTGAAAGTGGGAGGATTCACCAGAAACAGCATGTGGAGACAAACAGACAGATGGACTGAAATATACTGCTGAAGAGAGCAGCAGGCAAGTCAGGAGAGATCTGCTGTGTCCCATGTGGTTTAGCCCCTGTGCCAGGATTGAACTCAGACTGTCACAGTGAGTTCTGAGACCACCAGAGAGTCCCCAATGACAAATTTTAAAAGCAATAATTAACAGAAAGGAAAAGTAGAAAATAAAGATAAATCTAAGAAAACAAACTAAACACACTAAAGTATAAATAAAAACAGAAATGAGACTGGTATATTAAACATGAAAGATAGAAATATCCCTGATGAAAGACAGAGACTTTAAAGCAGAAGTTAAATAATTCTATTTGCATAAGAAGCAAAAGAAATAAAAATATCACAATTACAAAATAAAATATTATAAAACCACACCAAGATAATTAACATTAAAAGAAAGAAAAACGAAGGTTACATACAATATTAAAAATAATAGAGTCCAATTTAAAAGCCATTAAATGAGATGTTATTTTCAGTTGCATAAAAGATTGAATTCATGACAGTCATTATAAATTTCTATATTCCAATATCATCTCTCTCTATGCACTCACACACATATATGCAGACAATGTATAGATTTTAAAATTTAAAATAAAAATCTAACTTCTGCCATTTTTGATTAGTTCTTTTTTACTGTTGAGTTGCAGGAGTTGTTTATATATTTTGGATATCAGCCTTTTATTAGATGTATGACATACAATTATTTTCTTACACTCAATAAGTGTCCTTTTGTTTTTCTGAAACTTTCTTTTGCTATGCATAAGATTTTTAATTTGATGTAGTTCCATTTGTTTATATTTACTTTTGCTTCTTTTGCCACTGGACATGAAATACCAAGGACATCTGTGAAACAATGTCACAAGGTATTTGCCTATTTTTTTCTTCAATATTTTATAATTTCAAAAGAGCAGAAACAAGTGTTGATGAGGATGTGGGAAGAAAGAAACCCTTTACACTGTTTGTGGGAATGTAGACTGCTGGTTTAGTCCCTATGGAAAGCTGTGTGAAGGTTTCTTAAAATATTATATTAGGTCTACCAAATGACTTAGCAAGTCTACTAGAAATCTACCTAAAAAAATGCCAAAAACACCAATTCAAAGGTATATTTGCAGTTTTACGCTCAGTGCACCCCTATTTATAATAGCCAAGTTATAGACACAACCTGTCTAAAGAGAGTAGTGGCTCAGAATTTCACACACATACACACACACCCCAGGAATATTACCCTTTATAAAAAAGGTTAACTTTTGCCATTGCAATAACATAGATGGATCTGGATAGGATAATGCTAGGAAAATTAAGTGAGAAGGAGAAAGACAAATACTGGATAGTGTCATTTAAATGTGGAACATATTTTTTAAAAAAGGGAGGTCAGATAAAACCTAACCAATATTAAATCCTTGACACTTGGCTACCAAAGTTAGGCAACCAGAAGGGGTAGGTAGCAGGGTAGGGGTGAGGGGCAGTAGGAACCCAAGGAGCAAGGTGGAGGATTTATGGGAAAAAAAAAAAAAAAAAAAAAAACAACACAAACAAAACCTAGGACTACATTTTAGCATAAGCCCCTCTTTAANCAAGGTGGAGGATTTATGGGAAAAAAAAAAAAAAAAAAAAAAACAACACAAACAAAACCTAGGACTACATTTTAGCATAAGCCCCTCTTTAGAACCAAGGTGAGTTTATCTTCAGGGCAGTAATATCATAAAAATGAGTCATAAATTAAGTACCATTGTGTGTCTCTAAGCAGGCTACTCTTTTGTAAAATAAACCTAAGGAAAGTAGAATATCTTTCCCCATAAGCCCCTCGACTTTCTAACATCCTCATGCACAGAAGATACCTATGTCTTCTTCAATATTTACTGTCCTCATTTTACTGACAAGTATTATCTTGAATTTGCAAGTGAAACTTTACCCAAAACCTGCATCCACATCCATCCTGATCAAGATAGGAAATAGAGTCAGTTTTATAAACATTGGACTTAGGAATTGATTCGACAGTTTGAAGTGAAATAGTAGTGGTTTTCTACCTCAGTTTCTATGTTAGGATTAGTTTCTTTCTGGTACCAAATTGTTGCTCAGATCTAAGATAATTCTGATCAGAAACTGAAGAAGAAAACCCCAATTACTATATTGAATCTGCACTGCTCATACTTGAACATCTTCCCGTGAACTGTGTCTTTCAGCTCAAGCCATACTACATAAGGCTGGCACTCATCTGCATCACATGTCGCTGCTGTTGGGGTTCCCTAATCTCCATTCCATTGACCAATTCATAATGGCATAGAAAAACAAAGGTCTGACACATCTTTAAATAATAACAGACTGCTGCTTCCACTTTCAGGGATCAGTTAATTCAGTAACCCACTTAACATATCTCTCTCTACTATATATCTCCTCTAGTTTAACTCTCTCAATGATAAATTCTTACTCTGCCTCAACCTGTACAAATATTTTCCAAGGCTATCATGAGATGCCATATTGGAGAATGAACAGAGTAAGATGGTAGATCTGTGAAGTACCTCGTCTTCATAAACCTATAGAGATATCCCATTCAGTGTGTTCCAAATCTATGAAGTAAGAGCAATTACATTTTATTCTCCCACCTGGATACTTAAGGTTTTATTAGAATGCTCAGAAAATAATAGGTTCCTTCAAACAGAAAGTGTTTAGTAAGTTCAAAGGATCAATCTTATTATAAAGAAAGTGTTAGGTCACTTTATAAATCCTTTTTAAATACAAGTGAAAGAATTTCTTCACAATGAATTCTTTCTTAAATCAAAACTCATCTTTTCACAAAGCAAAGTGACACCCCACGGACTGGAAGAAAATCTTTGCACACAACACTACTGACAGGGGACTTATCACAAAGATCTACAAAGAGCTGACCAGACTAAACAAAAACAAAGTAAACAATCCAGTCAAAACATGGGTAGAAGAGCTAAAAAGACATTTCTCCAGAGAGGAAATGCAAATGGCCAACGGCATATGAAAAATGCTCAACTTCTCTTGTCATCAGAGAATTGCAAACTCAAACCACTATGAGATACCACCTCACCCCAGTGAGAATGGCACATATCAAAAAAATTAGCAACAACAAATATTGGTTAGGATATGCAGAAAAAGGAACTCTACTACACTGCTGGTGGGTGTGCAAACTGGTCCAACCACTATGGAAAGCAGTGTGGCGGTTCCTCAAACTACTAAAAATGGATCTCCCATATGATCCAGCAACCCCACTCCTAGGAATATACCCAAAGGACACAAAAACACTGATTCAAAAGAATACCTGTACCCCTATATTTATTGCAGTACTATTTATAATAGATAAGACCTGGAAACAACCTAAAACAGATGACTGGATCAAGAAGATGTGGTGCATATACAAGATGGAATACTATTCAGCCATCAAAAAAGATAAACTAGAGTCATTCATAAAAACATGGATGGAGCTAAGAGGGATTATGTTCAGTGAAATAAGTCAGAAGGCAAAATAAAAATACCGGATGGTTTCACTCCTAAGAGGAATATAAGGAAACCAAAAAAGCAACCAATGAAAATAATAATAACAATAATAATAATTTTTTAAAAAACACAACAAAAAGACAAGGACAAATCAGGGAGACTTTGTGGGGAGGGGGGTGGGAATGGGTTGAGGGCAGAAAGAGTACAAGGGTTTGAGGTGATGATGCACTGGTGAAATGGTGGTGGGAAATCCGTGGGGACCACAATTGATATCAAATATACATAAATAAAGAAAACTAGGGAGGAAAAAACCCTCATCTTTCAGACTCTGGGGTCTGCATCTTTCCTTCAATATATTATTTTGCTTTTCTGAAATGTCCAAAACGCATTCCGCAAATAACAAATAACTACATTTAGGACAAGGAAGCACTCTTATAACATTTCATTATTGCATGAATATCACCTGCTGACACATATGAACATATGCACAGAATCAGGTAGAAGGGCCTTCAATTTAAATCTATAAAATAATTTAACACCATTAAGCTCATCTTTTCGGAGGATCTCCATTTTCTTTTCATTTTAAACTAAAATAAATTATTTTTCTAATGTGAATTTACACAATAACAGGAATATTTAAAATGTCAAACATTTCATTTTTAATATGTGAATAGGGCTTACCAATGCTTACATTAAATTCAAGAAAAGTCTCCACTCCAACTTCATAACATTTTTTATGCTTCAGATATATTCATTTTCTTCAATCAGGCAAAGACATAAACTATCATTTCAGAGGCAAAATTTCTACAACCAAATAATATCTCTAGCAAGGAACCATTTCTATCCCAAAGATTTGCTGCTTCTGTTTGACAATTTTAAGCTTTAATAACAATGTTCGGATTTATGTTACCCAGCAGAGTTCTACAGAGAGAACCTGATTTTTTTTAAAGACTAAAACTAAAGTACAAAGAACATTAAACACTGAAGGAAATGAGAGCTTTTAAAATAGTAGAACTGTTGGCTGAAACACTTTGGGTAGAAGTGTTTGGGTAGAAAATAACATTTTACCAAGATGCTGTGATATTTTGTGCTAATATTTCACACCTAAGGTGTTGTTTTCTTCATGCAGAGGCAGCAATCGGTTGGAAAATAGATAACACAAACTAACACACTTTTTTTTTTTTTACTTTAAGGCATAAGCTAATTTGCTACATGGTGATTAATGCTTTAATCAAGAATCTTGGGTTTGAAAATTAATCATTTCATCAACTGAATATAGAATACATGTGGATGGGAATATGCTATAAATCAAAGGAGAAATACTTAGACATACTAAAATTATTAATTTTTCAAAGAATTCTCTGTCTACCTTTTCCTTGGAGTTTTTTCTGCAGTAGCACCAAGCCACTGCTACATGACTCTGAGTCAGTGCTTAACCTCGCCAACCTTTTTGTCTTTTTCACTTTAAAAGCAATATTAGAATTTATGAATTGACTCCACTTGTTGGCAGGAGCAGCAAAGTCATTTGCAAAGGGTCATGGGCACAGGGAGATATATTCATTGGGAGCTTTATTATAATTGTCTACCATATTGCCTCAAACACTTAAAGGGAGGTAGCTATCTTGCGATAAAGTTCCAGCAGAAGGAAGAAGGTGATGGATAGGTGAGGAAGACAACTGATCTGTTTTCCAGCTTTTTATGTACACAGAACTCTCAGAGTAAAGATAAGTTTGATAGAGTGAAGTCAAAGTCAGGAGTTGAATTGAAGCATGGCACCACTGTACCATCAGAACTTCTGGAAATAAACCACCGCTCTGGAGATCTGCACACATATACCAAAATGGTGTTTCAGCACCAAAAAACTGATAGTGACACACAAGTCGAACTTCCCAGAATAGTTGATACTATATCATGGAAGTTGGCAGTGGGTTTGTGTCCTCAGAGGAGAATACAAGTATTTAAGGTAGCTAATGTTGCTGTCTAGTGAAAATAGTCATGAAAGTTTACTGAGGTGTATGTGTTGGAGTTGGGGGGATGGGAGGAGGTTTGGGAGAGGGGTTGTTGAGAACCTTTAACTGACACTTTCAGGTAAGAAACCATCAGTCTAAGTTACATGCAGCAACAGCATAAGGTAACTTCCTTGCTAGATAAGCACCACTCTGCTGAGAAGTAACAGCTGTGCTTAAGCAAGCTTTAGATTGAAGCATTGGGAATCTTTGGGGTAACAAATCTAAATCAGTGTGCAAGCACCTCGTGAGTGGGTCCCAAGTGTTCTTTTCTCCAACTGCCTCCTGGTCAAATAGGCCATCAGAAGAACTAGGGAAGAAAGAGAAGATCCAAAAGTTTGCATGTGTGCTGGTATGACATTTAAATGTTGGGATGAGATAGATAAGTTTCCTAAATGGCAACAAACCTAGTTTCTTTTTGAAATAATAATTATAATATAGAGGTTTTATAAAGAAGCACAAACCAGTTATAAGAAAACAAAGTAGCTACTTAATTTTGGACATCTAAATATAGTATCTAAAATTAATTTGACCACTTTATACTGTTCTTCCTGTGTGGTTGTAACAATTGAAATTAATTAGCAATTTAGTGAAACATGGTATCTAGCACAGTGTCTGTGACTTACAAGTAAACGAATAGATGACAGCTTTTGTTATTATCAGACAGCTACATAGGTAACCTCTCAACCCTCTTGTACCTTGGACAAGACTCCTCCCTCCCTCCCTACAGTTTGATGGTGGTTACATAATTGCATTGTGACTGCCCATAAGTGGTGACTCCTGCTTATCAGATGGCCTCTGATAATACAGTGAGACAATCTGTTGGCACAGAAAGAAATTATAATAGAACTTTGATGAAAGAGCCTATTACCTATTAAATGGATTATTAAATGCCATTTTAAAACCATGTTCATTATTTATGTTGGACTATCAGAATGCCATGGGACCTAAATAAAAACTGGTGTGCTCTTACTTAGAATCTCCCAGATCCAGATAGTTGGTAACCTCGACCAGACAGTACCATCAACACCACAAAAAAACACAGAAGAGGCGTGAGAAATGTCAGTGAAAAAATATCCCACTGATACTAAAACAGTTCCCACCAGTCCCAGGAGGGGGTCATGGCACATATGCACCCACCCTGGAGAGGAATAAACATGCATGAAATCTGTTCCACCACTGGCTGACCTAGTCCTCTGTGTCCCAGCAGGATTCACCAGAGAAAGCTGGTGGACCCACCTTCTTCAGGGCCCATGAACCCAATGACAGAAGACTCTAAAAGTCTTCAGTGGAGAATGGGGTAGCTAGGCACATTTGTTAAATCCATTGTTTCAAAGTTTTGATAGAATTTTTCTCTCTATTGAAACATTAAGAGTATAATTGAACACAACTGAGGCTTTCATAGCTATAGTTTATTTTTCACAGCTGAATACTGCTTGATTTTATTTTGGAAGGAGTGGTTTGACTATTTGGAGGATTTAGACTGTTCCTATAATCTAATTCTTAGAACACTCAAAAAGCTTCCCTAGAAGAGCCACTGTTGTTCCAAGAAAACGGGGAAGTTGTTAGAGCAGATCTATAAATATTTGTAATAATGATATTATCCTGAAATAAAGGGTCAAATTTCTCATCCTCATTTTGTGGAGCCATTGACCACAAAAATTCTGCCTGGTGACAAGGATTTGGCATAAAACTTCATACCCAAGTACACCATACTGACAATCCTATGATTATTAATTAGGTTTTTAAAATATCTGAATCCTAGGGAAGATCTGTCTACTAAGACAGACACATTTATCTGCTATTACATTCTTATTTGTTTATCAATACAATTAATGTGAAACATTATTTGTGTGTGTATATATATGTATGTAGACACATGTGTGTATATTGCATATGTATAGATATATATTCTTGAACATGTAGGTTTCTGGTGAGTATTCTCATTCATCTTTCTGAACAACTCTTGTTGGTTTAAGCCAATTAGTGCATAGCATTTCCCTGACAACTGTTACCAACCTAGGGTTGCACAAAAGCAAAATAGGCTCAGTCTAGCTGAATTAAAATATTTATAGTGCATAAATTAACAAGGAGAACTTGTTAGAAACACAAATTTCCAAACGCAATCCTCAGACCTGCTCTGTTAGTTAATTTATATCATCTTGGCTAGGCAATGGAAACCCAGATATGTGATCAAATATTAGTCCAGATGTGGAGATGAATGCATCTTTTAAAAATATGATTAGCATCAAATAAGTAAATTTTGATTAAAACTTCTAAAGTCAGAAGGAGAAAGCAAAATATCGGATGGTTTCAGGTACATGCGGAATATAGAGAAATCCAACAAAGGATCTGGAAAAAGAGAAATAGTTCAAGCTGGTTGCAGACCATGTATCTGAGGCATATGGCAGGGGAAGAGAAAGAGCAGTGTCAAATCAGTGGTGAGAAGAGCACAAGGGACTGTGGTGATGCTTCACAGATGAAGGTGATGAGAGTATTATCAGCCCTACACCTGAGGGGAGAAATCAAATACTGACCAAAATTAACAATGATATATGAAAATAAATATTTTAAAAAAGGATTTCTGCAAGGGTGAGCCACATCTAATCAGTTGAACATCGTGAGAAAAAGATTGAAATCCCTTGAGGAAGAAGAAATACTGCCTCAGGATTGCCTCTGCACTTGATTTGCCATGTGAAATCTTCCCTGGGTCTTCAGGCTGTCCTACAGACCTCACATTTGCTAGCCCCTAAAATTATAACAATTTATAAAACACATAAAACAATTCCTTAAAATAAACCTCTCTCAACATGTGCATATAAATGCATATAAGTGTGTATGTGTACTATGTATATATTTTATGTGTGTATATAGGTACACATATAAATAATTATTTTAAAGTTTTAAGGAATGCATACACATACAGTGTCACACACTGAATAGATGCATAAACACACACATTATATTGGTCTGTGTCTCTGGAAAAACATGATTAATACAACCACAAAATTAGAAAATTTGGTGGTGATCCCATAAATATGCTTTAACAAGATGTTTAGGTAATTCTGACACACTTTAAATTTCAACTCTATTGTACTAGCTTATCTTTTCTGTATCCCATTGACAATTCAAAGGAGATTTTCGAAATTAAACTATGGTGGGTTTGCACTGTATCTATTTAGCTAAGATGAAACCATGTGTCCCAGAATTCCATTTCCTGCATATTTTCAGGTCAGTTTGGACTACAACTGATAGGAGATTTGGAAGATGGAAGCAGAGCAGCAACTTTGCATGAGCTGAAGTTTGGAGCAGGCTGCGAGGCATTGTTGCAGGTCAGCACCTTGTACCTTATCTCCTGGCTCACCTGCTCTTTGCGGGCAAGAGCCAGGCCCATAGAAATGCACTCCCCTGGGGCCTCCTGATTTTCAAAAGCTGCACTATGAAGACAGGACCTGGCTTTTTCTACAGATAACTGTCATCACTGAAACTGGAGACATGGAGGCACTGAGAAACTGAAGTGGGTTGCAGGGAGCACTTGGGGCTTTCTGCTCATCCTCTTAGGTACAAGTTTGTCCTTGTTTCTTCCACTTTACATCCTTCTTCCTTTTGCAGATGCAAATAGACCAGCTTCACCAAGACTGTTTAACCAGCTCCCACAATTGCGTAAAGTCAAATCCCTATAATAAATCCCTTGTTACATCTCTCCAGAAGTTCTGCTTCTCTGATCAAATCTGACAGATACATAAACAGAATTGGTTACCATTGTTCAGGATGTTTCATGGAAATAAGGTCAGAAATACAAGAAGAATATTTAATCTTTTACTTTTAATAGATCTACTTCTTACATTTTCCAGGCTAATATATAAATATATATACATATATATATACTGTATACACACACACACTGCATATGTAGTAGATATATTCCAGCCTTATTCATTTACAGTATGATATTCTGTCTTGTTTAGAGTTGCTCTCCTGCCCATTTTTTATGCTCAGTTTTTTTTTCTTTTATCCCACAGCTTTTCTTTCATCAAATATTAGAACATTACACCACGTCCTAAGATTTTCAGAGATTCAATAACTCTTTCCCTTCATTATGTTGTTTGGGTCCTTGGAAGCATAGAAAACTTCCAGTCACCAGTTCTCTTCAGAGAATCTATCTCCTATATGATATCAGTTTATATGCAAAATTTCTTCTCTCTAATACTCATTTATTTCCGTTTTTTTTTTTCTTATTTAAACTATACTCCTATTTGTGTGAATACATTACATGGAGACAACAAAAAAGACCCAAAGTACCAAGGGACTTAAACATCAATTATTTAAATTTGGCTTACACCACCTTTGGTAACCATTTTAAATGACCTTGATTTTTAAACATCAGTGGAATGTTTGCATTTCACCTAAAATTGAGAAATTTTGAATTTTGATATTTAATATACTATCTGACAACCTAAGGTGATTCCTGAGGTTTTTTTATATTTTCTTTAAAATTGCCTATAATGTAATTTCCACAATTAGAAATTACTATAGCAAAAGGAGTTTTGCCTATTCAGCATGAACAAGGCAAACAGGTAAATTCATCTACAGTATTTCGTCCTTATCAGCTGTCTGTAAATTAACTGCTTGGAACAAACTTTTCAATCACTTTCATAAGCTCTATTTTCTTTTTGTGATCAGTTTTTGGCAGTAATGGTATATGATATTTTTTCTACTACATTCTGTTCTGAAAGAGCATTAAACAATAAATTAGGGCCTCCCTGGTGGCACAGTGGGTTAAGCAACACACTATGAAGAAAACCACAGCCACTGCAGCACAAGTTCGATCCCTGCAGCTGGCCAGGGAGGGGACCCACATGGCGTAGCAGACCTCTCCTCCTCGCCCGCTGCTGCCCTTGACAGTGTTTTTCAGTCAGTCTGTCTGTTCTGTTCCCCACTCTGTCTGGTGAACTCTCTCACCTCCTGTGACTCTGGCCTGTACCCCAGCTTTTGTATGCATAAATAAATAAATCTTTAAAAAAACAATAAATTATAATATATATAATATATAGCATACTCTATAATATACTTATAATATAGCATACTCTAGTATGCTATAGTACAGTGTAGTACAAGAAATTAGTTCTTTCACCAATGACTTTGTTAATCTATTTCAGTTATTTAGCAGTCATAAACCACTTAAATGTGAACCATCCAGCTTTTAATACTTAATGTAATCAAATCATATCACTTGTTTGATAATAACAGTCATGACTTTAATTTTAAATATTATGATAGGATAGAAAAAAAGAGATTTAAGAAAAAAATTATTCATATAAATGATGAGAAGTAGGTATTTTAGTCGCTAATGACCCAATCACAATACTTGGAGAAAAATTAGTCTCTGAAATTTGAGCAGAATAACCTTGACAAATAGTAGATTTGATACTGATTCAGAGATATGAATTTGAATTTTTAATTTCTTAATAATTATATAACTATTTTTTAAAAAATCAGTGTAAATTACCTTACAAATAATTGGTTCAAATCTAGAAACCCATATGATCTTAATCCATCCCCAACCTTCCTCACATTTGTCATTTTCATAGTACTCATACATCTTATATTATATACATAGAAAAATATATACCCAGTTATACTGTTAGAGAATGCTTTCAACCATTGCAATTCCTTTCTTTTTGTGATCTGACTCTTTTAAGATCCAACATATCTTGCAGAATCCTAATTTGTGAGCGCACATGAATTAATTATAGATTCTGATAAGTTTACTTTGTATCTCCATAAAGTCCATCCATCTTATTTCATTAAAAAAAACTTCCTTTTTACACTGTACATAGTCAGATAGAAATGAATATATGCAGAAAACCATCTTTAAATCCCCAGTCAAATAAGGAGGAAAGAAATGGTGTATCAAGGTCTGGGATTGTCATTATATAGAGCTTAATAACCCCAAGGACATGTGCCTTTCAACAGACACTAATTACTATAGATAGGAAAAGGCTTATGTGGACTAATTGCTTAAACAAACAGCAGTTCTGTACTCTTACAATAGAAATTGTAAATTAGTGAGGAAAACTTCCTAACAAACATTTTTCTATTTATATTTTTGCTGGAATGTGCTAATCTGTTTTATAAAGCATGGGCTTACTGAGCCCTGTACTGTTTCTATAGTATTACCTAAGGGTTTGGAATTTAGAACAACAGAGAAAATAATTACCTTATACAATGAGACTTGAAATAAAACTTTCATTTTTGTATTGGAGTTTCAACAAATTCATCAAATCTGAGAATAATCAATGACAGATTTCCTCAACTTCTTGATAAGCAATAGATATACTCTTGAAAGACTAGTAAGGCGTAGTCAGTTTACTCATCAACTCTTTCCTTTAGTCAACATAAAATACAGTCAGAGATTCACTGAGGGCATTTTCTTTGAGGGGCTTATGTCAGCAGTCTTATGACTGCTGACTTTTCCTCTTGCCTTCCCAAGTAAGTCACAGATAGAACATAGAGTTCTAAAGAAGGCAGATTGGAAACTTATGCCCCAGCAGGATATTTGTAGAGAAATTTGTCAGCATGCCCTTTGCTGCCACAGGAGCAGAGTGAAAAGATGTTTTGGAAAGAGCTTTAAAAATGTCCTCTGGAATTTATGGAGCATTGAGACCAGTGCTGATGTGTTCTCTCCTAGAGAATCTTAAAGCAAGAGGCAGGCTGAAGCATCCCACAATGACAAGATGTATAGAAAGGGAGAAAGTGGGAGCAGCATTTGTAAGGACAAGGGTAATAGTTTCTTCCTTCTCCAAAGTATATAGATTCTGAGTATTGAAATTATCCCATAACAAGGCTACTTGGTGGGTAAGGGCTATCCTCTTATTGTATCTTCATTAGGGAGCAACTGAGAGAGAAATAAAAGAGATTAACCATACATTGCAACACTCTCAACAGGAAATGCGATGGTACAACAGGGAAAGAAGTTAAAGAATACCTAAAACATAATAAATGGTATACAGTGATTACCATTTTAGCATTTAGTATAAAGAGAGAAAGAAAGTTATAAATGTCATAAGACCATCATATTCTTCTGATCACTTCTTTCCTTGACAGGCTAGACCCAAAAAGTATGGTAGATGAGAAGGATTAGAGAGATATCATCAAGTATAATGAAATCAGCTCCAGCTCCCTTTCCCCATCACTGTTACTCCATCTCATACCAAGCCTGATCTGTGAAATGAACAAAGAAGAAATCCAAATTGGACTACATCTGATAAAGTGGACCCAGGTGCTCTAGAACTAGAATAAGAAGTACAAGTAATCAGACAAGCTGTGTTGTATGCCTCAACTGCCACCTACTAGGATGGAAGAACTGTCTTGTACCTGGTGCTAGTGAAGGGTGTGGGGAGAAAGGGATTTATTTTTCCCTACTACATTCAAATCATGTAGTAAATCAACAACACTGAAGTATAATAAAAGTTCAATGATGTTTGAGAAAATTTCATTTCAAAAATAACTTGCTTTTTACCTATCAGAGGTATCTAGAAATATACAAGAGATTTTGAGCATTTCCTTTACCATATTTAAGCGATGTGTATGTAAACACATACACATCTTTTGACAATGAATAAAAAACTTGTAAGAAAATTGTGGTTTGATTATAGAAATGACTATCATTTTTCTCACTCTTCATATATTTGTGTCTTCTCTGTCATGCAATATTGAGTTGCATTTTGTAGAAATCATCATTCACACTTTCAGTTATTGTGACTCACAATAAATTACAATATTACCAAGAAGACAGATAATTACATTGAACTGGAAGAGGAAGGGGGACAAAGAGGTCTGAATTGATATTGAACTTCTTGATTAAAAAGTAAAATTGTAAATCAAGGTTTTGACAGAAAAAAAATATGAGGTTCTCAGAAAATAAGTCTACAAGTCCATGAAAGATAAAATTCATTCATTCTTTCATTTAAAAAGTGTTCAAATATTACATTTTAGCATTATGGAAGGGGAAAGTCATTTATAAATTTGAAGGGAAAAAACATAGTATAGATAAGTAAACAGCCACCACCAACACACACACACACACACACTTTAAAAGGGAATTTTCAAAAGAGATGTATAATTTTATGGTCCAGAGTAACTAGGGTGATGAGTGACTACTATGTGGAGAAGATAATCTTTAAATGGAATCTTGAGTGATGACTTGAAGTTACCCAGGGAAAAAGGGAGTAGGTAAATCACTTGAGATATTTGAAGGTGAGACAAGAACATATTTAAAAATAGAGACTTAGGAAGAAATGGAAAATGGCAATAGTTCACTCAACTTAACTGACATATGAGTTATGTTCAAAGCATGAATAGCAAATGTAAATGGAAGGAAGGATCCAAGAAGCAAGCTTTTTTCAAACTCTCAGGGTAGGTTTTGAGATAGAGAGTAAAAGTTTTTGAGCTCAAAGAGTCCTACACTTCAAGCAGAGAACTCTACTTTCATGCTTTACATATGTGTTACCTTCCACTTAAGGTTTTAGTTAAAGTATTCTGCAACTTAAAAAAAAAATCAGGATTCATGGCTCTTGAAAAACAACAGAAGCATATGGAATGATGAAAAGCACCAACAACTGGAAAAATACCAAAGGAGGATACAAAATGCTAGGTCACAGTCTGAAGGACTTTCAATATTGCTGAGCTTTCTGAAAACTTTTCTACCTTTGTTTCTTTGATTTGTTTCCTGTTTTCTTAATTCAAATCACCTCTTGAGATTCTTCTCCCTGACAAACTTTCTCCAACACATGCCTTAAGTATTCACCCATAATTCAGTATTTTGTTAAAGATTTTTACTTCTAGAAAATGCAAAAATCAGTCAGTCTGTGTTCATGAGAAATTTCCAATGTAGTGAATGAACAAATATGGAATCAATATAAGCTACAATAGGATATGCCAATTGCTAAGTTATTGTATGATTAAACTGCTTTGGATGTGGATGAAAACTGACTTCAAAGAAAAGGCATGGTCTTTGCGTTAAGTGACACGTATTCATATCTCATCTTTGTCATCTTGTAGCTCTGTACTCTTGCTTGTATTCAATTGCTATCTCCACCTACAGCTCCACTTTTTCTAATATACAATAATAATAGAAACAACTGCCCTAAGGCATCACAGAGAACATGAAGGATGTAACATGTTCAACAGTGTGCTGCCAGAGATAAAAAACTGAATAACAAGGATGGTAATTATGAGGGAGAAGGAGGAAGTACAAGAAAAAGAGGGAAATGGAAAAACAAAGGAAAGTTTCAAAGAAAAGACAATGTTTAAGCTATACATTCATCAATACACAGCAGTTCACCATTGAGTGATATGGGAAAAGGGTTCCAGAGAGAAGGATAGCACTGTCTCACTGGTTGTCTTTTGAGGTTATCCTACCCATTCTTACTCTGAGAAATGACATCTATCACTACTGTACTGCTCACTAGCTTTACTTCTCAATGTAGCTTTACTATTGTTTCCTAAAGTGACATGATTTTATTTCTTTTGCCTCCTCTCCTTTTTTAATATTTTTTATTTATTATTTCTTAGAATGTTTGCTTTCTTCTCTAGGTGTAGTCCCGATAGAATTTCCACCACCAATTCACCCATTCACCATTACCATAGTCGCCTCTCTACTGGACCTTAGGACCTTGAGATCCTAGAACCATCACTGCTTTAAACACTTATTTTTTTTAAAGATTTATTTATTTATTAATACAAGAACTGGGGTACAGGCCAGAGTGGTGGGAGGTGAGAGGATTCACCAGACAGAGTAAGGAGCAGAACAGGCAGATTGACTAAAACACACTGGCTGAGGGGAGCAGCGGGCGGGGCAGGAGAGGTCCCTGGCTGGCAGCAGGGATCGAACACGTGCTGCAGTCGCTGTGGTTTGCTTCATAGTGCATTGCTTAACCTGCTGTGCCACCAGGGAGGCCCTGCCTTAAACACTTTAAATGTAAACTCTTACTCTCACTTTCTTCCTATATTGTTTTACAGAAAACAGAAATTTTGGAGTCACCACAGACTTCTCTCTTTGCCTCTCTGATTCTCCATGTAAATCAGTTGACTAAATTTAGTTGATTCTATGTCAAATTTATCTCCCAAATCTGACTCCACCTCTCTAATTTCATTCACCATTTCTTGTTAGCATCTGAGTAATTTTCTTAACTCCAGGTTTTCCTTTATTCAGCAATTGGCCAGTTATGTTTATTAATTCACTCTACAAAGATTAATTGGGCAACAAAAAGATGTCAGATAGCATTCCATGTGTTAGAAAATCAATAATGAATCCCTGTGAGACCCTTAGGTGTTTCTTTATGTTGTCACTGAATAATCTTTACAAGACGAATCATGCCATGTCTATTAAAATCCTCAATCCACTCTGTATTGCCTACAGACTAGGACTCAGTACAATTCCTTAGCATAACATAGAAATATCTTCATATTGAAAGGTTAGTATTTAATATTTTTAATAAAATATTTTAATAAAATAAAAATATTTTAACTATTTTAAAGAAATATTTTCTCAAAATTCATCCATTTCTAATTAATGAAATTACAACATTTCTCCATTCTCTAAGTATTCCATGTGCTTTGGGTCTTTACATTTTTTTTTATTTTAGTTTTCCCTCTGTTTCTGTCTAAGGGAATGCCCAACTATTAATAGTCAGTTTAATATCTTCTCTATGAAAATTAAAATGAACTACAAACAAGTTTCTATTGTGCTTTCTTGATTCTTTAGTACCATCACTGATCATCAAACATTATAGACTTTATTTTCTGACTGTTTAGAGTTATACTTATTACCAACTGAAAACAAGTCTCTATAACTCTCCAGAAAACTTCTCCTTTTGATCTTGACCATGTCCTATTTATTTAAAACACTGTGAGCCTTTGTAAGAAAATTAAAACATAGAGACAATGGCCTTTACTGAGCCACATTTGGGAAGAGTTTCGGAATATAAAGAACTTTATTTTCCTTTTTCTCCAACATGAACTTTTGAAAAGAAAAATTAATCTAATATGTAGGACCAACTCAAATCTTAATCATAAGTTTGAAGTAGAATCATAGTAAATGTACAGTAATTAAACAAATGTTGAACTGATAGTACAACTATGGTATCCTATTGCTAAATACAGTCACCTAATTTCTTTAATGAAAAAAATTTGATGGCTGAAATTTATTTATATGAAGTATACTATAGATATAAAATTACATTGAATTAATTCATTAATTTAATATATATTAATTATATATGACGTATACTAGATATATGATGAGTATGTAACCATATTGAACTCATTTGCTTATTCAATAAATATATGTAAGACTGTTACCATCTACTAATAACATTGCAAAATTCAGTATATATGGGATTAAATGAAAATTCTTTGTTCCCATAGTACTTAAGCTATAGTAGAAATTGAGAAAAGGAAGTAAAAATTGAAAGTTGTAGCTGTTAATAAGAGATTATATGACAAACTGTGTCATCCAGAAGCTGAAATTATAAGAAGGAAGACATGTAGATGGGAAAGGAGTGTTGCAGATCAGCTAAGGACAGAAATACACTAAGTATAATTACAAAAGAGAGCATAAGTATCCAACAGCATGAAAAGTGTGTGTGTGTGTATGTGAGAGAGAGAGAGAGAGAGAGAGAGACCTTGAATGTGGAGATCTTTCTGAATTGTAAGTTACTCAATTTCAGGAAAAGCATGTCACTAATCATTGTTTCTCCCACAGTGCATGGACAAGCAGGTACTCAGCAAATATTTCTTTGAATATATAAGTAACTATATTGTAAGAATGAATGAGAAATGATATTTCTCCAGTTAGTTGAACAATTAAATAGTGACATAAGATCAAAGTCTAAATCTAGGAGTAGCAGTATTCACATAAATGTACATTTTAAATTTTAACTGGAAGGTTTCCTTGGATACTGTAGATTAATAGATAAATTTGACAAAAAGTACTGCAACAGACACTATCAAGAATATTAAATTTAATTAATATGGACCAGTATTATTTTATTTCCAGACAGGATGAAATTATTTATTTCCAGACTGTTTAGATAGTATTGGCATAAGGCAGATATGTACCAGCAGCAGGGAAATAATATTTAAATATATGTGTAGATCTACATGTGATAAATATATACATTTAAATCTAATAAAAATTAAGTTGTAGAATAATGATGTGAAAGCACTTCCTACCTCTGTTATTAAGTCTGGAATAATTTTTATAACACCAGGCAAAGTTGGCCACAATCCATGTTTTTGTCCACTAGCATACTATCATTAATGCCTTTAACACTGAAATTCCTTTTAACACTGAAATTATAGTGAAGCCCACAGAGCAACAGACCAACTGATTGGCAAAAACAGAGTAGAACACTGAGAAAAGAATATGGCCGTTGGAGTTAGTTGGACCAAAGTTGATATTCTAGATCTAGACTGAGCTTCTTTGGACAAAGTAAAGCCTCATTCCCTCATTTCACTCACAGATGTAGAGTTAACTCTTACTCATCCTCTAAGTTTGACTACTTCCACCTCTCTAAAAGCTTCAGTTGTTCCAAAATAGAGCTCTCACAATCTCCCCATCCTCCAAGTCCTTTCACCTTAACTTACTTCCCCATTTGTAAAAGTGTTGCTGGGTAGGATGAGGGGCACCTCAGGATCCCCAAATCTGCTGATGTAATAGGTTCTGTCATTGACTGCATTAAGATAAAATATACTAGTGCACTAGACCTTTAATGGAATGAACTTTAATATAATTAGTGTGCTAGGGCCTCGCTGGTGGTACAGTGGGTTGAGCTCCGCACTGTGAAGCATCCCAGTTCTATCCCCGGCCAGGGGGGGACCCACATGGCACAGCAGACCTCTCCTGCCTCATCTGCTGCTCCCCTTAGCAGTGTATTTCAGTTGACCTGCCTGTTCTGCTCCCCCCTCTGTCTCTGGTAACTCCTCTCACCTCCCAGGACTCTGGCTTGTACTCCAGTTCTTGTGTACATAGATGGGTAAATCTTTTATTATATATATATATATATGTTATATATATGTGTGTATGTATATGTGTATATATATATATATAAAGGAAAAAACTAATAAACTAGTCTTCACACAAAACACCCAAAGTTACCCATCCCCTCATGGGTAAATACCCAACCAAACAGGATTGGCCCAAAGCACTGAGACCCAAAATCTTCCCATAAGTATAAAGCACCTTTCAGTGGGGACCTACAGGAAAGGGTCAAAAGGGGCCAGACAAGCCTTGAGGGAAAAGAACAAAATCAAAATCAAGATAAACGCTGCCATTGTCAGCCTCTTCATGGGTCTCTCACCCATGTCTGTTTCAAGTGTCTCCTTCCTTGTCCCTAAGTCCCTGGTACAATTCCAAGGCTGAGAAGCAAGCACAACTGCTTCTCCATATGTCTCTCTGCTCCATGGGCCACCTCCAGGTCTCTTTTTTGAACTCTTTCCTTCTTTCTTCCAGTCTCCTCCAACTTCTCCTCCCTGCTCTGCTCCACCCATTTCCTTGACTGTGTCAGGGAACCTGGAACCTCCCACTTTCCTGGGGACCACCTTGTTACAAAAGGACCTACTTATTACCAGTTTTTTAAGGCAAAAGTCCTGTGTACCACCATCCCTTTCTTTTGTCCAAACACCACACTCATCTATCAAGAATTCTTACCCCCCACTAGCTTTGAAATAAATTCAGAAACCAATCACTTCTCATAACCTCCAATAGTACCATTATAGCTCAAGCTTCCATAACTGACTGGACACTGTGACACCTCCTATCTAAGATGCCAGTTTGCACTCTTGCCATCCTGAATCTTAGTCCCGGTATAATAGTTAGAGCCCTCATTCAAAGTATAAATCAGATTATGTCACATGTTTGCACAAAATCCTCTAAAGGTTTCTATCCTAATTGAAAAAAAAAAATCATACTTATCATGGCCTAACATTCCTTATATATCCTGGCACTTGGCATCTTCACATACAAATTCCTATGGTTTTCTCTTCATTCTACTTCACTAGCCTTCTTGCCCACCCCACCTAAGGGTCTTTGCTTTAACTGTTTTTCAGATCTCTCCTCACAAAGTTTATTTCCTCTTTTCATCTCCATATTACTTCCTCAGCCTCCTTGATAACCATACTATGCAGTTCACATTGTGAACTGCCAGGATATATAAGGAATGTTAGGCCATGATAAGCCTGATTTTTTTTTCAATTGGGATAGAAACCTTTAGAGGATTTTGTGCAAACATGTGACATAATCTCCTTGATAACCATACTATGCAGTTCACATTGTGAACTCCTTATTCCTACTTAAAATTATACATATATGTATTTATTTAGTATTTCTCTCACCTAATGGACAATAAACCCATGATAATAAGACTTATGTCTTTTGTATACTTTCCTAGCACAAATCATAGTGCCTTGCACGTAGTAGGTAACCTGTAAAAGTTCCCTAAATGAATAATGTATCCTCAGAATGATCATCATATGCCCTCCAGATGAGCACTTTGGTGTTTTAAGTGGTTGTGTCCACTGTAACTAGCATATATTTTCCTCCCAGCTCTGAGGATATACCTGTTCACTTTTCAATATTTATCACCAGGTTATGCTCCTTAGGGTCAGAGGACCATATCTGTCTTGTTCACCATTGTATGTCCTGTGTTGATATCAAAACCTAGTATATGATACTCAATAAATATAGACTAAAATAGTCATTGATCATAATGGCCAGGATCCATTCATTATTAAATAATGAGAATTATTATAATGACACATCCTTATTTCATGCAACTGGAAACTTCTTAAGCTAGTGTCTTTATAAACTAATCCTAAGGAGAGGGAAAAGCTGATTAAGAAGTAAATGTAGGTGTGAAAAACAAGTCATTTGTCATTTCTATTTTAATTTCAGAAGACACAATCAACTTAATTTAGATTTATCATCCACAGGGTAGTTTTTCAGAGACAAGAAAGATGTCTGCAGTTTATTAAAAGCATCCTAAAATTACTTTTCCAGTCAAGATTAAAAAGCAGACATTAGCAGCATTGTATTTATTTCTCCTTTCTATACCATGGGACACTAAAAAGAGGCATACATTTAGTCAAGGGCTGTTGTAATACACCTACATTCTACACAGGCCTGAATTTAAGCATATGTTTATAGAACACTCTTGAGTAAATAGAAAAAAGAGAGAGAGTAAATTATCTTGTGATTGAAAAGAGGTTGCTAACCCATCAGGAAAGCTGTCAAGAGATTACACCATTATTTTCTAGAGTACAGACAGGAGATGATTTTAATCCCTAGAAAGAGTCAAGTCAAATGACTGTCAAAGCTATGAAGACAATCTGAACTGTGAGTGCCTCCAACACTGTATCATTTTGAATTGCTGTTTAGATTATTCATTGAAAATAGCATTGCACTCTTTAGAAAGCTACCTGCACTTCAAAGTAGGGTTCATAAACATGGGGTTTTATTTTTATACTCTCACTGAAGTTGTTAGTAATCTAAATTATTAAA
This sequence comes from Galemys pyrenaicus, assembly GCA_019455555.1. Classification (NCBI taxonomy): domain Eukaryota; kingdom Metazoa; phylum Chordata; class Mammalia; order Eulipotyphla; family Talpidae; genus Galemys; species Galemys pyrenaicus. The sequence continues at coordinate 435,916 of JAGFMF010011478.1, forward strand.
ATTGTGGATTTTAGTATTAGTCTTATACCCTCAAACAAAACAGGTATTCATTAGCAACATTCAAGAATAATAAACATGGCAATCTGTTATATCATTGGACTTTATGTCAATAAACCCTTTAAAGAACAAAATCATTTAAGCCTAAACCAAGGTTTGTGGTTATGATAACACAACAAACAGGCAGATGACTTCAGATTTGACACCCACCTCCATTTGCAATAAATACCTTACTTTCCTATGTGAAAACCAACAGAAAGCTCCCCTTTTGACCTTAAATCTTAATGAATCAGTAGTCACTATTTACCTTTTTTAAAAAAGATTTATTTATTTAGGCATACAAGCACTGGGGTACAGGGCAGAGGCCAGAGGTGTGGAGGGTGAGAGGATCCACCAGAAACAGAGTGGGAAACAGAACAGGCAGATTAACTGAAATACACTGCTGAGGGGAGCATCCGATTAGGCAGGAGAGGTCTGCCACGTCATGTGGGTCCCCTCCCAGGCTGGTGCCAGGGCTAGAACTCGTGCTGCAGTGGCTGCGGTTTGCTTCATAGTGTGTTGCTTAACCCATTGCGCCACCAGGGAGGGCCCCACTATTTACCTTTAATCATTCACAAAATCTTCAGGAAAGAGTAGTTTTCATTCTGAGCATGTCAAAACACACTCCAGCACTGCCAAAAAATATCTTTTTCTCTTCCTCTCTTCCTCCGACCCTCTCCCCCTCTCATTCCCTACTATATTATAAATTCTATGAATCTGAGTTGAACCTACAGTCTTAATTTGATAGAATTTCTCTAGATCTTCTGATCTTTGACATTTCAGCTCCATATATAATTCTGCACTTATTCAAATAATATGTTACAGATCTTTAGAATCTGGCAAATATTCAGTGGTTGATAACGCATTACTCACTACAGGTAACACTTGTCAAATAAAGCATTAGATATACCACAGGGTAGTAGAAATTTTGTGGCGGTCCCCACTGCTGGTACAGGGGTTAAAGTCTCAGTGTTATCAAGCCAGTAGCAGCCACTGTAGCATGACTTCTATCCCCAGCCGGGAGCTAACCCAGATGGCACAGCAGACCTCTCCTGTGTCACCTGCTGTTTCCCTCAGTAGTGTATTTCAGTAGATTCGCTTATTCTTCTCCCCATTCCGTGTCTCTAGTGAATCCTCTCACCCCAACAACTCTGGCCTACATCCCAGTTCTTGTATGCATAAAAAAATAAATCTTAAAAAAAATATCTGGTGAAAACACAAAGTATCTATGAACTAGAAATTAACAGCCCTGTTTCGGTTTTCTAACAAATGCCATTTACCCATTCATTCTTGCTTTCCAAAATCTTACCAGTTAACACATAATCACAAAGTCAATAACTTTTAGATGCCTATCTGTTTGATGGTAATGTGACATACTTTCAGAAAAGGCAAGTTTACGTCAACTTTTGCATGTTTTTCTTTTTTTTAAGATCTATAATATTTATTTATGCATACAAGAGCTGGTAAGTAGGCCAGAGATGCAGAGGATGAGGGGGATGGGGGGAGGGAGAGGATACACCAGAGATAGAGTAGGGAGCAGAACAGGCAGATTGACCTAAATATATTGCTGAGGGGAGCAGTGAATGAGACAGGAGAGGTCTGATATGCCATAGCTCCCTGGTCAGGGATTGAACTTGTGCTACAGTAGCTGCTAATAACTTCACAGCGCAAGACTTAACCCTTGCGCCACCAGGGAGGCCCAAATTTTGTATATGTTTTTATGACACAAATACAAATCACAGTAGGGGAGATTTGAAATCTTGAATATTCAGTAGGCCTTCTGTAAAGTATGCATGTAAATCTTAGAAGGCAGAATAAATGAAATATTTGATGAAATTGTGGTACACAAACATTTTTTATCTATTTCAACCCCTCAAGGTTTCTTTTGTTTCCTTTCTCTAAGCAATCCGCAATGTTCTAGGAGATGTCCTTTTAAGTGTCAATTTATATTCTAGTGCAGACACACTAGCTTATAAAAACAAACCATTACACCTAAAAAAAGAGGTAAAATATCCCTTGAATGATACAGTGGTATAGTTATAAAAAGATGGAGGTCAGTATTTGCTAGTAACATAAAATGTTCCTGTGACTCATGTAAATCAGTATATGATGTTTGTTTTTATCAGGTTTTTTTTGTTTTCATTTTCAGTTCCTGATATTATTTGAAAACTTCAAGAAAATTCTTGAAAGAATTTTCTAAAAAGAACAAAAAGGGTGTAAATTTTCATATCAAATACACTTACCCGCAACTTACTAATTTGAAAAATTATTCCTCAGCCCATTATTCTGAAAGATATTTCCCAAAGTTTTGAATCCTACCTTGATTACTAGACATCTCTGTCTCTTTTGGTCTCTCTCTCTCTTCCCCCTGAACTCACCCCCAACATCACCACCTCCCTCTTTATCCTCTTTTATCACTAAAGTACTTGGAAATAAGTTAAAATTTTCAGGGAATAGGAAACATTACTAAATAATTCAGACACCTGACATGACCAAATATGTCCTCATTTTATACTTTCTATGCTCAGAGGTAAGTTCAGTTCTAAGTTCAAAGCTCTAAACTAGCAGCTGTAGTATCTTTATAGATTCCAAGGGCACGGCTATGAATTTTTTACTTTTAGATGTATTTTTTACTGTTCGTAAAACTTGGATCTCATAAATCTGCTAGTTTCAAAAATCTGCAGCTTTTGAATAGTGGCCTTTGTATTTCGATTTAAACCAAATGGGACCAAACTTATTACTTCTATTCTGAAAGGTCATTTTTCATCAAGATTGTATTAGAAAATAAATCATTTAAAGCCATCCTTTGGCTGGTTCCTTGCATGAATGTCTTAAGAAGAACATGTAATGAGTGTCTCTAGCAAGCAAAGCTGATTTGTTAATCCAAAGTGGTCTAAAGCTGCCACCTTCTGGCACTTAGGCAATATTTCTCTTAAATTCAGTATTCTGCGGAAGTAACATGACATAATTAGAACACCCTGCACAGTACTTCTATCAGTATCAAAGAGAGGTCTGCTAAGCACAACAAAGGCAAAATGTCAACATCTTGTGTGTGTATGTGTGTGTGATTATGTGAGGTGTGCATGTGAAATTCTGAAAACTATTAATAACAGGTTGCAGTGCTAGAACTCTAGGAACCAAGGAAGTTAATACCAAGTGAGGTCAGCACTAGTATTTGAGACAGGGTATTCATATATGCATTACAAACTACGTGTCCATGTGGGAACGAGGCTCTTGTTACAGTTTTTTGGTGTTCTCTCACTTCACCAGAATAAATCACAACTTCATGTTTCCAAGTCTCATCAAATTAAGTCCTTACTAAAAAGCAGATTTTAAGCTTGGAAACTAATTAGAAATTAAATCAAAGTATTGTTATTTATAATTAGTAAATATAAAATTCATATTATGAAAGCACTTTAAAGTATATTTATTACATTTACTTTCAAAGTTAAGACGAAGTCTGATTATGTTGATAATGACAAATGATAGATTTTTTCTTTGGAATAAACTCTTGAGATAATTCAGGGAAAAAAGACTAGCGTCTAAGTAAATGGGTCAACTATGAAAAACCAGAGCTCCATGGATAATTACTTGTTTTCTGAGGCCATATATTTTTATTATAGTCAAAAGAATAAATTTAAAGTTTTACTTATTTTCATTTTCCTACAGTTTATATAAAGCTTTGTCTCCAAATGAAGGGCATCAGGACTAAATTTTTAGAATGAATAAAATGACTTCAAGAAAAGAAACAGGCAAGATACTATGTGATGCTGAGTAATTAAACAGACCTACAGAGTCTGCTGAAAATATAGAACATAAGCGAAGATTAATGAAGCCTGCGATTGTGGGGTCCCATGGCCTCTAAACGACGTGCAAGGGGTCTCACCTCAGCATTCTCCACATTGAACAGCTGCCCACTTTCAAGGTGAGAAAGAATGTATTTGTTCTGCTTTGATTCAGAAATAGGTTGTTAAAGTCTAGGACAAAAGATTTAGCTTTAAAAAAATTAAGCATCTTTTAAGGTTGGCATTCCTCAGTAACTGGCCTTACCATCTGCTCCAAATTGCAGTGTCCATGAGTGGATATGTGCATCCTGAGCTTTTTCTTAGTTTCCTTCCTCATCTAGGTTAGCAAGGGCTAACATCTTTTATTTTTGCATAGAAGAACTGGGACCAGAGGTGTGTGTGTGTGTGGGGGGGTGGTGAGACAATTCACCAGAGAGAGAATGGGGAGCAGAGCAAGTAGACTGATGGAGATACACTGCTGAGGGCAGCAGTGGGAAAGACAGTGGAGGTCTGCTGCTCCACACATGGGTCACTTCCCTGGCCAGGGATTGAACTCGGGCTACACAGTGATTGCGCTGAGACTTAATGCCTAGGCCACCAGAGAGGTCAATGGGCAATTTTTTTTTAAAGGTTTATTTATTTATGCATACAAGAACTGGAGTATAGGCCAGGGCTGTGGGGAAGGGGAGGGTGAGAAGATTCACCAGAGACAGAGTGGAGAACAGAACAAGCAGATTGACTGAAATACACTGCTGAGGGGAGTGGCAGGTGAGGTAGGAGGGGTCTGCTACACCATGTAGGTCCTCTCCCTGGCCGGGTATCTAACTCATGCTGCGGTTGCTGCAGATGCTTTACAGTGTGGTACTTAACCTGTTGTGCCACTAGGGAGGCCCATGGACAAAAATCTTATACAGAGCCCCATTATTAGGGCTCAGTCATCAAAATAGGAAACATAGTATAGCTTCATCCCTACTCCCACCCCATTGCTTAGTCTTAAAGATAGAGGTGCTGTTGGTGGAACATGGATTTCTCATATTGATTCTTTATCCTTGATTGTGGCTAATGGCACATTGTTACCCCAAGAAGATATAGAAAAATGGATATAGTATCAATTTTAGCTAGCTATAGAGATACACAACTCCATCTGACTCTATGCAGATAAAGACTTAAATATTTAGAAATGGAAACTCTTATAGAGACCTCTAAAAGGTTTCAATAACATTTTATATTCATCAATTTAAATTAGGGTTTTGCATATTCAAATTCAACCTAGAATTCTTGAATTATCTCCTTTCCTTTAATATTTATTACTCAAACTACTCAAATGTTACATTGAATAGATTTTCAGTGCAGCCCAATATGCACACATATTTAAAACACCATATTTCCAATAATAGGAGACATTACTCTATCAACCACATAAAACAAGCAGTAAAGTACATTAGGAATGAATATTGCTCCCTCAAATCCTTTCATATAATTTCAGTGTGTTCTAAGGTCTCCTTTCAGACTTCACACCCCTACTCCTACCATTTTCTATAAGTTCTTGGATACTCCTTAATGCTTGTTTTCATCTCTCTCTCTGTCATTGTCTCTCTCTCCTCCATCGCTAATCTTAGCTAAGTTTGTATATTTAATGGACCCTTTTTCTTTGCTTTTATTAAAGCTATATCACATGAAAACATTATCTAAGTTTCAGATATGCATTGTTAAAAATCAACATATATAAACTAAGTTTACCACTAAAAGTTTAATTCTATCTTTCATGAAACTTTCAGCTCTGACATGTAGTGTGTGTTCACTTTATGTACTTTGATGTTGCCCCTTATAAACAATGATGATCATTACATTTTTGCAATCATATATAGTGGCAAAATATTGCTTTAGAAATATAAATGACTCTAATAGCAAATGTGAGAGGATATGTTCTACAAAGCAAATATCCTCCAAATGAGAAATAATGTGAATAATTCATATTAATAAACATTGAGAGACTGTTAACAAATGTATTGATTTTATTCCCTTTCTTACAATTATAATCATATAATCACATTTATTTTCAAGGAAAGTTCTTTTAATTTGTGAAAATAGGTACAAGTGACTGACATTTCTACATGATACTCTCAACAAGTCACTTGAAGGATAGTACATAAGGAGAAACAACAAAAATTGTGGATATGTGTGTGTTTGGGGGGGTCTGAGAGTTATATTTACTCAGAAAATTTAAAAATGCATTTAAATAATCACATGATAAATTAAAATACATAATTAAAATAAAATTTTAGTCTGTGATTTTGGCTCTAATATTGTTTAACATGCAATTAAATTATTTTTGTTATTTATTGAATACTCTCATTCAATTTTACCATTTAGGAAAAGAATATATTGTATATTTAAATTAGTAGAAATACTTTAACTTTTTTGTTGATCTTTGGTTATTTGAAAGATTGGTATAGGGAAGGTTTTTGGACTTACCAACACTTCTTGATTAAGTACTTCATTAGAAGAAAAAATTTAGCAAGCACTATTTACATGTAAATATATTTACTTACACATGATATATGACTGGCAATATTTTAACATATTACTTATAAATCATACACATAAATGAACAACTCATAAAATCGGAAATAATGAAATAAGTGATATTTACTTATTTGCTAAATGTATCATCTGATTCAAAGTGGTTGATATAGAATGGTTGTTTTATTAACCAAAAATTTTGAATTCTTTGTGTTATACCAACTGATATATCTGAGTTCAAGAAGTTATTTTAATGCATGCTTTGATATCTGTAACAACTGGAAAATGTTATGCAAATGCAAAGAGAAAAAAAGTTACCATTCACTAATTTTACTTAAGATACTCATCTTTCAGTTTCAGTCACATATTATTCAAAGAGCTTTGCTGAAGTTGGCTAATAAATACACATTTTTCTTATTTCAATCAGTTGTTCTGCCAAGCTACTTATAATAACTTTTATGTTTTTTTGAACTGGGTGCACTCAAATGTTACATAATCATCAGACATATGTCCAGTGGAAAGAAGCAATGCTAAGCCATGTAGTATTACTTTCATTTCATCTAATATATATGTAAATTTAAAGTATAAGAACTTATTAAATACCTCAATAGAAGATTCTGCCCTATTAGAAAATCAGACTCTATTCATCAACAAATCTTTATGTTCTATAGTCTAAAACTCTGAAAACAAAAAGCTAACAGAGACATTGTTAATGTGTGCTAGTACTTGGGGCAAGTCCACTGTCTTAGAAATCTTCAGTGATTCACACCCCAAGGACAAACATTATACCCTCTGTCTAGATCTCAAATCTTTATGAGAATCGTTGGAACCTATTTAAAGTGCATTCTGTCAGTCCCCTTTCAATTTTTTTTTTTTTTTAGTTCTGCTAATCTAGAAAGTTTAGAGTACTATTTTCTCTTTATCATTGCTATAACCTCACACATCCTTTCATCCCCTGATAATCATAGGTATATAGTTGAAAGGAATCTAAATTGCAACTGGAAAGACAACAGAAATTGTCTTCTAGTGAAGGAACTGAAGAACAAACTTTCCAGATCCAGCTATAAGCACTCTTCCTACATCCTGTAGCACAGCCTAGTCTTATATTTAAATGATGAGTCCATACCTATGGCAAAACTATTGTGGCTTGAGGTAGAGAAAATAGGGAGGGGAAAAATATCCTCCATTCTTTGGGATTTGTTTGATGAAAAATGATGCTTTTCTAATATTTTTTTCAGTAATGAACCCATTTGTGTTCAAAGAATAGTCAAAATAACATTTCATTCTCATTAGCTTGGTTACAGGGACATTTTCATAAAAATTAAAACATCATAAGTGGTTCTGAAATGCTAGCCTTGCTTAGTAATTTTGTTTATGCCTTTTTCCATCACAAATGGTGAAAAGGTCACATCTGATTGAAAAAAACATCAGAGCAAATATCAAATTCAACCACATAATAACAAAAAGATAAAGATGTACAATTCAGCTGACAGCCATGTTTGGTTATTTGATGCTTGTCAGCTCCCAGAAACCTTATCTTTATTTGGAAGTACCTACTAAAAGATTCCTCAATGACTTACTATCACAACACAAGCATTATTGTGCATTTAATGTGATTTCCTGCTGTCTCTGGGAAAAAATAAAAATGAGTTCAAATCAAGATGTGAAATGATGTGAAAGGCATATCAAAAAGCTAATGCCCAAGCTTTGAAGCTGTTTTTATTGACCAAACTTACACTAAAATGGTGGGAAATTTTTTAAGTCAATATATAAAACAGACATATTAATAGACCTTAATAAAATAACTATATATTTCAAACAAGAAGAAATGGAATTTCTTATATTTTTTGAAGAAAAAATCTAAAATCCTGTTTAAATGAGTTCCACATGCACAGTGGACCTGTTCTCTATCACCCAGAATGTGAATCAAGATTGCATGAGAAATTCCTGCTTATTCAATCTATTTCATGCAAGCATAAACAGGAAAATAACAAACAACTAAAATCTATTGCAAGACTATATTTCCAGATATCTTGAAAATTATTTCACACAGCATACTAGACATATTAAGTCCCAAAGGAAATGGAATTGAATAAAATAGACAATGGTCCATGTAACTTAGATTTAAGCCTTGCTAAAATTAAACAAAGTTAATAAATTCTGTGTTTGGTTCTCAGATAAGCACTACCAGAACATTCATTGTTGGACTAAGGTTTATTCCTGTTCTCAACTGGAATCTTTTTGGAGTTCAAGTCTCAAGAATATTAGGTGTGTGAGTGCTCCCTTTTTTCCAGATCATCTAGGGTCTATTTTGTGAAAATATGTAACATTCAAGTTAATTAAAGTGATACAGTGCAAGTTTCTAAGGCACCAAGTGTATTTACTTGTTTTACTATTTTAACCATATATATATATATATATATACACACACACACACATATGTATATATGTTTGCCTTATAGTAGTTTAAATAATAAACTAATATTCTGAAAATACTAGCAAAATTATCAAAGAAAACCTACATAGTCATATTTATACAATCTTTTAATGAATTTTCACATAGTTCCCACTGTTGGCCCAGAACTGTGCTAAATCCTAAAAGATTTAATGGGTATCACTTAGTTCCTGATCCAGGGAGTTTTTATCTGGCAGTGAGATACTGACAGCTAGACAGGCAATTAAGTGCTACTGTCTTCGTAATAAAGGCCAACGGGGCTTGTATGTGTGTGTTTTAACTATTTAATTTAGGTTGGAAATAAGACTGGTTAAATTTTCTAAATGATTCTCAGTAAATTTTATTAAAGGGATAAGACTGTTTAATTTTCTAAATGATTCTCAGAAGATGGGAATAAAAAGGATGAGAGAAAGCAAGGATTCCAGATGACGTAAATATTTTGTAATGTATAGAGCAACTGTCACTAAGATTAGGAAGCTGAAAGCACTTTGACATGAATGGAACATTAAGAGGAAAACTTGAAGCACAGACCTTGAACTGATGTTGGCAAATTTGACTTTTTTCTTTAGACTAGAGATGAGTTATTCAACATTGTTCAGCAATGGGTGTTATCAGTATATTACATAAAGAGGAATTTGAAGTTCAAAGATCAGATGTGGTTTCTGATGGTAATTTAGTATATCAGTCTGAGCTCTGGAGCAAATGTCACACTCAAGCAAGGTAGTGGAGGAGAGTTTAATAAAGGAAGTATTTTTTAAGATAAGTTCAAAGGGGCCTCCCTTGTAGTGCAAGGTGATGATGCACCATTATAAAGATATCTACAGCCACTGAAATACAAGTTCCATTCCCAGCCAGGGAGGTGACTCACATGACACAGCAGACCTCTCCTGCCTCACCCGCTGCTCCCCTCAACACTGTATTTCAGTGGATCTGCCTATTCTGCTCCCTACTCTGTCTCTGGTGAATTCTCTCACCTCCTCCACATCATTCCTTTTCCATTTAAAATAAAGTTGCAGAGAAGAATTGGGGTATGGACCAGAGGTGCAGGGGTGAGAGGATTCATCAGAGACAGAGTGGGGAGCAGAACAATCCGATTTACTGTAATACACTGCTTAGGGAGCAGTGGGTGAGAGAGAGAGGTCTCTCTGAGCCACATGTGGGTTAGCTCCCAGGATGGGGATCAAACCCAGGACATAGAGGTAATAGCACTGATACTTAACCCTTAGGCCACCAGCGAGCCTTTCATTCCTGTATAAGTAAGAAAATCTACTAGGAATATATTCAAAGCATGGGGTCATTTTTAAAATTAAATATATTTTAAATAAACCTGGATATTTGAGAACAGCACCATAGAATTTGGGTGTGTTCCTATAAAGAATGCAGTGATTTTAGTCTAAAAATTACAGAAAACATGAATTTTATTCATTTTAAAGGGAAATGACAATTAGAATACTTTGAATTTCCTGATAGAACTTCTAAGGCAATTAGAATTCATGTCATTTCAAATTCATTTACTTTACTGGTAAACTAATTTGCCAGTGTAGTGCCTTAAGGAATAAAGAAAACTTGTTTTATGATTTCCTTTTCTTTTAAAATACTAAAGTATCTTTTTCACTTTTGATAAACAATTTCATTGTATTGATCTTCAGATAAATTTTACCAATGTTTTAATTGTATACATTATTTTCAAAAGATAAAAGTCCTGTACAATGTACTGTTATGAAGTTGGGGGGAGGGGACTATGGATGTTAATAATTATTGTAGTAATAAAAAAGGATTGATCTTCATGATGCATGCTATATTACAATTTTTATAAGGAACTACAAAATTGAAATAAGAAATGTAGAACAGCACAGAAGCACTTGACTAAGAGATCATTTTTTCTACTGAAGCATAACAGTTAACAGTTCATTGTGTCAGGCTTCCGCAGATCTCAGTGTCTTCCTTTGGAAGCTGAGGGAGTAAAATCAAATGGCTACTAAGATTCACTTCAACTCTAAAATCCTATGATTCTTGGATAATTAATTACACCAGCAAATCTACAGTCAAATCTTATATATCTTCTGTACAGAAAAAAATCTCTACTACAGTAATACAGAAGCAAAAAACTCAGTTCTGGTCCTCCATTTAGGTGTTAATAAAACTTAAAACTCAGTCTTGGTGTATGTGCATGTAAAAAGAGGGCAAAGATTTTAAATGCTTCATAGAATTGTTGGGAGAATTAAATGAAGAAATGCACATGACATGAATCTAAAAGAGAGCTAATATTTTATACAAGGAACTAATACAGATTATTGCCAGTGTATGAATTTGAAAGATTGCAAAAAATACTGCCTACCCTATTTCTATATCTCCTTGATGATAACAGGTTTTTGTTTTTGTTCCTTTTTTTGAGCTCACAAATTTTGCTCCCATTCCCTTAGTAACTACAATTGCTGAAGAAAGTACATATGTTTTATGATTTCCCTATCTTTTATCAGAGCTATTAAGTTCACCAGAGCAAGAATGAAAAATATAAACACATGAATGTTTTGAGCATAAGACAGCATACTAATAGAAGCGGCTGACTTCCTCCTTAAATCCGGTTCCATTGATGTCTTCAAAATGTGATGAGAGTTTACAAGTTGGAAAATTAAGTGAAGAAATGTAAGAACCTTCTAGTGAGACAATAGGCATTTGGGTCCCATTTAAAGGAAGTGTCTACCCATAATAGAAGGGAGGGAGGTCATACTGGGAAACTTCTCCTGGGGAAATATTTTTGGTTGTGCTTTTTACTCCTATACAGAGGAAGCTTTTTAAACTTACGCCGGTCTCTGTGCTCATCAATACTCTAGCTTTGATGTTTTCAGGCCTTCTCAGTGGACAAAGACAGGAAACATCTGTATGTCTATAAAGTCATATAGATATCATCATAAATGAATATATAAGCACATATAAATATTTTATATAAATATGAAGGTAGAAGCCTTAATATACATATACACCTATACATTTTAGAAATTAACAATTCATTTAAATCCCTCTAATTGCAATCCTTCCTTACACAGAGCGTTTCTGTTTTCCCCCATGCTCTCATTATATTTCTCCTTCCTCAGTGAGAGTTCTGTTTCCAAAAAATATTGAAACACACATTTACTAAATCAAGATTGCTTCATCCATACTACTATAAAAAGAAAGATGACTTAAAAATTGGTATTTGTTTGCTGCTGAATACTAGGGGCATATATGATTGAATATCATGCTCATAAATTTCTCGATCTCAGATATCTATATTTATTGACTCTACCATTCGCAGCCATGTATCTTAGACAAAATTCTTCTTTGAACAACAGTCCTCTCACTTATGAAATAAGCATGAGGATAAATCCCACCTCATAGGTTTGGTGTGAGAAATAAATGAGAAAAAAACCTTAATATTCAATGCTGAAAAAACTCAATTTATCTTTATCTAGAGAAAGAAAAGAATCTGTAGACTCAGTCTTCTTGGTAGTAATGGCAGAGATAGTGATGGTGGGACTAATAGAATTAAAACCTTAATTTCTAGGAAAATAAATCTATTCTACTAATTTTTATTGAAATATGTATAACCTGTGGTCCAATTTCAAAGAATGAGAAACCATTTCAAATGTGTCCAGTTTTAACTTTATTCATGGGAACATGGATGGATCTGGAGGGGATTATGCTTAGCGAAGCAAGTCAGAAGGCAAAAGAAAAATACCAGATGGTTCCTCCCTTAGGAGG
>JAGFMF010011478.1:448505-512537 GCA_019455555.1 Galemys pyrenaicus
GCACTGGTGAGATGGTGATGGGGAATACATGGGGATTACAATTAATGGCAAGTATATGTAAATTTTAAAATATTTTAATAAAAAAAAAGAAAAAAAACACACTCTGTCCATTATTTTCTAGGGGTTGAATTTAAAAATATTGATAAGGCATGCTCCCTACCTTTGCATGCTTATTAAAAATGCATATGAGTAAAATAATTATTACTATAAAATATATATAGGCTGCTAAAAGGGGTGAAGAGTAGGTGTAATATGTTAGAACTGGACATATATATTATTACATATGGTGCCTGGATTTTTTCTGTAATATTTGCAGTATCCAAGCAATAATGGATACTATGGAAGGTAGAGGGAGTTTTCTATAAAAAAATTGTGCTGTTTTGCTAAGTCAGGCATTCTTGTTTATAGTAATTGCTCAATATTAAAAATGAGAATACTAATAAAATTTCTATGATGTGACATTAAGTTGAAATGCTCACTTGCCTCTGATTTGCAATGTGACTTATAAATAAGGCAACAATTCAGAAAATCTACTTTCCCATGATTAATCTTATCAAGCAACTCTTGATGGTTGAAAAGAACACTTGATACAAATTTGCCACGGACCAGCGCAGCCAAAGCATTGAGACCACCAGGACAGGGACCCAGGGAAGGTGGACAAGGATTCGGCTAAATGACAGACAGACACAATCTCAAGGGATTAACATCTGAATGTAATTTGCAGCAGTGATCATCATGCATTTATACAGAATATGTTGGCATTTAGTACAATTATTTTTCATCTTGTAGTTACATTGTTTTTAGTTGAATATCAGATTTCTTAGAACAAACAGGTTAGATCATATCCTAATTACCTGGTGTTAAGACTGCGGTTTCCTTGGTGACTTTTGAGGAGATTAACCTCTATTACTTTCAAGTTCTGCCACTATGGCCACTACCTAGCCTTAACACTGCCTTTCGGCATACATTGCTCTCATCCGTCTTTTTCTCTCTCAGATTTGTTTCTCTGTCTCTTCTAATGTTATCCTTACTGTCCACACTTTCTCAATCCGTCCCAGAGGCCACTCACCTCTGGGGAACCATATTTTGTAATATTTAAAGGAGATTTTTAGCTGTTTACTTAGTGACTCTTTTTGCTCTTTTCTAAGGAAACACCAAGGTGGACTTGACCTAGGTAATTTATTTATAAAACCTACAAAATACCACACTATTCTTTTTCCATCGATATTCACGACTTTGCCTTTCCCAACATACATTTTTGTATATGATGTGTGTGTGTCTGTTGGCTCTGGGAATTTTCCCATGTGACCTCCCTTAGGTGGTCTCCACAGCCTGCCTCCCATGACATATGCCAGACCAAGCTAAGTCACAATCATGGGGGGCAGTTGCCTTTTACTATCTGTTTCTCCTGAGACTCTTCCTATAATCCTATCTACTTTTGGTAATTCTGTTTTACTTTCTGTCTGAATAAGTAATTTTTTTATTGTAAATTATTAACAAAATTTCCAGGATTATGTGCATTTTGTTTGGCCGCCTTAACTGTAAACTTGAACAGCAAAGAAACATCTGAGGGCAAAGTGACTTCAAGACAAGGTGTTTTTGTGAGTGACCGACTGTGCATTTAGTGGTCACGGGTGCTGTTGTTGAAGCACCTGGTGTTCTAAAGGATCTGGTATGTTAATGCCAATTACAAATTACTGAAAGAATTAGACAAAGAAACAAAAAGGAAAAAACAGCCAAGAACGTAAGGGGCTGACGGTGCACCACCTCCTCCCGCGTGCACACTTTCTTGAAGCATTTTGCCAAGGCCTGCGCTATAGCTCACGCAGACTCCGCAGGAGGTGGCATGACACAAATTCTTTCTGACATTTGTTTAATGAATTTAAAAACAATTGGGCTCTATAAAAGAAAGAATTCAAATGAACACCACCACTAAACAAAAAAAACTTGTTTTTTTTATAGTGTTCACCATGCTACTAACATATTTAGCACTAGAAATTATCAGTACTCTTATGGGCATCTTTTTTCTAATTGAGATATATTTTGCATATAATATTAAATAATAGTTTCATGTACATAACATTTAATATTTGTCTATGTGGCAAAATGATAAATATACTAATTCTAGATCGTATCCATTACTATACATAGTTATTTTTTTTTTTGCCATAAGAACATTTATGATCTAAAAGTTTAAAGATAGATCCAAGGGAACATGGGGGTGGAGCTAAGGGAGGGGAGGACAAAGTCCGGAAGGAGGGCATAAAGAACACAAGGGACTGAGGCAAAGGTGCACTGGTGAAATGGTGGTGGGAACTCCCTGGGGACTACAAATGCTGTCAAATACAATTAAATAAATCTAGTTTTAAAAAAAGAACATTTATGATCTATTCTCTTAACAACTTTCAAATATACACTTTTAAAATACATCTGAACTATTAACTAGAGTGACCATGCTCTATGCCACAACCCCATAGCATTTATTTACAACTGAAAGTTTGTACCGTTTGGCCACCTCTACCCTAATTCACCACCACCCACTCTGTCTCTCGCATCCACCAGTCTGTTCTCTGTACCTCTGGTTTCAGTTTTGGTGGTACTTGATTTATTGCTTTTAGTTTTAATTTCTCATTCTCCTATTAGAAAATTTCAAATTGTCACACATAAAATTATCACAAGGAAATAACAAATATTTTCTTAAAGGAAAACCCCTCCATATCTTAAACAGTAAAACTACATCCATTTCTCATTTCACAACTTCCTTTTATGAAATTTATGCTTCATTTAACCTCTAAATTTTCTAGTGTCATCTGTTGCTTATTCTATGCTCGTTACTCTTTCATTACAGCTCTCAAATCACTTAAAGTAAGTTAAAGTGATTTGAGAGATGAAAGGGAAATGAATATGCATATCCAAAATAATCTAGTGCAAAAGGCTCACACTGAATATGAGATATTAATAGCTCCTATGCAGTTTTTTTTTAACAGACAAGCACATTTTGCCCACAAATCTTAATTCTCCTCCTTTTCTTTCTCACTGTCTTTCTTTCTTTTGCTCTTTACCTTGTGATTTTTCACACATTACTTAAAATATTTACTGTGTACATATACTACACACTGTTACATACAATGAGAATAATAAAATAAATAAGAAAAGAAAAATCTTTGATTCACTAATTTTTGTTGGTGCCAAGACAATTGTTAACAAATTACTGGAAAAATAAGTAAATAAATGACTACATAATATAATGGTAGAATTGAGTTCTAAAGAAACATTAATTATCAACAGAAGTCAAAAAGACTGATTATTTAGACTAAGTATTAGCAATATTATTTCTGAAGGGTGACATATAAAACACAGAAAATTATCCAGCAAAAGGGCATTCTGTGATATCAAAGGAATAATAAGAAGACCATGATGGAGATATTGAAGAAGAATGGTTAGAGGGAATGAAAAAAGTTGATGAGATATAAAATAGGAATATAATGTAGACCCTGGTGGACCAATATATAAATTGAAATTTATTCTAGAGCAAATTAGAAGCTATTAGAGACATTTTAGATACCTACTTCAATCTTAGGCTTTTAAAATAGGATGTTGGTAATCACTGGAGAGCAGACCATAGATACACAAGCATCTTAGCAAGCAGTCTCTATCATCTGGCAGGAAACTGGATATGTCATGGATTGGGGCAGCAGTGGATGTTGTGAAAAGGAATTGTAGTTGAGAGGGTTATGGTTTTTTGTTGTGTTTTTTTTGTGGTTTTTTTTTTTTTTTAATTTAAGAGGATATGCTGATACATTGGGTTTAAGACTGAAAAAAAAAAAGGATAATTAAAATTCTATTGGATTGCACTACTTGTTGAAAGCATATATTCAACAAATATGTGTTGACTAATTAATTTTCATTCATTGTTAAGCATGGTATTAGATTCACAAAAATAAAAAAAATCAAAGAAAATATTTTATTATGTGGACAATAAATGTAGTTTATACACCTCATATCCTGAATTTCCCTTTCAGTCTTATAGAATCCCTAAAACTTGAATAATTAGAAACGGCTAGTTGGTGTAGAACTGGGAAAAAGTCAAAGATTTTTATGTAAACCTCACAAAAATATAATTTTAAAATGTCTTCTTCTGAATTTTGGTTGTTCTACTGGGAAGAGGTAGGATTTAAATATTCCAGGTGTAGCACAAAGGAGTAAAAAATAAACTCTGTGTCACCACTCATCTCAAAAAACAATGGAGGTTTGAGCTATATGCTCTTTGAATTTGAATTATAGTACCCAGTTCACTGGGCCCTTGATACCCACAAAACCAACTCATAAAAAGTTGTGCTTTTGGGGCCTCCCTGGTGGCACAGTGGGTTAAGCAATGCACTATGAAGCAAGCCTCAGCCACTGCAGCACAGTTAGATCCCTGCTGCCGGCCAGGAGGGGAAACCCACATGGCACTGCAGATCTCTCCTGCTGTGCCCACTGCTCCCCTCAGCAGTGTGCTTAGGTTGATCTGCCTGTTCTGCTCCCCACTCTCTTTGTGTATCCTCTCACCGCCTCACACACACACCTCTGGCCTGTACCCTAGTGCTTGTATGCATAAGTAAATAAATCTTTAAAAAAAAAAGTTGTGCTTTTATTTCTCCAGTATGCCCACTCATTGTGTTCCTTTATAACACAGTGATATAAAACTTTCCATAGTCCCCAGCACATAACATTTATTTTATACATCTATCTATATAGAATGTCACTTTTTCTTTACTTTGTCTTCACTTTATTTTTTTTTTTCCCTAAGCATTATCGTCTCTAGGATTGGTATGAGTTCTTATACCATACCAATGTTCTTATGGTGACCTGTGCCTGGCTTGCCTGTAGTTCACACTACCAAAAACTGTGTATAGTTTCTCTCACCCTCTAGACAATAATTACTTTCAAAGCAAAGATTATTTCTCATTTGTCTTTTTATTTTCAAACTTTATTTAGTTACTAGCAAATAGATATTCAGGTAATTACAGACAATCACAGAAATGAAGCAGAACAGAACTCAAACATTCTATTCTACTTCAAATTGATGATCTGGATTTACTCTAAGAAAAATCAGTTGGGTATTTCCTTCCAGAAAAGGTATTTTGCAGTTAATTGTAATATTATTCCCAATCAAGAAAACAGGACAAATTATAAAATACACAATTGAAAAAAGAACAGATCTAAAATTACACACAATAGAAAATTCTTTCAAAATAAAATGTCAGCCCTATCTATCGTTTCTCTAGAGGCACTTGCTAATTCTTGACACTAGCTTGACCTGGGAAATGGCTTAGGCACGGGGACTCTACTGATAAAAAAAAAAAAAAAAAAACTACTAACCTTAGCAAACAGGCCCCTTGTAAGAAAATGGACAATTAATGGGCTACAAATACAGTGTAAGCCTTACCCTATAGGCACTTGCTGAACTCAGGACTTCCTGGGAGAGAGGGAAGTCAGTGTGAAACCCCAGGTTTTATAAAAACAAAAACAAAACCCTTCTTTTTTTTAAACACTTTATAGTGTTTATATTAGGCAGAGATATGCTGAAGAAGAGATACTGCCTCAGACATACTTCCATTTTCTCAAAATAGCTGAAAGACTTTTAATCTATGATGGCAGGTGGTTGTGATGGCTATTTTATGTGCCACCTTGATTGGGTCAAGGAATACTCAGGTATATGCTTAAATATTATTTCAGGGTGTTTTAGTGAAAATGGCCCAGAAGAGATTAGATTAGCATTTGAATTGATAGCCTGAATAAACAAATGGCCTTACCCTATATGGCTTGGCAAAATCCAAGTCCTGGAGGGTCTGAATAGAATACAAAAGAAGAAGAAAGTTGCCATCTTTCTCTGCTGTAATATAAGAGCTGGGGCACTTATTAGGCCTGATTATCAGACCTTCCTATTAGGTCTGGAATCTATCTACTCCATTGACTCTGGCTCTCAGACCATTGAACTACATCATCAGTCTTTCAGGAACTCCAGCATGCAGATCATGGAACATCTCCACCTCAATAGTCAGATGAGCAAGGACGTTATATGATATCTCTTTCTTGATACATGTATGGAAAACATGATCCAATAATTGAAAAAGAAATCAATAGAAAATATCCATGATGAAATGCAGAGAAAGGATCACTAGAAATTTTCCAAAACTAAAAATAGCCCAGAGTCAAGAAGCTCAGCAAATCCTAAGAAGAAATATCCATACACACATACACCCTCACACAATGTAAAGAAACTGTTAAAAGCCAAAGACCTACAAAAAAGCCTTTATTTAATATCAACCACAGGAAAGAAAGAGTGTGGGGAGGGAATAGTACAAAGATAATTCAAATCTGAAACAATAAACTTACAACTGACTTTTCCATAGAAACTGTAAAAGCATAATAGAATTCTATGTATAAATCTGTATGTATGTATAAAGTATTAGGAGAAAATAAAGAACAACCTAGAATTTTATATTATATGAAATGAAATTTATAATAGGTATAGAAATTAAATATAAGACAATAAGAATAAAATAGGTAAGAGGGAATGAAGAAAGTTATTGTAAAGTTTCTTATACAGTTTCAAAAATGAAAAAGTTGCAAATGATACAGTGTATTTGAACACTGTTAAACTTTATTTAATGGAATTTTATGCACTTTTCACTTGCAAAATTTACAAAATATATTCTTTTCGGGTGTATATGGAAATTTGTTGAAATCAAACACATGCTGGGTAATAAGTCAGGCCTAAACAAATTTTATCAGAATGAAATGATACAGAGTATGTCTTATGATTGTAAGAACAGTAAAAAATATTTGTATTTAGCTAAAATGTAGAAAATAAGAAACACAACTTTTAAAAGCCACAAAAATCTGAATCTGTAATTGCATAGCAATACAGTACTATTAATATACCACTTTTAAAGAAATTCTGTGTACAATTAAAAATCTTTCTGTAAGGATAATCCAACCACCAAATTGCTTCACCACTGAATTTTAACACACATTTAATTAACATGTGCTAACATATCCCAGAAACTCCTTCAGAAAGCAGAGAAGACACTTACCATTTCAGGAGGCTTGTATAATATTTACCAAGGATATTAAAATTTAAAAGAAATGTTAAACATCTTTCATGGACATATACAAAAAAATGCCTAAATTAAGCACTAACAGAAGAAATCCAGTGATATATAAATAGAATTTGTCCAACAAATGGCATAGCCTCTAGCATAACAAATAGGGTTAGCTATTTATTGAAAAAAAAAATTTACCACAAAACAGCATGAAGACAAAAGACCATGTGACAATTCAAAGAGATTCAGAAAGATTCAGTTTCTATTTAAGAGCTTTAAAATGACTCAACAAAATTAGCAATACATAATTACCATGATCAGATTAAGGATATCTAATAAAAAATGTTATTTTCTGTTTTTGAGAAAGCCTAATATCAATAAATAATAAACATAAAACAATAAACAAAAAAGGTGATTGTAGGAATGTTATAAATAGTAAAAAGAGGGGAAAATTAGTATTTTTAAAAACGCTTAACTATTTTCCTTTTCTTCATAGCAATACACGCTACATTTATGCCTGTTATGTAGGATTTATAGCAAAACACTCTTTCATTCTATACCATATTCTTTCCGTGAAAGGTGCTGTATTCCCTTTTAGCAATAACACTTTATTTTAAAGTAAAATTCAAAGGATATAACAGAACTACTGTGTCAGTGGTAAAATAGTATAGGTTTGAAAAATGTTGAGGTTCCATCAAATAAGAGACAAGGTGATATTTTAATGACTGCAACACAAAATGTAGGGTGTATCACTCTTTTATCCTTTTTAAAAATAAACATGGTAAAGAAACAATAGCTAAAATAAATAATAAATTATATTTCAGAACAGTTCAGGATTTATGAAAGTCTAACGCAATTAGAAAATGCAATCATTTTAAGTGACTTTGTGAGTAAGAGACTGATGTTTTCAAGTTAGTACTGAAACTGATTCTATTATAATCTTTAAAAGTTATGTAGCATAAATTACCTTCTTTGTGTGACTCTAGGACAAGAAGGGAAGTTTATAACTAAATAATGCTAAATAAAAATCAGCATTAAAAGTAGCTGAAAAGGAAGAATAGGAGAAGTCCTGTTATTCCCAATTAGAAGTAAATGGCATGATTCCAATACTGTACATTATAATTCACAGGAACAGACACAAAATTACTGGCATCGATTTGTGATCAATCGATGCTTCTCACATGATCACCTCTCTGAAGTATATTTCTAGGTTGAATAGCATCAGGAATATATTCATTTTATGGTGGGAAATTATTTTCCTCAGGAATGACTAGAGAGGTCAGCTAATAAAACATGAACTCATATGTTGATAAAGAGTTGAGGGACTTATAATTGTGCTATGTGATAAAGAGTTATCCCCACTGTTTAGTCATATACAAATATAATGCTGTTGGATTACTTTGTAATACTATACAGTTACTCTCTTTTTAAAAAATCACTTTTAAAGGAGATATTTAAAAATACCTAGCAGAGGGATCTTCTCATAACTGCAATCACTTTCATAGTTTCAGTAACTCTTCAGTTTATACTGAGCTTATTGTCCTGTATGTGTGTGTGCATCTCTATCAAAGACACTTAATTTATCTCTGCCATATAAGAAGGCAGAAGTGATTCTTCTTTGTGATAATGCCATCTATTTTTCCCTCTGTTGAGATATTTTATAAGTAAACATTTTATTTATTTTACAAATAAATGAAGGATAATCTTAACCAAGAAAATAATAAGGGATAGTTACTGCTAATGTCCAAAGAATGAAAATATAACATGAATTGTTAAATTTTTTTTCAAAAAATTTTCATTTTGACATAAATATATTGGTAGTTCCTCCCTTGCAGTGGTCAAAACAACCCACTAGTAGTAGAAACTATGGAGACAGTAAATATCTTCAATGTATTTTCAAAAGGTATAGTCTCCCTTAGCCTGCTACAACTCAAAGGCAGAAGGAGTGGAAACCTTCTCAGCAGATGGGATGGTGGAATGTGGCTGGGCTGGGGATTTGCATGAATATGAATTACAAATAGTACAGATAATATGGTGTTCAAAAGCTGTTAGGAATCTTGAATGTCAAAGTCATTTAGCTGACATTTGGAAGGACATAATTACCTTAAGAACATGGGAATGGGTTGGTCTAAATTGCACTGGCAAAAATCACAGGACACACACAGGCACAGCTTTGGCAATAATTGTGACAACTGGGCATGGCCACAGAAGCCAAGAATGGCACACATTAATGCAGTGACACTTTTTCAATGCAATCTGCCCTTTCAGAGATATGCATATGAGACCTAAATAACCTCTGACCCATTATAAAGTAACAGAACACACACACACAAATCTACCGTAAGTCCTATCATGGCAGTACAAAGAGTTCATTCACATTTCATACGTAGTTTTACATAATTCAAACACTTAAAATGCATTTAACATCACTAGATTTCAAAGTGTCATAATTTGGAGTAGGTTTACTTGCAAGTCATAGTGGTTCCTAGAGTATTTACATTTAAAAGACTGACAGTTCCTGATTTTGGAATATGGTATTACTAACTAAACTCATTTCTATATTATCAAAAATTATCAATTAAAATTTAAATATGCATTTATAAAGGAAATTTTTTTACAAAAATTTCTCAATTATTTCTCACTTATTTCATTGTATTTAAAAAAAAAAAGTGTTTGAAATGTGAGTCATTATGAGATCCTAAGGAAGTGCACCAGACACTGTATTCACAGGACTAGGTCAGTCCATGGAGGAATTTTGCCAAGTGTAGTAGGAACCTACAAGAAAGCATATTTTACTCCCTAATTTTTGTCATGGGTGCAAAACCAACAGAATCAATTATACTAAAGGACACTGCAAGAAAGTAATACTTCATTAACATTTCATTAGATAAATCACCTATCATTTCTGAAATACTGATTGAAATTCAACACAAGTGATACAATGCACACTTTAATGTCTACCCACTAAAAGGAAATCTGTGAACTCTAATAAATATTTCATTTTCAAAGTGAATGAGATACTTAATTTTTTAAACAGATCAATAACCCAGACTGGAATACTTTTTGGAGTCCCAACAAATAGACTTCAATTTACTCTTGTCTTGACCTCCATTCTGAATGCAGCCGTGATGAATTCTGGGCCTCA
This sequence comes from Galemys pyrenaicus, assembly GCA_019455555.1. NCBI lineage: Eukaryota > Metazoa > Chordata > Mammalia > Eulipotyphla > Talpidae > Galemys > Galemys pyrenaicus. The sequence goes on from JAGFMF010011478.1 coordinate 458,742, forward strand.
CTATGCGCCATTTCTCCTTCCTTCAGAAGCACTTGTGGTCTGTTTCACATCGAACACTATTCACTCTTGTTTTCTAATACATCATTATATCCTTCTTAGTGGAATTATATAAATTATTTATGGACTGGCTGATTATATAAAGGATGCAATCATTACCGATAAAATTTGTTGATTAAATAATAATTGTGACTTGATAATGAAAACAAACTTTGTTGTATGCTAAAATATAAAATGAAAATGAAAACATGTGGTCCTTTTTATAATTAAGATTACAGGCTATGGAAAAGCCTGGAAGTAGACATATGGACTCACAGCTAGAAGTCAGAATGACTAAAAGACAGATGTGATGATCAATAATACCAGAGAAAAATATTGTTATAGCAAATAATATGGAAGACCCAAGTGGTTTCTGCTAGTGAAAGGACTAAAACCATTCATTGTAAAGGACATTTGTCAACTGAAAAATATTTCAATATCAAATTTTAAGAATTCAAAATCATACAAAATTAAATTGATGTACCATTTTGAAAGATAGAAACAAAATTAGTATTATGTTACCAAATTTAAATTGAAAAAAACATTGAAGTCATGAAAGGATACTGATAAGATATTCTGCCCTAAGTAAGTTGATTTGATTTTGAAATCAAAACTTTTTCTTTAATTTAATGAATGAATCCAGTGCCCATTCTGAGACAGAAAACTTGCTTTTAATAAGGTTTTGAAAGAGCAAATTTAGAGAGATACTGCCCCATCCTCTGCTCATAGCACTCAAAATATTTCCATTTGAACTGAACTGCTTATTTGGTTCAGTGTAAAACTAAATTTTCAAATAATTAAAATCACATTTTCCCTATGCACTCATATATTTGGAAAATTATAGAAAAGTGCAAAAAAAACCTGTATGATTAACACTTAATGCTTACTAATTTTACTATAACTCATTATTTAAATGTAAATAAATTGGAAATCTTAGATCTCACTATATACAAAATGATATAATTTTATATAGTTTTATGATTTAATTACTCTCCCATAAGTCTTTACAAGCTTGTTTATTAAAGTTTTCTTAATATTTTAATTCAAACAACCAATAACTAGTTATTCAGAGCATACTATGCTCCTGAAACCATTCTAGGTACAGGTGATACATCAGGAGAACTAACAAACAAAATATTCTCAGGGGTCTTGGAATAGCTCATGTGGCTTACACAATTATTTAATTCACTATTTTTGAACACAGATTTATTATCACAAACAAGAATAAGAAAGTATGATGAAGGTTTTTATAAATATGTTACCATACACTTGATTATTACCTAATGATAGAATCCTGGATATGCCATAAACATATTCAATATAATGTGTTTGACACATGCTGCAAAATTGCTGCTAAGAATTAAACAAAAGTTCACTTGCCTACCTGCTGTGAACAAACACAGAGAGTACTACACACTCAACGCTATAAAAAAAGTTTTTAAAAGTCTTTACCAATAGTCAAAAAGTAACACTTGAAATTGTCTTTGTTGGTAAAGATAGCATAAATTTTCTTAAATTCATTAAGAATCTGTATTTCTACTGCTTAAACTGCCTGAGCAAAACATTTATGTGTCTGTTAGTCAATAGATGGTATTTTTAATTGGTTTAGAAGGACAATTTGTGTGTGTGGTTTAACTTTTTTTTTTTTTTTCAGGGAAAACCATGAACATAATCCCCCAATACCGAAAATTTTGCAGTTGAGTTTCCTAGCTGGAGAAACTGCAGGTGTCAGCATATTTTGAATGCAAGGAGTAAGCCTCATCCTGGGGAAACCACCTTCCCCATCACAGTATCTCCCCTGCCAGGTAAATATTAGCCTATAATTTTTATAAATATTTTCCATTTAATAAAATGACTTTTTGCTAGAACAATGCTTGGCTGTTTAGGCCAACTGTTCACCTCTTTCTTGTTGAGATTTATATTTTATATTGGATACTTTCACCCTTTTTTTGTTGTTGTTGATGTACGAGATAATTAACTTGAATTTCTACTCTATTATCAGCATCAGCATATAACTGTATCATAAATTTCTCTCTTCATTTCCTGTAGGCATACATTTTTTCTATTTCATGGCTTACTGCATTAGGTAGAACTTTAAAACAATATTCATTAATAAGGGGGATCACAACCACGGTGCTCTCATCTTAATTTTCATAAAAATTGCTAAAGTGTTTCCTTTTAACTGTAGTGTAAGCTGTTGATTTATATATGCATTTTTAACGAACTTAATAAAATATTCTTCCGCTATTAGGTCAAGATTTTATTTTTATCTGAAAGAGGTATTACATATTTTTTAAAAGATTTATTCTACCTTTTTATGCATAGAAGAATGGAGGTGTAGGTGAGAGCATTCACCAGAGACAGAGTGGGGAGCAGAAAAGGCAGATCATGGAAATGCACTGCTTGAGGGGAGCAGTGGGCAAGAGCAGTGGGCGAGACATGAGAGGTCTACTGTGCCATGTGGGTTAGCTCCCAGAGCAGGGATCTATGCTGCAGTGGCTACAGATGGCTTCCAAGTCCTGAGACTTAATGCCTCGCACTAAAAAGGAGTCCCCTTACACTTTTTAAAAATGTCTTTGGCACATTTACTAAGAACTATATGATGTTTCTCCTAGTTTTACTTAGTAGAATATATCTTCATTTTTTCATGAAACTCGGTAACTGTGTATATCTGAAATTCTTTATAATAGATGATTTTCTAAATTGAGGTAACACAGTTTTCAGCAGTGTATATGGTTGAGGGGTATAGGCTCACCCACGTCAGATGTATGTTAGCACCCCAAGGCTACCAACTAAGCATCAACAACAGCAATGGGAACACTGCCCCCACTTTGGGCTACAGCTTTCCCTTCTCTCTCTGGTAGCTTCAATTCTGTAGTCAGATTTCAGGGGGTTGTTTTGGTTTAGTTTTATTCTGTTTTATTTTGTCATTTCTTTATATCCCACATGAGTGAAATCATCCCATATTTGTCTTTCTCTTTCTGATTCATTTCCTAAATAAAGTCTGGGTTTAAGTTTAAATAAACTTTATTACATTTTTATATGCTTTTGGAATCTACTTACTGATAATTTATTTTGATTTTGGCCTATACGCCTACATAGTTAGTCTGTACTTTGTTTTTATCTGCTGTCTTTATGAAATCTGGGGAATAGGGTTGCTAGAAATTCATGCAGTAAACATGAAAACTTTCAACATTTTTCTGTTATCTACTGCAATTTACAATGCTGATGGCTTTATTTTTCTTAAATAGCTGTCCAAACATATGTAGCTCTCATCATTTATAGATGAGAAATTTTATCAAAAGTAGGAAAATATATAGAAATATTTCATGGAAGTGTGAAAATCTAGAGTTTGCTTCTACAGCAAATAGAAAATTATTGGGATTAGGATTATTCTAATTTTTCTACAAATTTATTGGAACCATAAGGTTAAATCTATAGGTTGTCCAAATCTCTCACTTGAGAAGCATATTTGAACTTCTAAGAAAGCCATCTTGCCTAGAAATTGCCACTAAACATTTTTGTTTCTTTACACATATGCACACACATTTGTGTGTATATTTGTGTGTGTATGTGTCTGTGTATATTCCATTGTATTCCTCAGTGTAACACTTCCAGCTTGGTGTTATATGAAGGGGATTTTTTTATTAATGTAAAAAGTGCCATATTCCTTTTAAATAACCGATATGATTTGTACATAGTGGTTTGTCGGCATTAATTTTTCCCAAGAAGTTAATTGCCTCAAATGCATAATCAATGTGAAGGTGAGGTGTTGCTTAAGCAGTTGGCAGATCATCTTTAAAACTAATAATCTGTTTCTCCAACTATTTGCACTTCCTTCAAGGTGTTACTCTCTTTTTAATGCTTTTAAGTTTCAGATAACTATGCCTAGAATTGTCTCCGACTCAGAGCCAGACTGTAGCATGACAAACTTAATTAGAAAAGAGGAAGAATGATGCTGTTGAACTTGTGAGAACGTAACATTTTCGCAGTTTAAACTGGTGACTTTCAAATTTGTGACTGAAACACTATATTGCATTCTTTATCTGCAGGTCACGGGTTACTTGCACATAGCGTGCGTACATGACTGACGTCACTTGGCTCAATGAACAATGTGAAGTTATCAAGGCACCCATGAGAACTGCATGATGGAATTCATTCAGTTATTTCCTTTTGTATATATTTTCCTTTTAGCATTTTCTTCTATTAAAAAAAAGCTTTCAATTTTCTTCCTTTGGAATTTCTGTAGTGATTTGGTCAATGTGGTTAATTCATTGCATGTTTTTTGAGTTTCATTGTCTTCATAGTGAAGACATCTGATGATTTCCAGGATCTCTGCGTCCCATTTATCACACTGTACTTTGTTGTTGATAGAGGATAATTGCATTGAAAATTATATTAGTGATCTAAAGGTGAATTAAGGATTCTTTAACTTACCCACACTTATTCATAGCTTCTTTATTTTAATCCTTTAAGTATCTTCATGTGAAAATAATGACAGTAGTAGGTCCTATCTTTTAGATGGTGGGAAAATTTAAAAACATAATGTTTGTATGGGCTTTCACAGTGTCTACCATATAGTAAGAGCTTAATAAATCTTAATGCTGATGGGGATATTTTCACTCAAACATTAGTTTCAATGAGGACATTGTAGCCTAGAAAATATATATTTTTAAAGAAGATACAACCATAATTGGTGCCATCATTTTTATTCAGATTTTATTAAACTGTCATAAAAAATTCTGATGTGCAAAATTTGGGGGATATAATAAATCTTATTTTAATCCCAAAGGCTTTATTCCTGATTACTTGAATGATACAGAATGAGTGTATTTTGACAATCTTGTAATTTCATCTAACAAAAACCAAAATATAAATACAGAATTAATGTAATGTGGATATTCCATGGGATGAATACTTATTCAATGAGTCATTAGTAACTAAGCGAAGTTCACAAGGAGGTACAACTGTAAAATACTGGTTACAACTTTAGGATCTTTAGTTCAGTCATTTTTTTTTCATAAACAGAAGGTGTAAGAATCAAATTCACAAGTGAAACAAATAAAAAATCAGGAAAATAAAAGTTTAGAATTATTAGTGATGCTATCTGACTAGGTATAGTTCTATAAATGGAATAGTTGAAGAACTCTCTCTCTATATATATATATGTAGATATAGAGGTATCTATCTTTAGATATAGATATGTAGATATATATAGATATAGATAGATACAGATATATAAAATCATGGTCTAATCATGACGAAAAAAGAATAATGGATTGGTTGGAGCAAGTGACAGACATGCCATCCCAGTTTAAGTTGATCTTATTATCTGTGATTTTGTTTTATCCATGTTATCAACAATATAATATTTCATCTTTTTATGGGTGAACAGTACTTATATATAAATGTATATGTATATATACATATATATATCACACTTCTTTATCCCATCACCTGCTATTGGACATTTGGTTGTTTTCATATCTTGCTATGACAAATAATGATTCACAGAACATAGGTGTACAAAAATCTTTTCAAATTAGCGTCTTCATAATCTTTGGGTAAATTCCCAGAGGTCAGATTAATTCCCAGAGGTCATATGGCAGCTTTATTTTCATTTTATTGAGGAAGCATTATACAGTTTTCCAAAATGATTGTGCAAATTATGTAGTCCTATAAATAGTGTGTGAAAGTTCCATTTTCCATTTTATTCACATTCTCACAAACACTTGTTTCTTGACTTTTTAGTAATAATTAAACAGTCTGAGGTGAAATGTCATTGTAGTTTTAATTTACAATTTCCTAGTAGTAACTGATATAGACATCTTTTCATATGCCTGTTGACCCTCTGTATGCCTTCTTTGATGAAATGCTTACTTAGATTTTCTATCCATTTTATTAATTAGGTCACATTTTTGTTGTTTGATTGCATGAGTTATTTATATATTTTGGATATTAAATTCTTGTCTGATATATGCTTTGCAAATATTTCTCCCATTCAGTAGGTTTGTACATCTTGAAAATGGTATCTTTCAATATGCAGAAGTGTGAGTTTTTTTTTTTTGTTTGTTTGTTTTAGTTTAATATGTTCCATTGTTTAAATTCTTTAGTTTATCTTTCCATTGGAGAAAAATTCAGACATTGCTAAGGCAGATATCATACAGCTTACCACCTCTGTTTTCCTCCACATACTTGATAGTTTCAGATCTTATATTCAATACTTCAATTAACCTTAAACTTATTTTATCTCACTGTCATGAGATAGTGGTCTAAGCTTTATTCATTTGCCTTTAGTTATTTGGTTTTCCACCACCATCTGAAGAAGAGACTGTTTTTGTCACTGTTTCTTCTCTTGGCTTCTTTGTCATAAATTAGTTGTCCATACGTGTATGATTTTTATTTCTGAACTTTCAATTCTATTCTGCTGATTTTTTTGCATATTTTTATTCCAATATCATACCGTTTTGATTGCTGTTGCTTTGTGGTATAAAATCAGAAAATGACACCTCCAGTTGTTTTTATTTATTTATTTATTTTGCTTGTTTTCAGTTTCCTCATTGTTTTGGTTACTTTTGTTGTTCCATAAATATGTTAGGATTTTCTGTCCTTTGTGACAAATTTTATGTGCTCTAAAAAGAGATAGCACTGAAATTTTATATTTCTTTATATAAAATGGTATTTTGACAATACTAATTCTTCTGATCCATGAGCATGGAATGTCTTTCTATTTCTTTGTATCTTCACTTTTTTTATCAGAATCATATTTTCATTGTAAAAGCTCTTCACTTCTTTAATTTCATATGGCTGAACTTTAAACATTACACACAGAATGAAAGGGGGAGGGGAGTCCCAGCTCCATAGCCTGTATTCAGTGGGTATGAGCAGTGACAGGAAAACTATTTAAGAAACCTATTTTTCAAAGAATGTCTCTAGAATATTGTAAAATATAATATTATTCAACATTAAATTTCCAATAGAGAAATGTTTTTATTATTATTCACAGGAAAACTTAAATATCTCATCAGAAAAACTCCTTTATAGGATAATGATAAGTCTATACCTTCATATATTGTCTGATATATAATTTTTATCTCCCATTTGTATGAGACTGATTTTACTCCGTCAGAATTCCCTTGCTCAAAGAATGGTTATATAGAGGGCTGATAGTCAGTTGCTGCCTGCAAGTAGAGATGTTATTAGTTACTAAAATATTGAGATGTTGCAAATAGTTTCCCAGAACCTGATTCCATTTAAAACCCCTTTGTTAAAATCTTTTATCTCTTCTAATGCTCTAACACATACAGTGTTAAAGGCAGATACTACAAAACCCTGTTATTTATATCTGTGTTCCTGATCATTTGCTTCTTTCTTACTGCTGTTAGGTACTTTGAACATTACCTTTAGTTTAATCTAATCATTATGAAATATAATTGATATATAATAGACTCCTGTGGTTGATCTATTTATTAGAGGCCCATGGAAGATTCAAAGATGAGGAAAATTCAAAAAGCCAACAATATTATCTGTCATATAACCATATACTCATACAATCAGAGATTAAAGGCAGAAATTATAAACTCACATTTAATTTCCTCTAAAACTCACCACATCAGGATATTGCATTCACTATTTTACCTATTAATAGTTTTATTCCTTCTGTTCCTTGTCCCTAAAAGCAGTCTGTATCCTTTTGACTTTCTCCATTAATTTACCATATGTGTTTTTACATATGTCTTGCATTTTCTTCCTAACTAAATGACATTTATCATAAAAACTAATTGATGCTAAGAAAACTCAGAGAGTAATGTTTGTGGTGTGTCAGTGACTTTCAGCCAGAATTTTCATGACTTTTAAAATAAGATCATATATTCAGGCAGAAATAATTTGTAAAATGTACCATATGTTATTGAAATATTAAGTTTATTCATTCTTTATTTCTCCCTTTTCTCTGATTTGATTAAGGAAAGCTTCAGAAATCTTTGGACAGTAAGTAGTAAAAAATATGTGTTTCTGAAATGTGTTTCTGAAAGTGAAAGAAAAAATATTTATTTACTGATGAGAGGAAAAGGGTATTTTTAAGATGCTAATGGAGAAACTTTATTAAGTATGGGAACAAGATGGGGAAGAGTAGGATTATGTCAAGGGGAAACTGTTTAGGTAGTAATAGAAACCCAGGAAATAATCCCTGGTAGAGAAACAAAGAGGTAGCTGATCCTCTCAGGGTTGAGAGCAGAAAGCTGTAGGAGCTAGGGCTTGAATCACAGGGTCCTGGCAAGAGTAAGATTCCCATACCCAACGTGTGACACGAAGTGGAGAGCTACTGAATTTTGAATGTTCACTATAATCAGAAAAATGAAGATGTCAGCAGTAAACAGGATATACTGATTCCTTCCAGAAATATTTTGGCATTATTTCTAATTTCTGATTCTCATATTCCTGAATAGGGACATATCCCCACTGCTCATGAGAATCTTTCACATTTCAATGGAGAAGGGCCTGACATAAGGAAAAATAAAATAGTGTTTCTGTTACTGAGTTTGTGGACCAAGGTTTTTATAGACATCGTGGAAAGCACCAAATTCTGAGGTGAGAGCATGACTTTTTTGACCAGCTCAGTACTGGAGGGGATGAGAATGCAATGCCTGTTCCTCTAGGTCGGCTTGCTCTTCCCACATTTCCTCTCTCCTTATTGTCTCACATTCTCATGTCTGGGCTGAAATTTACTTTTGAACTAATTGTTTTCTGCTGACAAAAATATAATACCTCTTTAGAATCTCTGACTTTATAGAATTTTTTAAAATCCAAACTTGTGTCTTTGAAAATAATCCTTCTCAAAAACATCTTCAATCACAATTCATTTATTTTTATTGTTTATATATATGTATATATATATATATATTTAAAGGAAAGGCTTTTTTAGGAAAGGTAGAAAGAGAAAAGAAACACCTGCATAGATACAGTGGGCAGAGAACTGCTCTGCTGCTTTGCAAAGAAGAAGGTTTGTGAAAAACACCTACATAATCACAGGCAGGCAGGAGAGCTGCTCATTTAATTTTTAAATTTCTAGTCCACTTCATTTCATAGGTGAATCAGTTTATAGTGTATATATTATATTCAAATTTAATAATTAACAATACTGTACAGAAATCAAGTTAGAAAATTAAGATTACAGAAACTAAGTATATATATTCATAAATATAAATCACAGATTTCTAAAGAGTTGACAAAACAACAACAAAAAAATTGAAAACTGGGCAGAAGATCTAGAAACTTCTCCAAAGAAGTTACAGTATGTCCAACAGGCATACAAAAAATGTTCATCCTCACTTACCAACAGGGAAATGGAAATCAAAACCACCAAGACATACCATCTCACACTTGTGAGATCAAAAAAGTCAAAAGTACAAGTGTTGATGAGGACATGTAGAAAAAGGACCCTTGTGCACTGTTGGTAGGAATGTACACTGGTCCCCTATGGAAACAAAATATTAAAAATATGTCTACCATATGATCCAGCTTTTCTACTAGTAGATATCTACTTGGATACATACAGATAGATAGACAGACAGACAGACAGACAGATAGATAGATAGATAGATAGAGAAATAGATAGATAGATAGCGTGATACTACTCCGTTATAAAACAGATCAATTCTCCGTTATAAAACAGAGCATTTGCAGCCACATGGATGGAAATAGAGGGGATTATGCTAAGTGAAATAACTGAGGGTTTTCACTCACATGTAGAATATAGATAAACAAAACAAAAGTGAACCAAAATCAAACCCTTGAAATCTGACTGTAAAACTGAGGCTACCCATGGAACAGGGGGGCAGAGAACAAAGGTGGGAGGGGAAGCTTTGACAGAGGAATACTGCGCCTGTGGTCAATGTGGTATAATAACACACATCTGAAGGGGTGGGATCCTAAATTTCTGAATCATGTACAATGAGTAAACCAATGCTACCTTACTAAAGTATTAAAATGAAACTCAAAAGATTTTCTTTCAATCATGAATAACCTTTTAATACTTATGGTACCTGCACTCACCATCCTGCCCAGTTCTCTGACTTCCCCTATTTGAGTGCTAAATCTAGTGGCTTTGTAGCCTTTTCTTCTCTAGTCACCATCAGCTATCCAGGTCCTAGCTTCCTTGGGCTTTTATTCTTGCTGTTCCCTTTGCTTAGACTCTCTGACTCAAGAGCTTTGGCAGTTGTCCTGAAATATTCAGGACTCAATCTTGAAAACTAATCAGATACTAGATTCTCTCAATCATGTGAACCAATTGTTTTTCATAACCCTCTCTGACCTGAAATTTACTCATGTAATTTTAATGTCATTATTTCTATTTCCACATTCAAATGAGTGAATGTTTCACAAGAGAGAGTTCCTAGTTTGTCATTCATTGTTATATTACAATATCTAGAACAGAGCAGCATTTGAAATATTGTAGACATATATAATAAAAATTCACTAATGAGTGAATACTGAGTTTCTAAGCAATAAAAGGGTAAACACATATAATTCTAAGCAATGCATGTAGTATTTCATACTTTTTACATTTTCACACTTATACAAAAGCCTTCCTTATCTCCTAATCCAAAGTAAAGTAAGTTGCCCAACCCTCTCCTATTACCGTCTTCCCTACTCCTGTCTTTTTCCTTCATATCAACTATCACCACTTGTAATGTCTCTAATTTTTATAGTGTACGTATCTCTTGGGCTTGGGATGGTGTTTTTCTTGTGCTGCTTATGCGTGTGTGAGTATAAGTTAGAGTGTGTGTCTGTGTAAGTGTGTATAATGATTCTTCAACTATGTTTCTTCAATTAGAATGCAATCTTCCTGAGATGAGGACCCTTTTGCAACATACCTATGTATTCTTTTTAAATTGTCTGCTACAATGATGCTCAATAATTTGTTGAATCAAATAATAACCATATATCATTAATCAAATTAATCACCCCTGCTCCAGATCCCATTTCCTTGCTTGCCTCCCTGTTTTAGCAAGTGATAATGTGTGCCAGTTCCAAATGACTGAGAATAGTGCCAGCACCTATTCAATGGATTTATTAAATGGTAGATGAAATGATATTAAAAGACACAAAAAGTTGCTTCTTTCACTTCCATACAACAAAGACATGATTATTTCATCAAATTTTGCTGATCTAAATCTCAAAGCACTGGGTTTACTCCAGAGTCATATGAATTACAATGAAAAGGAAAAAAAAAAAAAAGAAAGGAATGTAAAGTATTCTGCCTGAAAGTATGGCCTTACTGTAAAAGTCAAATGAAAAGTCCAGCAGCGTCACTAACAAATCATAAGCATTTCAGTCTGAGTTTTCTTAATAGTATATTTCAAACACTTTGTGTAGGGAACAGAGAAATAATAACATGACTTAATTCTGATGGCTCTTTCAACTTCTGGAAAGTTGGGTAACTGGCAGGTCTGACAAATTTACAAATGGTTTAAATCTTTCTCTGAGAAACAAAAAAAAATAGGAACTCTGACTTTCTCCTTTAAGGATTTGGGTTTGGGTCAGATAGGCAGATGATGTTAATATTTTTAACAACTTGACACAATATTGCATCCACAAGAATGGATGTGAAGAACTGGTGAAGTCCTGCCCTGAGGTGAGTGCTAGCATGAAAGGGGCCCTCTGATAGGTCTACTGTATTATCACATGGTGGCTTTAACCAAGTGCTGACAGCTGCTCTCCTGCAATTCAATTGAGGAATAATGGTTAGATAAGTTTTATTCATATAAAATTATCCATACTCCTTGAGAATAATCTAGTAGGGTAATATGCAATACCTACATATGGTGTTGGGAAATCTGGATAGCCACATGCAAAAGAATGAAACTAATACAATTCCACACTTTACACAAAAATTAACTCAAAATGGAACACATGGATGTAAGTACCAAACCACAGTAAAAATTGTTGAAAAAAATAGGTAAAAAAAACCCACCACGTTATTGGCTTTGGAGATGTCTTTGTGGACACGTCTCCAACGACAAAAGAAGCAAAAGGAAATAGAACAAATGAAACTACCTCAACTGAATGGGAGAAAATATTTGCATGTGATCCATCTGACAAAGGGCTAATATACAAGAACTAAAAAGAACTCATATAACTTAACAAAAAGAAATAAAATAATCCAATCACAAAACAGGCAAAGTGCTAAAGAGACACTCTTTCAAAGAAACATACAGATGGCCAACAGGCACATGAAGAAAATGCTCATCATCACATATCAGGAAATGAAAAGCAAAACCATACCCTCTCATACCCATGAAAATGGACATGTCAAAAAAAAAGAAAGAAAGAAACAGCAATTGTTTACAAGCACACAAAGAAGGATTCCTAGTATACTGTTGGCAAAAATGTAGACTTGACTAGCCCTTATGAAACACAGTATGTAGATTTTTCAAGATATTAAAAAATGTATCTACCATATGACACCACGATTCTACTCCTAGGTATCTACCCTCCCCCCAAAATGCAAAAATACTAATAAAAAACGATGTATGTACTCCTATGTTCACTGCATCACTATTTACTATAGCCAAGTTATGAAGAGAACTTAAGTGTCCGAGAACAGAGTAGTGGATTAGAAAAAGGTGGCTTGGGCCTCCCTCAAGGCGCAGCAGGTTGAGCATCACACTGTGAAACATCCACTGAACAGCAGCCCAAGATCCCCCACCAGGGAGGGGACCCACATGGTGCAGCAGACCTCTCCCTCCTCGCGGCTGCTCCCTTCAGCAGTATTTCAGTTGATCTGCCTATTCTGCTCCCTACTCTGTCTCTGGTGAATCCTCTCACCTCCTGTAACTCTGGCCTGTATCCTAGTGCTTGTATGCATAAATAAATAAATCTTTTTTAAAAAGAAAGAAAGATAAAGGTGGCTTATACAGTGGAATACTCCTTTATGATAAAATACTCTTGCCCTTTGTGATAATTAATAGAAGTAGGGGAAATAATGCTAAGCAAAAGATCAGGAGAAGACAAATACCAGATGGTTTTACTTAAATGTAGAATATAGAGAAACAAAACAAAAGATCATAAAAAATAAATTGAAAACAAAATATAAAAGATAAACACACACACACACACAACTAACAACAAACCCTAGAAAACTGACTGTGGAAAAGGAAGAGGATAACCCAATGGAAAGGGGGTCATGACAGACTATGGTGGAGGACTATGGGTGTCTTGGTGGCAGGTGTGGTGGAGACATGCGTCTGTGGAGGTGTGATTCTGTGCCTCTGATGTTACTGCAATGAAAGTGATTTTTTTTGTTGAACTTGTTGAATAAAAACTTGTTTCCTTATATTCCTTATATTTCTTCCATTTTGCTCTACTCTGAAGTTGTTACTGCCAATTTGTGCTTTATTTTATAAAAGAAAAAAAAAAACTATAGAAAATACGGTACAAATTGAGAAGGTAAAATTATGTTAAGAATGAAAAACAAATACTTGAAAAAAGAACAAATCACAATTAAAAGCTAAGAATACTTATGGGAAATTATAATATATATCGAGTTTTCTTTTAATGACTTACAAGTTATACTTCAGAAGGCATGGAGAAAGATGGGGAGTGGGTTTCTTAATTCCTTTATATCAGCTCTTTTTTTTTTTTTTCTAGGTCTGTGTGTGAATCAAATTTATTTTGAAATAATAGTATTTAGGTGAGAAAAATCTAACTACAAAAAAGAGAAAACATCTTTGTAAATGTTAGGCTTAATTTTTTATCTATTAACTAGGTAAATATGTTTAGGTACCATATTTTATTTAATAAAAGATAGTATGTACATAGTATGAATAGAGAGTGAAAATTATTTTGTAACTGGATAGCTATGTTTAACTTTTCAAAAGAAAAGGTTTTTTTGCTTCCTGTTTGATCTTTCCTGCTGGTTAGTATCTGGGCCTAACTTTCTTTCTCATCATAGTTTTATATTGTTTATTTAAACCTTCATTTAAGTTAGAGGATAATCACTGAGCTCTTCAGGAAGAATATAGAGCTCTATTTTTACTGACCTACTTATAATCCTGCAAAAGAAAAAAACCTACTGGCAGAGCTCATTTCAAATTACAGTAAAAGATTTAACAATGACCACTAAATAAAAGGTAACTCAAATAATACCTGGAACATCACATTAGGGTTATACAAGGAGTTTGGTATTAAAAGGTTATAATTTATAATAGTTAATACAAGACTTAACACAGCTCATCAAATTGATCTTTAATTAACCAAATTTCCTGCCCATTATATGTCAGTTGATTGCTTTTTATAATTCACTTTCTACTTCCTCTATCCCCATGCTCTGCTACAATTGTCCTGTTTATTTCAAACTATATCACAGTAGAACCACAAGTAGCAATCATGTGAAACTATTACTGGAAATAAGACAAAGAAACCATGCCTGAATTAAGGTTGTTGCTTATTCGTATGTAGACATAAAAAACATTTTAGCCTTATAAACCTCTGAGAAAGGACATCTATCTTATAGAGTTGGTAAGAATATTAAATACAAGATGTTTTGCAAATTTGTCCCCAGTATTATAAGCACACCTCAAGTTTAAGTTCTCATTCTGTGAATGTCCACAAAGATAAAAATTAGTAATAAATGGTTAAGTTAGGCAAGTCTTTATTATCAACTACCTAGACAAAAATTAAGTTATGAAATAAGCAAATACAAAGGCAAATACAAAAAGTTAAAATAGAAATTAATGAGCCCTTGAAGACCATATAAAATATAAATTAAGCAGTGCTAATAGGTTATTCCCTAGTAAAAACAAATGACTTTGTCCCTAGAGTCTATGCAAATGTTTCTTAAAATCATACTTAAGAACTCATATAAATAATTTACAATGTTAAGAAGTCCCTGTTGAGATTAACAATGACTTTTCGTAGATCTCAAGGAATGCAAGATGCTAGGAGCAACAGATAATAAACAGGCAAGACATTTGTCACAAGCAGCATGCCAAATTATGATGACCTGGCTCACTTTTGCAGTGTGACTAAGAAACCTAATATATACTTTTTTCTTTTTTGTTTCTCTATATGCATTTCTTCCTGTGACTAGTACTTGCCCCATCCCCTTATACTGAACATTCTGAAAGAACAATCAAGGTCAGGAATTCCTCTGTTACTGTTCCTGTGTTACTGTTAGCATCTGCAATCCTCTGTTGTGACTTCAATGTGAAAGGACAGAGTAGCAGGATACTCCCAAGTAAAAGTCATAACTGGTAAAACTCACTCACAGACAGAACATAATTTAATCAGATGCTTAAATTTCAGTGATGTTTCTCAATAATGCAGAGTCTATTCATTACCAGTGATGGAGACATGCTGTGCCCAGCATGTCACTGCATGTGATCTTCACCCACCTGACTTAGTTCTCTACAGTCACCTTACAGGACTCTCCACACTCCTCCTCTGCAACTCTCAATCCCTCCTCCATAATTATAATTCTACCAATCTCGCATTCCTTACTCTGTGGGATAACTTCAAATGTCATCACCAGTGGTATGTAATCAGATCAAGTAGGTAGGGAGAAAAGGGTAAATTTTGGTTTGGGTAAAGTACTAGAAAGGACAGGATGGCTCCATCATTGTTTTACTTCTGAAAGATTATGTAAAATAAGGAGGCATCCTTAATATGAGTAATGATCAGATGTTAGTTGTGTATTAAAGTTTATTTTGGTAAAAATTTCTGTCTTCTTATCTAAATTTGATTTACACTATGAGAACTCCCTCAGTTCTTGCAGGTTTCTATGGAAGCAGCGAGAATGGGGGGAAGAAGGGAGGGAAGGATGGAAAGAGGGAAGAAGGGATGGAGGGAGGGAGGGAAGGGCAATGGTGAAAAGAGAGGGGATAACACTTCTAAATATAGCAAAACTATTTTTAAGAAGCAATAACAGGGACCTCTTTGGTGGTGCAAGTGGTTAAGTCGCAGCACTATGAAACTATCCACAGCCACTGTAGCAGAGAGCTGACCCACACAGCTCAGCAAACCTCTCCTGTCTTGCCTACTGCTCCACTCAGCAGTGTATGTCAGTCAATCTGCCTGTTGTGTTCCTCACTCTGTCTCTGGTGAATCCTCTCACCCCCTTCACCTCTGGCCTGTACACCAGTTCTTATATGCATAAATGAATAAATCTTTAAAAAAAAGGCAATAGCAATAATCAAGCAAAATATTATTGCTCATCCTTTGCACTTATTTCTCTGAATCCTCCCAATTTTTTGTTAAATGTCTCACTTTCATCCTCTATAAATCTTAAAATTAAAATAAATTAACTCAATGAAAAAATTTTAATTGAAATATAGTCAACTAGTTTGATGAAACTAGATCAAAACTAGTTTTCATCTTCCTCAATTCATTAGTGTATACGGACTTCATGCTATTATTAAATTTGACACTAATTATGATAAATCTTCCCAGAATTGCACTTCTCCATCTGAATACTTCAAGGCTTGAGTTTCTAAGGCAAGACTTTTTTAAAAATCCAACCTCTTCTAGGATTTTCAAACTTATTTCTAAAGGTTCTAATGTACTTATACATGATATTTTTATATTTCTATACCAGATATAAAATTATTTAAATGCAACGGCTTAAAAGAAAGATTTAGGTTACTTAAGCTCTGGGTTAGCTCTCTTTTATACATGAAGCTACTTTGAGTGACTGAAATAGGTGAGGGAGGTTCTTGGAGGCTGTCTTTTGGTCAATAAACAGCATTAAATCAGTTCCTACAGCGGTGAACTTCCTCCCCAACTTGCCCTCTTATCTGCTTTTGAATACATTGTTTCCACTTTATCTGTATGTTCTCTTGAGTTGCTCCTTCTTTACTGAATATTTCTCCAACATTACCCAAAGCTAACAGTTTTTCCTGATCTCAGAATTTTCTGAAGCCCTGACTGTAGCCCTGAATGTAGGGAAGTTTCTACAAATAGTTAAAAAAAAAAAATTGTCTTTGTCTTTTAAATGGGCAGTAAGGAGGAGTTGTCTATAACTTCATTACCAGTACTTAATTTCTGGTCAGAAGCCCTGACCTTATGGAAATAATGTCACGCTTGTTGCTGTATTATATTTGTGATAGCAACAAGACCTGTTTCTAAGTGGAAACTTGCCATTGTGATGGGAAAAGTCCCAGCAATCTCCGGGCTTCCTGTTTTGTAGTTATGAGGCAATCACTTATTCTTACTATTTAAAATGTCTCTAGTTTCTCTAGCCATGAAATTCTCAAAAATTCTGTAGACTAGGTACTCATGCTTTTCAGTCAACAGTTTTCTATCAGGGGTCACTGAGATCCTTCAATCCTCGCATTCTGTCTTCAGTGGGGGCTTCATTAATATCATGCGCTACCTTGCCCTTAATGATATAACAAACACCTGATATCCAATCCAATTAAATTGTACCAAAAGACACAGAATATTATTTTAGTAACATAGCAGACCTCAGTCCCCAGCATCAAAAGTTGTATACATAAAGAAAATAAACTATTAAAAAAAAAAGAAATTTTTCTGTAGGTAAATTTTATAAGGTCATTTAAACTGAAAAAATGTATATGGTCAATGAAGGAACTACTTCAAATGCCTTCATCTTCATTTGAGAGGATCACTAAACAGAAATAAAATTATCATTAACTGGCACTATACCAGTATTTGCATTATTTATTGAGTCTGAAAACTTCCTTAATTAATGGCAGATTTTATCAGAGACACTGTTATCCAAGATCTTAACTTCAAATATTCAGCCCTAAAATAGAAGTGTTACATATTAATAAATGCAACTAAGCAGACTGAATCTCTGCTTGGTGACAGAAAAGAAAAAGTCTAACATTCTTCCCCTTTGTTTTCAGTGAATTTAAGCTTCAGCATGAGGTCAAAACACATGACTGGGCTAATGGACAAATTTAGTTGCCTTGAATGCCTTTGGAATTCTAGCCATTAATCTAAGCTTAAACAATTAAGTGTATAATTTAATAATGTGTAATTTATTGGGCAATGAATACAATTAGTATCATTTGCCACAAATGATCACTAAAGATATTAATATTCATTAACACTTTTTTCTGGATTAAAGATGCTCTTGAAACTCTTCTTTGTACTCAAATTAACCTAAATCCCCAATCCTTATCATTTATATTTTTGATGACTCCTTTTATAGGCAATTATAGGTCTTCAAAGGAAAAAACAGGAACATGTTTATGAAACAGGATTTTCATTCCGCTATGACTATCTTACATGCACTCCTCTGGTTGTTAACTAGTAAGTTTTAGTGTGCTGCCAATGTGAGCATTTCTGAACAGCCCAATTCTTTTTCTCCCGTCAAGGCTTGTTTTTTTTTTGTTAGTATTTTGTGTTGTATTTTTTTATTTTTGAACTAACATTGGTTTACAATATTCTGTGTGATTCAGAGACATAGGACAGCCCAATATTTCTTGGTATTTTTATGTTTTAATTTTATTTGTGGCAACATTGGTTTATAACATCGTATGTGATTTAGGGGAATAGGTACATACCTCTTACAAGACACAGTGTTCACCATCAGAGCACATACCATTCTTATTGGATATGAAATGCAGGAAATTTACCTACTTCATTTGGGATTAATAAATCACTTCTTATACATATTTCTAACACATTCATAATTGTTATTCCTTATTGTGCCTTTTTAGCCTTTTGTGATTAGATCTGTTTCTTATCCTTTAAACAATTTTATATTTTGTCTTTTTTTTTAATGATTTTCACTTATTTTTCATTTTTTATTCAGGTAACATAGGTTCACAGTGTTGTATATGATTTAGGGGTTTAGGATCACGCCTTCAGGTATATGTTGTTACCATACCACACCTGCCACCATCACGCCCATAGTCCTCAACCATCGTCCATTGTTAATTAATTAATACTCTTCCTTGTGCTTATTTCCCATTGCTATCAAAAATATTTCTTTTGTTTAATACTTTAGTATTTCTTTCAATACTAAAGAAATAATTAAGATGATTCAGCAGTATCATTTCTCTAAGGATATCTGCTTTTACTAATAATCAGTAATTATACTTTATATAAGCATGAATTGTTTAGTTTGTGCTATAGACATCTGTCATGGATACATCCATCTGACATGGATACAAACCTTCAGACTTAACCTACTTCCCTATAACAAGTCAAAACTCTGCATAAAATGTCAGCGCATCATTATAAAATTATAAGAATATTCTTATAATTAGAGTAATGTAATTTTACACTGATGCACTCAAGTGGTTCATATCATCTATGTAACAGACTATATGGATGGTGTCCTCAGGTAACTGTGGCAGTTACAAAACAAAGAAGTATGATGGGCCAAGTCTCATTTAGATTTTGTTTGTTTGTTTTGCTTTCAATATTGTTTTAATGTGATAAGATGAATGTAATTTACTTGAAGCTGAATATATGAGAATGTGTAAGATTATCTCATTTTTAAAATAGCTATAAAATAAATATTTTTATTTAGGCTAATATAAGATATACAAAAAAATTACAAAGTTTCCACATGTTCTTCATTCAATTCTTCAAAGGTTAACATGCACTAGTACTTTGGTACAAAATTGTCAAAACTAAAAAAAAAAAGAGAGAGAGAGAGAGAGGAAAAAATGAATGTAATATTAAATAAAACAACAAAAAGCAATATCTACTCATCATTTTATATGCCATTTTTACAATTATATTTTTAAGTGATACCACTAAACAATTTTTAATGATTCAAAAGCTATTAAAACTAGAAAAGCTAGAAAAAAATGCTTTCAGAACTATTCAAATTTATGTAATTTTCAACCTAGAACTTTATAAAATTTTATTAAAATATTTGAATAATAATCTTTCACTACGGTACAATCTATTGTACTGTAAACTCCATGTTATAGTTACCAAAAAACTAATCCTTGGTATTATAGTTTATTTGTGGAATGTCTTTAAAATTTGTAAGCCTTGAAAATTAATTACAATCACATTAATAAGACCTTGATGGTGATAAATATTTAACAATCTGAAGGAAAATCTTATTTCAAAGTTAATATGTTTACTTTGTTCTGAATCCACATTAAGAATAGAAAATTCAAACAGATTTTAGGCTTTTAAAACGTTAATGCCAACATAGGAGGAATGTGCAATGTTTAAAGAAATTTAGACTGGTGGGTATCGTGTTGTAACATGCATCTCAGAGACATGAACCTGTACTTCTGAATTATACACAAGTTGTTTGCCAACATTACCTCAATAATAAGTAATACAATTTAAAAAGGAAATTAGTGTTAATGTGCATTTTGAAAGAAAAACTATGTACAAAATTATAGTCCTCTATATGAGTATATATACTTTTCAAAGGGAATTATAATATATGAAAGCAAACAAGTATAATATTATCCTTGTAAATATACCATTGAACTTAATTTGAAACAAAAATAAACTAGGCTTGTGGAATATAGAGTATCCAACTAAGAAATACATTACAAGGGGAAAATATTTAAACAATTGTTTAAATTTTTAGGAGGAAATTTGCTTTCCACAAATAATAATAATTAAGATCATATAAATAGAATTACATAAAAAGTATAATTATATAAGGACAGTCTTTTTAAAAGACTGATATAAGTTATCTGAATATTTCCCTTTGTCTATATAACTAATAAAACAGATGCTTCCTAAATTTTCATGAAAATACTAACTTTACCTAAAAGCTAATTGTCCATACCCTTAGCAGTCTAGTATGGATAACTGAGAGTTAAGACTTCCTTATTAGTTTATGTTACCCCTCATTGTAATCTGATCTCTTTCTTCTGGTCTGTTAACATATGATCAAAAGTATGTACTTATTACAGGGTACCCTCCTTTAGGACTTTTCAGTTCCAACATTCTAGGTATAATACTAGTATTCTTAGTAATTTCTCCAATTCCAGAGGATTTCTTTGATGCCAGATACAGACAAGGGTAGTTCTAGAAGTAAACATAAGGCATCCCCCTCACTTACAAACATAATACAAAAAAAATTCTTTCCAAAAGTTAACCAACCTAAGGTTGAAAGTACTGGAAAAAACTTTTCTACTATAAAATATGTTATAAATCAGTAGTAACCAAAAATCTATAGCATTGACATAGGGATAGTCAAATTCACCAATAGAGCAGATTAGCAATTCCAGAAATAAATCCATTCCTACATAAATACTTAAAAAACACAATATAGCAGTTGACTAAAAACAACGGACTCTTTTGCAATTTTGCATGTAAAAATTTTAACTTTAATGAGATTCTTTCTTCATATCTGACACAATACCATACATGTTTAAAATTTAAATGTGAATGGCAATATTTAAAATACCTGCAGACAATATAAAAATTCTTTCTGGAATAAAAAGAATTTCAGAGATATAGAAACTACTGACCATAAATTAAAAGTATAATACAATGACCTTAAAATTAAAATTTGCTAATATCAGTAGATATGTGAAATTTGCTAATATCAGTAGATATGTGAAAACGAAATCATGACTTGGAATATTTTTAATATACGTATCTGCCAAAACATTAGAAACAGAAAATATAAAGCGCTCTTATGAGTCAAGGATACAAATAACACAATTAAAATAAAGGTCATTAGATATGACAAAAAATTTACAATGAAGAAAAACAAGGATAAAAGCACAAGTATTAAATCCTACTAGTTATTAAAATAGATGAAGTATTTTATATAAACATATATGTCAATTAAGAAGTCTGCTATTACCAAGTGTTACCAAGTTTGTGAATCAATAAGAAATCTTAAGCACTGCTGGTAGGAATACAAATTGATACAACCACTTGGAAAACAATTTAGACTTATCTTATAAATATTCACAAACCCCATGATTAGCAATTCACTTTCTAGATGTTTACCATGAGAAAGTCTTACATGAGTTCAATGAGAAACATTTATGACTCTTTATAGAAGCATTATTCATAAGAACAAAAAAATTAAAAATCCTAGAAAATAATCTGTGTTCAGTAAGAGATGAATATACTGTGGTATGTTTTTATAATAACAAATCAAACAAATATAAAAATATATAAAATACTGCTATATACGACAACTTGGATATATAGTATTAGTGAAAGTAAAGTCAGGTTACTAAAGCCTACTAATAAGGGAATGAGGACATATTTTTGTAACTCTAATACCCTAAAGGCAGAGGGGTAAGGGTGGGGAAGGGAGTTATTTCAACTTGTATGTATACGATAAACCATAATAGGAATTACTCTATTTTTTAAAGTGTTTTCAAAATATTCAAATATATATTCGTATTAGTAGATTGTTACGCATAATAGGGGAAAAATAAAGAGTAAATAACACTTTAGATTTATCGATGCAAATGTTTGATGTGGTTGTAATAAATAATGTTAAAGGCATACACAATAGGCTGTGAACAGAAAATCCTTTCTTATTCTTTCTTATTTACAGATATAGTCTTAGTTGCCTTTTTGATTTGTAATCATCCACTCAATTCTTTTATATAGTTTACTGGCCATGTTACAGCTGAGAGTAAAATAAGATAATTCACCCTGATCACCCTGAAAACTTATGTACAGTTACTATATATTCCAAAGTAAAGATTAGATTTGCCAATTGACTTCATACATAATAACTCCAACTCCAGAGGGAAAATCCTCTTGAAATACTGAATCTATTGCCTTAGTTCCACTGACTAAAGACAGCTCACAGAAAAAGTAAGAAAGAAGAAGCCATTTGGTGATTATCTTCTAAACAGTAGACATAGCAGTGACACTTGATGCTTTGCCTCAGAGATGGACATCACCCCCACGGCAGTAAGGAAGTGTGAGTCGTGTTAACACCAACAAGCCACTAGGCTAGCTGGTGTCATGTGATGTGGTGTAATTTTATCAGGTGGAATTTTTCTCTATAATTTTTCTATCTATAAATTATAAGAATGGAAACACTGTTTTAAGACAGAATATATTCAAAGGTTACCATCAGGCACAAGCACCAGCCTAGCCCTTGATCACTAAAGTCATCTTGGTTCATCTTCTAAAGATCTATTGTCAGTGGAAAAAATACAATCTCTACCATGAAAACAAAAGCTCCCTAGTTTCTTTAACTTATATTCCAATGCCTCTGACCTTTTCTTAAAACTTTAAACATCACAAGGAAATCAGTGGGAAGAGAATCATGTGCTAATCAAATACTTCAAGGGCAGAAAAACTCACTCAAGTGAAGGGGATTAGTAAAGACTGGAGGGGAGGGACAGCCCCTCCCAGTGGGGGTGAGAAGCTTTGGGATTAGTGACCAGGCAGAAACCCACATGCTATTAACAGCTCTGACATCAGGGTACAAGCAAATATAAAACACTCAGCTCTAAGAGAGAGTCAGCAGACTCTCCTCAGGAGCTTAAGGTACTGGAGAAAAGCTGTATTGGGAGTGGGTGGACTCATCAAAGCCCCATTTAGAACAGGGCTCTTTAAGTCCTGGAAATATGCTTCCAATTCTTTCAGCTCCAAGATTAAATGTAATTAATGGCAGTGACCTGTTAATGAAGGCTTTTGAGAAGGATATCAGGGTGCTTTCTTATAAATACAAATTTAAAATGAAGAAAATTAAATAATTAGGATAAGGGACATAAGTATGTATGTATTATGCATATCAGAGTTTTAAAGGTAAATTACTAATTTTATTGTTTAAAATGTCATTTTACCGATATGAAAAGCATTTCAAGGGTGGGTTGGGAAGGGCCAATGCCATTTATATAGGACCAAAAAAATGCATAATTCCATTCTGTTTCTCCTTTTCAGCTTGATTTTAATCTGTGTGCCTCATCAAGGACTGCACACCAGAGCTTTGTCCTATACTCCTGGCTTAAGCAGAATGAACACTCAGAAATGCCTCTCTCTGGGATACATCTTCTTGCCCCTGTTTTGTTCCCAACAGGTCTGGGCTCAGTTCCCAAGGGAGTGTGCTACCGTTGAGGCTTTGAGGAGTAGTGTGTGCTGCCCAGACCTGTCCCCCCAGTCTGGACCTGGAACTGACCCCTGTGGGTCCTCATCAGGAAGGGGCAGGTGTGAAGTAGTCACTGCTGACTCCCGACCACACAGCCCCCAGTACCCACATGATGGCAGAGACGACCGAGAGGGCTGGCCCACGAAGTTTTTCAATAGGACATGCCAGTGCAATGGCAATTTCTCAGGACACAACTGTGGGGCTTGCCGTCCAGGATGGAGAGGAGCTGCCTGTGATCAGAGGGTTCTCACAGGTAGGTGGAGATATAAATGGATTCATCTATATGACATGAGATACAAATCATTTGAGCTAAAATAACACCTGGAAAATAGGTCAATCCTCTCTTTTCAGTTGTGGAGAAACTGAGACTTAGAGAAACTGAGAAATGTATTCAATTTAAAGGGTGGAACTTGAAGCTCAGACCACCTAAGTAATATTTCCTTCTAGAACATTTGTGCAACAACCACTATTAGGAGGGAACAGGTCTAATGCTGAGACTAGACCTTCCAGTAACTGCTCAAGATAGTCATATCCACTTAGCTGGCACTTGGACAATCTAATTTTCACTAGGATCTATCTGGCTTTAATACATGTCCATCTTCTGCTACTTTTGCTGACTCTCAAAGAAACTACCCACTCTGATGATCAAGTTCAGCCATTTGAGATGATAAGCCGTCCCTGCCACTTACAAAGCAATAAATAACAAAGCATTAAATGGGAATAGTCAGCAAAACTTGATTGTCTTCTTTGCATCAGACTTTTGGGCCAAGGGTTTAACAGAGCATTTATCAAGACTTTATTATGTGCCAGGCTCTGGGCCAATTGCTTTTTATGTGTGTACCCTTTAATCATTGTAACTCTGCATTGCAGATAGTATTTTTACATACATTTTACTGATGAAACACTGAGCCTTAGAGATATGTGTTTACAGTCATAGAGTAAGTTTCTGGTCTTTACACTCCCCATACTACTTTGTTTGTCAATATTTGCAACATTAAAAAGGTAGAAAATGCCCATAGAAAGCAGAAGTAAGTAAAATAAGAGCAGAGAACCATGAATTTTATAAGTATGGTTAAAAAGAAATTTAGGAATTCTACAGTGAGTTGAAGAAGGAGAGAGAGAGGGAGGGGAAGGCTGAGAGAAAGCAGGCCTGAAAAGGGTTTAACTACACGACATTAAAAATTATAAAATGATTGCACATATATAACTTAACATTATGGGTAACAGGGACATGGTGAATTATAAGATAACTGTACTCATTTCCTCCCTATCCCCTCAAGGCAGAACTTTTCATGTTTGATTTTGTGTCCTTAAGTCAGGAGAAACCTTCTGGACTTAAATGCAGAAGAAAAGACCCGCTTTGTCCAAGCCCTGGATATGGCAAAGCGTACAACTCACCCTCAGTTTGTCATTGCAACTAGGAGATCAGAAGAAATATTGGGGCCAGATGGCAACACACCACAATTTGAGAACATTTCCATTTATAACTACTTTGTTTGGACACACTATTATTCAGTCAAAAAGACTTTCCTTGGGGCAGGACAGGAAAGCTTTGGTGGAGTTGATTTCTCTCATGAAGGGCCAGCTTTTCTCACATGGCACAGATACCACCTGTTACAGCTGGAAAGAGATATGCAGGTATGCACAAAACACCTCTATTCTCAGCTCCTATATAGAAAAAGTATTTTTTTAATTCACTGAATTTTGAGTGGTTAAAATGTGATGATAAAGCAATTTCCTGTTCTTAGTCTGTCTTTGGTGTTCTCTTAAGTTTCTAATCACTTATTAGTATTAATCACTTTTTATTAATATTTATCTTCTATGAAGCGGGGGGAAAAAAGTAATGCTAATGATGAGGAAGCAAACTAAGACATCTGTAGGTGTGAATTAAAGCCTTGAGAATAAACAGCTCTGTAATTGAAAAAATGACTTATAATTTGCAACAAAAAAGTTTGATACTTCTTTCCTCTCAAACACAAACCAAGGCTCCTTTTGATTTGGACAAAGCAAGCACATATTTTTTTTTCAGTTTCCATGTCCCAAATATATATCATATCACACCAGCTGATTATTATTTCTAATGTTATAGCATGGACATTGTGAAAAAAAGTTCATATTGTCATTTTTTTGGTCATTTTTCATTGAACTTGATTTTCCCCATGTCTCCTGCCACATTGTGGCTCACAGAAAAAAACCTATAAAAACATCCCATTAGTCAGGCATCATTCTTACATAAAAAGCATAAACTTTCTGTCATACAACAAACCTCAAATCACAATTATTTCCTACTTAATTTTAAGCAAATAAGTTAAAGTATATGTTAACATAAATAAACTATATGTTAACAAATAATTTTTGTTGTTTAACAGTAACTTTTTTCAGAAAAATATTATAATTTTAAAATAATTTAAATTATTAGATCACGGTTAGGAAATCCACAATTGAACCAGTTTTCTGTCTGAAATAACAGCAATGAATGCTCTCCAAGTTAAAAAAAAAATCTAAAAATTAACCTAAAAATATCTAATGACAGAAAGAGTGTTTAATTCATTTCTTGACTGGTAGTATGTTGCACCCACATTATTCCAGGAAAATAGTTAGAAGGGGAGAATGAATACACTAAAATACAGATGAAACATTCATGTGAATGTAACCCATCCACGTGCAGTTTGAGAATGATGAAATAACTCCATCTGATAGTGTCTGAACTTCACATTTTATAGCTCTGATTACATGTAAGGCATTTAGTAGGTTATGAGTGGATAAATCTGTCATTTATAATCGACTCCAGACCCTCATATCTTCAAGTCCTTTCCCGATGGACACACCAAAAGGAAAGGACAGGTGGAAAGTATCTAAAAGCTTCAATTCTGCCTGTGTAAACTTCAACCTCTATGACTTACATTTTAAAAATCCACAGCTCAGGGGATCCAACAAATTACAATCTAAATGGAACGCACAGTTGAAATGCCACATGAATATGCTCAGCTCCCAAATGTCAGTTGCTGAACCACAAACTGACTCTTAATGGTCCCTTGGAAGCTGTCACTAATTTTTGTGAACCAGAACAATGACTTCTAAATGAGGACTCTAACCACCTGGAGATCAATAAACTGGGGATGTTTTAGAAACATTTTGGCCCTCTAAAGCACC
This sequence comes from Galemys pyrenaicus, assembly GCA_019455555.1. Taxonomy (NCBI): domain Eukaryota; kingdom Metazoa; phylum Chordata; class Mammalia; order Eulipotyphla; family Talpidae; genus Galemys; species Galemys pyrenaicus. The sequence goes on from JAGFMF010011478.1 coordinate 485,962, forward strand.
CCAAGGACAAGGCGATACTGTCTAGAAAGGGCTTATAATAAAAAGCAGAAAAGTACTAAATGCTTGCAAGGTGAGATAAAACAATGGTAATTCCTGTATTTCAATTCATACTCTAAATCTAACTCCCCCAAAGGTCAAAAGGAATGAGAAATAACAAGTGTATTAAACACCTGTTTTAAGGAATCCCCCCCAAAAAAAAACAACAGTATGATCTTCAATCCAGAATTATTAAAAAAAAAATAATAGTGATGATGATGCGATCAGCTCTAAGTGGAACTAGGTCTCTGTTCTAAAGAACAGTAGTCATGCAGAGACATCTTGCACCATGCCAGCATTTCTTCTCCATCTGAGTTTCAGACAGAAGCCTGAGTCTTAACAGTCTAGTTGCCAAAGCATGGATTTCTATATAAAACAACTTTAGTGTCCAGGCAGATAAGGTAAATCTGAAAGAATCTACTGTAACCTATGGTTATATAACAATCTAAATGCCAAAAGTGAATAAAGTTTTAAAAAAGAAAAAACAGAAACAAACAAAAAACACTCTTCCAAATAACATATTTCAAGATTGGATCTGGCTGCAGAACAAGAGTTAGTGATGCTTGAATTAGAGATAGGAAAGCACAAAGATATGAAAATGTCAAAGGGAGGTCATTATCGATAATTCTTGATATAACCAATAGAATTGAAATTACTGCCTAAAAAGGAAAAGGAAGACTCTTTTCCCATAACCCCAAATTATGTGCAGAACTGTTGTATAATGAGCAGGGTGTTATCGCTTCTAGTGGGAAATTAACCCCTGTAGTAAATTAAAATCTCTGCTAAAACAAGTTATTTACCTTCTCCTGCTCCTCAGATACCACTGAAAAATGATTCCTAAATGGTTGAAGAGGGGAAATAAAAACAGACTGCTAGCAGTCAATCAAGCAAAGAGGGACAATTTTAAACAATTTCTGAAAGTGCTAACAGGTTTTTGTGACCTAGGAAATGCTTCAGGATTCTACTTTCTCCCTTCCTTACTGGAATTTTGCGACTGGGAAGAATATCTGTGACATCTGCACTGATGACTTGATGGGGTCAAGAAGTAACTCTGATTCCACTCTCATAAGCCCAAACTCGGTCTTTTCTCAATGGCAAGTGATCTGTGAATCCTTGGAAGATTATGACACCCTGGGGACCCTCTGTAATAGTAAGTTCCATGTAAAATTTAGGATTCAGAATTCCCTTTTAGATAAATGTACTGCCTGAGGCCCTTCATTCTACCGAAAACCACTTTAATTATAGAGAATCAATGTATAGATAGTCACTGAGCAACTAGGATATTCAAGGCAATCTGTAAGATGCTCCAGGCAATATAGAAATTTCCTATATATTATTACATTGCTTTTCTTGAGCATTTTGATTGTGCATTGCTCACTTTCATATTTTGTGTCTATTTCTATACTTGCGTCCTCAGTATTCTGACTGCTTTGTAGTCATGTGACTTATGTTGGAATTTCACAGAAAATGTTTTCCTAGGAAATCTGAAATATGCAGGAAGAATGAAAGTGACTTCAGAGTAAATATTGTTATAATCATTAATATAACATATTATTAGATTAAATTATAATTATATGATAACTATAATTATAATTACCATGGTTATTATTAATAATTATATTATTACAACATATGATGTTGATGTAATTTAGCCAGTAGGTTAAAAACCAAAAGGTGATATAAAGGGTACCTCTAAGGATAAGGGAAATGCTATACAGAAGGGGTCTGCCAGCTAGCTGCTGGTCGGCTCTCTCAAAGTAAACAAAAAAAGAGAACACTTAACCATTGTCTCAGCATCCTTCCTCCAGTAAGCACCATCTTACCATAGTCAAGTTTCTATAAATATGTATCTATTTTTGAGCTTTCTATTCTCTTCCTTGGATCATATTATTATTTGTTCTTGTGCTTCTAAAATAAGGTCTTAATTATTAGAGTCTCCCAAAACCATCTTAGTTTTCTTCTATGGACATATATGGCTATTTTGAACTTTTGTTCTTCCATATGAAAACTATAATTATGGGAATTTATTTTATCCTTATACTCATAAATATATAATCATAATATAATGTATATGTTCTGCATATATTTTTAGTATATTATTTTTTCTGAAGCAAAAATAATAAGTAGAGGAAAGTTATTATGTGACTTTTTTCACCATTAAAATATTTAGCTATGTACAGAAAGAAGTGAAAGTGTATGGAATATTCTTCCACAGAAATTTGAAAATAAAAGTTTATTTGTTTTCATTCTGAATGAGTAATCCCACCTTATGGCAAGGAAATGAAATTGAGAATCAAATTCTCTTCAGATACCAAACATTCATCTCTTTCTGATTATATATTGTATTGACCTCAGAGTTTTGCACTTTTCTGATTATACTGATGACCAAAATACATCATAAATTAAATGGATAAATAAACCATTGGTCATGAGGGAAGAAGAAAAGAGAGTCTGTTTACCTCATTCTATTCTTTGTAGTTCTCTCTCCCTCCTTCATCTCTCCTTCCTTCTCTCTCTCTCTCTCTCTTAGATAGGCAATTGTCATATTATCATATCACAATTCTTTGTTTGCCTATTTGTGTTACTTCCCTTCAAAAATTTTAATTATTTTTTATATTAATTGCTGGAAAATATAGGCTGATTAGAATATAGCATCCTGAAGAAATTTTAGTTTCCCTTTATTTCTCTGAAGACTTGGAATGGACAATATATGAATATAAAATTTTAAATATGTGTGAGATATAGATTTCAGTGGGGAATTTCAGTTTATTAGATTATTGGGGTAGATTCAATTTACCATGTAATTTTCACATTAATATATTCTCATGAAATAAAAAGTCTTTGATTTAGCAAATACCAGGATCATCTATGTGATTGTGATTAGCTTTTTCTTCAGATGGCGTTATGTACCAGAGAGCTACTCACAGATTTGGACATAATAAATTAGTTATTATTACTTTCATAAAGTGAAATGCACATTTTTTGGTTTTCTAACAAGATGAACCTGTCTTTCAGTGTTCCTCTTAGCTAAAAAAGTATAAAGAGAAATTCTTATTTTCTCAGCATTCTCTAAAATGTATCCCTCTCTCTCCCCCAGGCACTGAGAATGGGCCAATTAGGAGAAATCCAGCAGGAAACATGGCTAGACCAATGGTACAGCGGCTCCCTCAACCCCAGGATGTGGTTCAGTGCTTGGAAGTTCGTTTATTTGACACACCTCCTTTTTATTCCAACTCCACAAACAGTTTCCGAAATACTGTAGAAGGCAAGTAAACAAAATGGGTGCTTTGAGCTGATTTAGTTATCACAGTAAAAAGGAGAATACAAATTCAGATCTCTCTAAATAAAACCTTGAAGGACATATTGATCCTCTGAACTAATGTGAATGGTGCCACATATTGTGAATGTTTTTAATAAATAATCATTGCATTTTGACTATATTAATAAATATAAACTAAGGTTATAAGTACTGATTTCCAGAAAAAATGTGTAGATTGTATCATGATGCCTATTCAAAAGACAAATTACACTGGCATTCTGACAAAAGATATGAAAAAGTTGAGTTTAACCACATGCCATTTATATTATATGCAAAGTTTAAATGTTTTTCAAATTAAAAATTAATGTAATAAATTAACAAGAAATGAACAAATGATTATAATTATATGAGTGAATGTATTTCAAATTCTAATTTCATTGTATAATATACAACTTTTCTCTTATCAGACCTCTAGTTCATTATGCCAAACAGACATAATTCAATCTCATGTCACAGAACCACCATTTTTATTTGTGATCTACCTTATCTTCTACCTAACATGTATACATGCCATAAATAACATGGGAATATACATGAGAAATATATATTCATTATATAATATAGAAACCGTAAAATATAAGAAATATATAATATGGAAAATATGTGGGAAATGCATCATTTATAATATAATATGTACAATGCCTACTATAGAAATATGAAATCATAATTAACATGGAAATATATATGGGCTAGAGATCATTATAAAAAGTTCTTTTAACAGCAGGCCTCCCGGATGTTTCAGACTAGCACAGAGATGGTAAGGAAGTGCTGGGAAATTGTAACTTCTCAAAAAAATAATAAGTTATTCTAAAAATAAACATGCTGACAATCATTCACAAGAAATAAGGTAGGAGACTAAAGTAATTTGTCAGTTTAAAGTCCAGGACAATCATGTTGGTGTTTTCCCAATTGTGTCAGCAGTTTTTAGTCAAAACTAGGGACTTCTACTATCTTTATTTCTACATGACCAAAGTTTGCCTTGTCAAAATAGAGTGCTCTATATATTTTGACTGTTATCCTCCACAGGATCATTATTTTTAACCTAGCTGATACATTTAGAATGTCACACCACTACTTTAAAACTAACCTAGCTCTGGGTCTAGCTTACAAATGTCACCAACCATAGATACAGAGAAACAATGGCATTATATTAAGGTAAAAATTGGCTTGACAAGCTTAGGAAAAATTGTTCCCAATATAATCACTGCTGTTGACTTGGACAGTAATGTTTGTAATGATTTTTACTGATCTCATTCTTATTTTTATATCTAGGTTACAATGATCCCACAGGAAGATATGACCCTGCTGTTCGAAGCCTTCACAACTTGGCTCACCTATTCCTGAATGGAACTGGGGGACAAACCCATTTATCTCCAAATGACCCTATTTTTGTGCTCCTGCATACTTTCACTGATGCAGTCTTTGATGAATGGTTAAGGAGATATAATGCTGGTGAGACACTTTCTTATTTTTACAAACTCAGCAAAGATGTTTCTGCTTAGTTATCATTTTAGACCAAGCAGTTGACAGACATAAGCTATACTTCAGAATAAGGGTAAAATAGCTGTAATACTTAGACATTTCCAAATATTCCAAGCCACATTGAAAATACACAAGAAATCTTGCAGAATCATTATTATAAAATGATATTTTCTAGTCTCCACTAGGATTAAGTAGACAATCCCTTCTCACTTAAATCTGGAAAAAAATGACTACCATATTTTCCAAAACATTTTTTATCTGTATCTTTCCATAAACATCCTCATTACTTTTGAAAATACCTGGGAAAACCTCACAGAACTCTTCTTTGCTATTCCAAACAGCAGGAAGAAATTATGCTCCTAACTCACAATTTTGTTTTATTACTTTATGGCTTCTCACAAATGGAAATTTTTTTCAACTTGAAAAGTTAATGTTGGTTTTTATGTCTTACCATAGGAAATCTCCCTTAAATTCATTTTAATGCATTCTTTAAGATATTATTGAAGAGTCACTTCTCTTCACTTTGCTGAAAGGGTCCTATTACTTTTCAAAACATAAAGTGCTTCTACTGGTTAAAACATCATACATTTTCATATTTCAGAAGTGTCCTACATTTTGATTTCTGGGCTTTTACTTCGTAGTGCATATTAACATAATACTGGAGACTATTAATTTATTTATCCAATTCACTCAGTCTCTTACTCCTAATTCAACAGCAATGTCCCCAGCTATTCACCCTTAACAAAACTTTCCAAATCATTCCATTAATTTATTATAAAACACTATATCTCTATTTTCACAATCATATGTATAATTTTATGTATTTTAACTATGCTACTTTTTTTCAATAACAAGTGGAATTAAAAATGTTAAAGAGTGAACAAAATAAATTTTTGCTAAACATACACTTTTGGGAATTAGACAACAATGTACAACTGCCCTTACCCAGTCATTGGCGAAGCCTTGGATGTCAGTAAATTTTGCAGGGCATATGGAGAAACTTTGGTAATCTGGCAATTATCTTAAATAGTATAAAATCATCTATTCCTTTGTCTTGCATATCTTGGTTAAAACATAATTATTGCATATTCCCATAATCTGATATGTTCTCCACATGTTAATATCAAGGTCCTTGATGAACCAGAAAAACACCTCTATCTTAGTTTTCCTCCAACTCTATTTGTTTTACACACTCTACATGGTTTATCAGTTACATAGATAGTTGTGGAGAAAGAAGTACCATAAATGAAAAATAGAGAGCTTATCTGAAGCATGTTTTTGAAAAATGTGGCCATAAAATTATAGAATCCCCTGTTAACACAAATAGCATAAAAACTAAAGTAATTAACTTCCTTTTTAAATATTCCATGTAATTGAAAATGTCCCTTGGAATATTTAGAGATGAAAGAAAAAGATTGGAAGAATTCTCAAAATTTTTCAAATAGCAGAAGTGCTTGTTGAAAATAAATTTAGGAATAAACAGCAGCATTATTTTTTTTAAATGTATCAAGACTTTAGAAAATTTTAAAAATTCAAAGATTATTAGGATCAGGATGGAACAAAATTTTATTTTATAACTGAAGGAAATCACATCTATTCACTTTGTAATATCTGTTACACAATCCCCTTATTTGCTATGAGATAGTGCATGTAGAACATCAGTGCTCTGATGTTAATTACTATTCACTAATGTTCTGTATTTATATACACATGTACTTTTTTTTTCCCAACTAAGAATCATTAGTAGTTCAAAAAAAGCAGTTTATATAGTTCCCAGATGAATTACTACTTCATTTATTATACCCAGAGGAACCAGAGTAATAACACACGCACACATTTTCATAAACATTATTTTGTTATTGTGAATAATGTTGGGGGAATATAATCTCTTTGAGATACTTATTTCATTTCCTTCAGATATATTTTCACAAATGGTATTGTTAGATTATATGCTAATCCTATTTTTAACCCTCCATACTGTTTTCCACAAAGACTAGCAATTCCCACCAATGGTTCCCAACATTTCCATGTTCTCCACACTATCTCCAACACTTATCTCTTGTCTTTTTGATAATAGTGATCTTAACAGTATGAGGTGACATACTGAGATTACTGATCTCATCTCATCATTTGAGATGCATTCTCTAATGATTAATGGTATTGAATTCTGTTATACACTTGATGACTCTAAATCATAACATCATACACTTAAGTATTTATTTTTATAGATTTTTTTTCATTCATTTCTCAGTGAAATTAGAAAAAAAAAATTTGACTACCTACTATTTTTCCCAAGGCAGTATTTTAGGTCATGGAAATAAAGTAACATATGAAACTAAAAATATTTCAGCCCTAGAATTTTCCTACCTGTTAGTAAGATTGACAATAAATATTTGTGAGCAAATATATATCATGTCAGGTGGGAGAGAGTCTTTGTAGACATATAAAACCAAAAAAAGGGATAGGGAATACTGTGTGGGTGCATGAAGGTGATCATCTCTCAAGAAAGAAACAAAGGAGCCCACTGTGGCTGGACCAGAGGAGGAGTGGGGACAGAATCGGAGGGACAGAAAAAGGTCAGAGGATACACGATGTGGATCCTGAATGACACTGAACTTTAAGTGAGATGGGAGCCATCAAAAGTTTCTCCTAAGGAAGTTATATGATAATACAGTTATTGTTATTTTTACTATTATCCCTCCATTCATTTCAATAAACAAACTTTCTATTTCACGTGGCTGAAACTGAACTGGATTGAAGCTGATCAAGTTGTGATCAGTAGAAAGATAAAATGGGAGACTTAAAAATGATCTAAGTTTTAGCTTTAATATGTAACTTTAATAAATAATTAGCAACATACCAAAATGTGAGTTCTCTGAGGGCAGGAATTGTGTCCTGTTTTGTTGAGTGTTATAGTCCCCATACCTTGATCTGCACTATTATGAGCTCAATAGATTTTAATAAACACGTACTTCATTAGCAAAGATATATAGTACATTTAAAATCTCAAAAATATAAATACTACCTGTCCTTTCTGTGACCAACTGTTCTTTCAAAAGAAATGCAGCAACATTGGTTTGTGCTTCATAGGTCACTGTGGCATTCCCAGTAATAAATGTACTTCTTAGAAGGAGAAAATCTAATACTTCACTAAAATCACTCACAGAGCCCTCTTTCTCTTCTAAATTTGTTCCCATAATGCCCTGACCAAGCCTACTTCTTTCTCTAGCTTTGTGACATTCAATTGCTATTAATTATACCAACATAAATATAGAACAACAAAAAAGAACTATCTTTTTCCACAAATAGCCTATGATTTCTTCATCTCTAATATCAGAAAATCTCTATTATAAATGTCTGTGGCTTGAAATTAAATAGTAAGAAGACAGGTGGCAGGAAGCAACTAGGACTCCAGGACCCTGATTCAAAGTTTTAAGTATTTTTCCTATCAGAGTAATAATCCAAGGAAGTCAGTATTTACTTCTGTAAGAGTAAACAGAAAAATAAAAAATCAGAAATATTCATATTCAAGGACAATCCTCCATTAGATACACTATTTCAAATTTAAATTATAATGATGCTATAACAAACTATAGGGCATTCTTTAACTGAAAAATAATGAATTTTATTGAAATCAATTTCTGTAACTTAAAATAACTGTCATTGTAGATAATAAAATATTAAAAACTGAATATTTAAAAAATATTATTGAGTATTTGGGGACATCTTTAGAAGATAACCATTAATTACTATTAATTTGATTATGTCTACTGACAAGATATCTTTGGCATATTTAGATATATCCACCTTTCCATTGGAAAATGCCCCAATCGGACATAACCGACAATACAATATGGTGCCATTCTGGCCTCCAGTTACCAACACAGAGATGTTTGTTACTGCTCCAGACAACCTGGGATATATTTATGAAGTCCAATGGCCAAGTGAGTATAAAAAATATACGTTTTCTATGTAAATTTCCAAAACCAAATTTGTTTCTTTCAAAGTCAACTTATCTTAGTATTACTGAGGTTTACACTTCCCACCTGGATTTAGAAGCTTTCCTTTGAAATTCATACACAGAGAGTGAATTCAACTTTTGTTGACAGCCCACTCTGACTTGATACTGAGCTGACTATAGAGCACATACTGTCTCATTTAATTCTGACAACCTTGCAAGTTATGTGCTATAATCCTCACCTTACAAATAAGGAACACAAGGCTTAGAGAGGTTAACTGACAAAGATCATACTTTGGTAAGTGGAGAGAATGCATTTTGAGCTTAGGACCATGTAAAATGCCCCAATTTATCTACTATGTAAAGCAGCCACCACTTATTTATCTAAAAAAATAAAAAAGAGTTGAATGAGATAATCTGAGCTTTTTACCTGTGATTTGAAATTCAAAACTTTGTTGTTGTGATTTTTTTTTTTTTCCTTTACAAAGGCAGTAGTATATAGAGGAAAGCACATGATTCAGATTCTGGGCTCTAAAGCACTATCACCCAAGTCACATAGACATGTGACTCAAACTCTTTGCTCATTCTTTGAGACATCACTGACTTTTCTTTAAACAAAAAATAATGCCATCAATCAAACCACCAATATGGTCTATTCAGAAACTAAGAAGTGCTTGCAGAGTAACACACACTGTAATAGGAATTGTGACTGATAAAAATTAATTAAGAAGATTTCTGTGAAGTGTTTGGACAGTATCTAAATTTAGGTGATCCAGTTTTGGGTGGCAACTGTTTTACTATTTATTTTTGCTCTCATTTGATTTTTCAAATAGATCAGACTTTTAGTATTTCTGAGATTGTTACAATAGCAGTAGTGGCGGCCTTGCTACTGGTTGCTGTCATCTTTTTGGCTGCTTCTTGTCTGATTCGTACCAGAAGAAACATGGATGAAGCAAATCAACCTCTTCTCACTGATCAGTATCAACACTATGATGAAGAATATGAACAAGTCCAGAATACTCAGTCTATGGCCTGATGACAAATGATTTATTCTCTTATGCTTTAACACAAAACTATCTGATTGCAAAATGATAGATTGTGTTATTATCTATATTTTCTTTTACTGCTACTTTCTTTCTCATACATGCATATGCTGGAATTAAAGCTCCATATATTTTCCAGAAACAGGGAGAGTCATTCACAAACTTTTCAATAGGTTCTATTTTTCGGTTCTATTTAAAATGGCAGGTTGCACAAACTCCATGGTATTTAAACAGATAGTGTGAATATCTTTGGCATGCTTTAAAGGTTGACTATATGACAATGTAAATAAGCTTCAGTGCTTTGTTTATACGTAAGGAAAATTATGATTGGTAGTAAATTCCTGCTAAAAATACATGAATAGACATTTCCCACAATGTTAAATATAAATACATTTCCATTCATTGACATTGGCCAACAGATATAAAGGAGGCCACATTTATCAGTTAAACTATGTAAAGTTATAAATGGAATCCCAGTTAACTTTATCAAACTGACACATCAGCATATATTTTTTTAGTCTAAGATTCAAACCTACAATAAAGTCACTATCTTTGTCACACTTTCGACTGGTAAATACTTTGTTTAACATATAGTTGACACTGTGTTCTTTTCCTCTTGACTCACTGAAGAAACCACCTGTTAATATATTTCATTATTCATTCCCTCTCCTAATACCTTAGAATTCCACAAAAAAAGATGTGAAGGTGAAGGACATTCAGCAGTGTTCTAGCAAAAGCCTTTCAATCGTTATGCTTAATTCAAAGAGCACGCCTATCCTTTATTAGTCTTTTATGTATTTTCAAAATAAAATCTAGTAACATTTGGTATTTTTTTTCTCTTTTTGATTGTGTGCTACTAGAAAAAATTCCCAATGAAGGGCTCTATAGACTATCTAGAGTGAAAAAGTATTTTAATAAAAATTAATAAAAAATAATAATAGTAGTATGTAATAGAAAATGCTATTCTGACATTCCCAACTCAATAAACATAAATAAGATTATATTTGGGTTATTGGGTTATCCCATAATAAGAAATTAAAGGCTATGCATGAAAACATGCATACTATGTATGTTAGAGAAAGAGAATACATATAATAGGACTTTCAAATAATATTATTCAGTAGGTTTCTTGAAAAACATTTTGATTTATTAAAATACTACCTAGTTTTTCAGAAAAATTATTGTAATATAGGATTTCTTTTTTACTTAGACATTAGTCAAATTAAGTCTCTCCACATATATTGGAGATTTACTAAATAAACCTTTCACAAATAATTACTAATCACATACTCGATTTTGGACATAATTCAAGATGCTGTGGAGTTAGGGTGAATAGAAATGTAAAATTAAGAATGTTATATATGACTTAGGTTATCAAGAATGCCAACACAGCTACAAATATAAGATAGGAGCAAAGATACACATGCTTGAACAGGCATGAAACATTTAAAACTATGGAGTAGGTCAACATGGGTAGAACATATTTTTCATGGTGGAGATCAGAAAGTTAAATCAGGAATAAAATCAAAGCACCCCCAATATGGAGTTCCCTCTGTTGATGAGAGGAAGTAGGGGAGAGGGGCAATATTTGTAAATTGTGTTGATTTAGCATAATTTGGAATGGTTAGAATAGAGAGGATAAAAAGCTGGCTACTATAGAATAGTATATGGGATAGAGGAAGACGTTCTGTTCCAAAACATGGTAAATGCTCATGTAAGAGAAAGCTACATCCACAATGTTATAAACATAATAATGGCCATTGCTCATTAAATATATTGCTTTATTTTCATTGCATTCAAGGACTTTTATTTATTGTTCAGCTCTGTAAGATCTTACAAGTTACCTGAATTAAGTAACCATTACTCACCATATAACATGTTATATTTTTCACTGCAAATAATACTCATTCCGTAATGGAGGTGTTCCATTGTCCTCAGTCCTACAGTTCTCTTATGAATATAGTAAATGAAGTTATTTTGCATTCACTGGAAAGCACACACTACACAACTTGAAACCCATTTGTTTCTGTTCCATAAGTGCCCCCTATATACCAATGCCCAAACTGAGCTAAGTTTTATAGTCTAAATGGAATGAGAAAAAAATGCCTGACTGTTCCTTCTTATATGTTCAAGAATGAAAACCTACTACTTTTGTATCTTTCTGAAGTTATATCCTGTCTTGATTTCCAGAAGCAGATTTCAGATAGAATGCTCAATTACAACTCTGTGTAATCTTTAAAATTAGATGCATGGAAAAAGAAGATTTGAGCTATTAAAATAACTGTACTAAGACTTGCTTATGAGCTCAGTTCATGATGTTGTATATTTTGCTTTTGGTCATTTTCTTTTTAAGATTTATTTATTTATGAATACAAAAACTGGGGTACAGGCCAGAGGCATGGGGGATGAAAAGACCTACCAGAGACAGAGCAAGGAGCAGAACAGGCAGACTGACTGAAATACACTGTTGAGGGGAGCAGTGAGCAAGGTAGGAGAGGTCTGCTGAGGCCTCCCTAGCCTGGGATTGAACTTGCAGTGCTGCGCAGCAGATGCTTCACAGTGTGGCGCTCAACCCGCTGAGCCACCTGGGAGGACCTCTTTGTCATTTTCTACTCAAAATTTTATCAACCAACCAATAGAAAATTGGGCACAGAAAGATAATAAGAAACCGAAAACACACACAAAATAAATTTAAATATTTTAAATTAAGGACAGAGTCTGGTATAAAATTTAAAGGAAAAATGTTAAATATGGCACAACTGCAAAACGGAAGGATAAAGCACCCAAAGACCCAGCAGAATTATTTACAAAATGATCAGGGTATTTTAATGGATATCAAGTTAAATATAAGTCAATAGTACAATGTACTAACCAAGGGGACAATGATAAGTTGGAAAAGATAGAAAACACTATATGGAGGCTAACGTATTATGATTCACTAATACGGAAACAGAAATCTGCGGCTTTCAAATCACAACTGCAGTGTTCATTCAAATGTTTAAGAGGAACGTGGACAAATTAAAACACGTCTCTTTGTCTTTTAAGTAATACAATAATGTAACCACTAGCCCAAGATAAACATTTGGAAACCACCCTGGAATTCTGTCATCTCTCTTAATCCTCACAGCCAATTAATTACTTATTCACAATTTTGTTAATACAGTCAATATCTATTAGCTACTATATCTTGAGGACAGAATCCATCATCTTAGGCAGTGGTTCTCAGTTTGAGTGTAACTTTATCTCCAGAAGAAATTAAGGGCTGGGAGTTGCTATCTCCAAGTGAGTAGAGGTCGGTGGAACTGCTAAACAGCCTACAATGTACAAACACCCCCAAACCCTAAATTATCCAGCCCAAAATGCCAATAATGTTGGGGGTGAGAAAACCTAATCTAAGCCTGTAAGAATAATCAGGTTTCATATTTATAGAGCTCCTGGTCTCACAGAGCTTATCTCTTAATGGGAAAGAATGGCAAAACAACAACAACAACAATATACTCTATAAGAAAGCATTATTTTCTCACCCCATAGAAAGTGCAAAGATCAAAGAATCCAAGATAGGTAAGGAAGCTCAATGATGTTTTCATTTTTATTTATATTTTTATTTATATTGTCAGGGCTGCCAAATGGCAGTTACACCTCTGGGTTTTATATTCATACCATGCAGATCTTTTCCTTTTATTTGGAAAGAATATTCACACAATTCAGTCTATAGCTCATTGAAACTTTATCACATTGCTAGAGAATACAGAAAAATGAGGGGGTTTGGTTGTTGTGGTTGTTCTGTTAGTTGGCTACTATCCTGCATAAAATCAGAATATTATGAGATAAGAGAGAATGAATTTGGGATTGTGGCTAGACTATTGCCACAACAAATAAAAAGCAAGTGATCAAGATATTTGATTATAATAGTATGAAAGAAATACAGCAACACACTGTGTGCTTTTCTTTAAAAAAAAAAAAGCTGGGTGTATAGATAGGTGATTAGAGATTAGCTGAAAAAGTGATAAACTGTAACCTAGAGAATGAGAAAACTGTTAAAAAGGTTGACTAAACAGAACTTATACAGACAGAGAGAAAAACAGGATGGGTGATTTGGAAATGAGTTTTAACTTTTGAAATAAATGGAATATAAATGTGACTGGAACATGGTCAGCAACTGGAGAGTCATATGAAATTACTCTGGAGGAATGCTGAGTTCTGGTAGGGTCCTATAAGCCAGGGTAAGGAGTGTGGATGTCTTTTCTGAGTAAAACCAGGAACAATTACAGAGTGTCAAGGAGTGAAGGGACAAAATTTTATTTACATATTACAGGGAATATTATGGCTTTTGTGTGGAGAATCAGTTGAAAGGGAGTAGAAGAGAGGAAGAACCAGAATCCAGTTATAACTTGTCTCCACCACATTATAACATTTTCCAGTGTTTTCAAGAAAAATTAAAATAAAATCTTCGGTAGAACTTCCAAGACTTAGGTGAAGTGGTTTGTTCCTGACTCACTATGATTTTTCCTTGCTATGTCATAAATCTTATCTATTCAATAATTCATTTGTTTATTCACTCCTTTAACAGATATTTTTGGTAACATATAGGATAGCAACTATGCCACTCCAGACAGTGACAATACCTAGGATATTTTAAGATGAAACAGTAATATTTGAAGATGGCATGATTTCTCCTGAAAGATCTCAGATAGAGCAAATCCATTTAAAACTCATGATATTTCCACAAATCTGAAAAACTTGTAGTTGAATTTATATGACAAGAGAGAAAACAAACAATCTAAGAATCATTGATAACATCATTGGTGTTGAAAATATGTTTCAAAACCACTTGATTGTCAGACATTTTATTACATTATTACTCCTTATTACAATATTCCCTAAATATGAGCTCCTAACTCCCTTGGAAGAATCTCCAATGAAGGAGTCAACAGTGAGTTTCCTAGATTTTACTTTATATTGGTCAGGGATCTCCAGAGGAACAGAACCAATGTGGAAGATGGGGGAAGCAGGAGAGATTTTTAAAGCAATGTGTTTACATCATTATGAAGATCAGTGAATTCACTACAATCTGCAAACTGGAGAACCAGTCATGTAATTTAATCCAGTACGAAAGCATGAGACTCAGGGGAGCTGATGGTACATGTCAGTCTGAGTAAGGTGCCGGGACCAGGAGAACAAATGTCTAAGAGAAAAGACAGATGCCCCAGCTCTAGCACAGATAACATATTTGCCTTTCCTGTTCTAAATTTATCATGAACTCATGGCTCCATCATCAGATGGATGCTATTCACCCACATTAGAAAGGAACATTTACATAAGCCCCAGACCCCTTCTTTGCAGCAATTGTGCCTACTCACCTGCAGCTAAGAGATCCACAGAGTGTCCAATGTTCTTAAAGAAATCGTTGTCCCCAGAGGATTTTTAAAACCAAGTTTACACAGTATTGAGATATTATACTAAAAATAACAATCACGTTCTCCTTGATTAGTTGATTCTTAGTGTGTAACTGTGGTTAATACAAATTAGATGGAATTTTAATGAAGTAGGAATTTATTTGAACCAAACTCTTTTGTCTTCCAACATTGTACATTTACCAGCTTTTCATGTATTGGAATTTATTGGAATACAGCTATAAGGAAGCTTAGAACTGTCTAGTCTGACTCCATCATCACCCAGATCACAGTCCATGTGTACAAGGCGATATAACTCAATACAAAGATAACTAACGCTGTACTCCAAATCTATCAATTTCCAAAGGAAGCAACCTCTCAAGCATGAATTGCTTTTAGCATTCTGGGAGTTGTTTTTTCCAGTTGTAACTGCAAAGCTATTACACAGAAATGTGCTCTATAATAAGAAAAAAATAGTTTAATAATAATTTCTAAGGGCTGAATATAGCAATACCAAAATTTCACTTTCTCATTTTCAAGTTCCATGTCTAAATAAGCATATATAATCATTTATAGTTTCTATAAGAAAAAAATGTTATATTCATGAATATTCTACCAAAAAAGGCAACCTATTTTAAATTAGCAAAAGATCTTTCTCAGCCACCTGAGCACATTAGAAATGCACTTCTTATTTTAAGATCCTCCTCTAGGTCTGATTGATTTATATGTGAAAGTTCTGAATCCAACTTTTACTGAAAAAGAAACTCAACCCTAAATTAACCTGCATAATATCTGCTGTTCCAAAACAATGTGAATATTTGTTACTTGAAATGATAAAATATAAAACTAAAATTTACATCATCAAAGGACCAACAAAATATAAAAGGCATAGCACAATTTAAAAAAAAAACAATAAAATAGTTTTGTTGATCATTTCAGATCTATCAGAAAATTCATGTAAATAAATTAACATAAATGTAAAACACCAAGCAAATTTTTAAAATGTGATCATGGTTAATTCTAAGGAAAAGCAATTTCTGTTTAAACAAAAATAAAATTGCAGTAAATTATGCAGTGAGTGTTAAAACAAAGTTTTCACCCCTATGGTAAAAATAATAAATATTGATTTAACCTAAGAAATGAGACAGGACTAAACTGGAGAGTGAAGCCATGGTGGGGGCAGAGTATGATAAAAGAGGAGTCCCCATCATTCACATTGTATCTGGGAAGTGTGATTTGTATATGGAAATGACTGGGTAGAAGACGGTATTTCTTCATGAACACTGATTTTTGAAAGAAAATTTCAAGACAGCAACTTCTGAAAGAATCAATAAAGAATGATTGGTTTGAAAATGTGTGCCACTAACAGAAGTTTATTCTTAAATTTTCCCAAATGATATCGGAAACTTTGGACTTTTAATTTAGGGAGGAATGTAACAAAGAACAATGAGTAAACACGTTCATGATTTTCAAATAGAAACTGTTAGCAAAATTAGTAATTCCAATTGGCTTCTGTGGTGGAGCAGGGGTTAAAGTCTCAGTGCTATCAAGTTATCACCAGTCACTGTTGCCCATCATAGGCCAGGGAGGTGATCCACATGGCCTAGCAGCAGTGTATATCAGTAGATCTACCTGTTCTGCTCACCACTGTGTCTCTGGTAAATTCTCACCCCCTGCACCTCTTGTCTACACAGTTCTTGTATGCATAAATAAATAAATCTTAAAAAAAAAAAATCAGTGAGACCAAGGCTGAATGAATACAGTGATATAAGTTACTCATGAAAATACTTTTTTTTTTTTAACCTAGGATTCAAAATAAATTGTTCTTACATGTCCTAAAATGTGTTATGCAGTGCTGTTTTCCTTCTAATGTTCAGATTTAGCTGGACTTAGATCAATACAATGTGAAACATTGAACAGAATATACCACAAGATGGCAGCTGTGAACATTTTTCAAAATGTTGATTATGAACATCAAACACCTTGCACTGTAATGAACAGTGAATATAATTGCTATTCCTCTTCTGCTTTAAAAGCAAAATATAAGCAATCTTTCATTTTGGTGCAAAAATGGGTTATGAGATTATAATATCCACCTGGCTGAAATTCTCAACCAAATAATTGTGACAAAAATCTAGCCTTTTCATTGACTCAAACTTTTTTGTATACCTTATCCTCCTTCATCTTGATCACTTACCATCAGGCCTTTCTGGGCCACAAAATGAAGAGTGAATGGCATATCACCCAAATGGTTTCACATACAATAGATGATTACGCCAGTACCAAAGACACTGATGATTTGTGACAAGGGTTAAAGGGCTAGTCAGCCAGGGAATCAGCCACTGAGACAGCAAATAATGAACATTATGGTTAACTCTGTAAATTAACCTAAAACTTTTGAAAAGCTGAAAAAGTAACATTTCATTTTTAACTTACTTGAGAAAAATTCACTTTATAGACTATTTGTAAGAACACAAGTTCCCCTACTCCTTGCACCTAAATTTATCATTAACATCTTTTATCACTTTATCACTTTTATCGCTTTATCACTTTATTTTCATATATGCCTATGTACATTTTACTAATATTTTTCCTTGAATACAAGTGAAAATAAGTAACAGATATGATCCTTTGTCTCTATTTCAATGTGTCTTCTAAGAAGAATGGGATTCTCTTAAATAACTATAATATAGCTGACACATTAAAGAAACTTCACGTGGATATAATAAGATTTTCAAATAGATAGTTCTCGTTCAAGTTGTTTCAATAGAGATACTTTCCTAAAAAAGAAAAGAAAAAAAAAACTAAAGCAACACTTTGAAGAAATAAAAGCAGTATGACATTACAATGTCAAAAATGTAAGTAAAACTGATTTAACTCAAGTTAAATTAGAGTCAATAGTAGAAATTTGAAAAAAAAAAAAAAAGAGAGACCATCTACTAAATCCCCTTAAGAAAAGTCAATGTAGTTTGGATAGTAACATCAATAGAACCAACTTTGTACTCAACAGCCCTAGATGGGCTTCCTTTATCTTCTGAGAACTATCAATGTGTCATTGTGTACTTTGCATTACTTCTTTAACCCCCAGTTTTCCTATCTGTAGAATAAGGGCAGTTCTTTCAAAACTGGGATTTTTAGAACGTTTATCTCCCAATGCCTTGAAGCTAGTAAGTGCCTAATGCATTTTAATTTCGTTCCTAGAATCATAAAAACTTAACTCTTTCCAACTACCTCCTCAAAAGTGGCCTGGCAAAAAAGACTTTATGCTGTAAAGTGAAATCTCATGGTTCACGACGCCATGTTACACACTGGTTTCCAACTGAACGCTCTCATCCCACTGCCATCGAGGGGCATGTCACAGCTAATTATCTGTCATCACGCCCTGTTGCATAGGCAGTACCTTGCCTGCTGCTGCTGGGACCTCCGTGCTGTCTGCTGACTCATTTGCATTGCCCCCTGAGTGTCTCTGCTGTGTATGGATCACACAGAATGAAGCCCAGGGGCCAACTGGCAGGCCCATCTGAATTGTGGAACATAGCTAAGGCCCCTCCTCATTACTTAGTGAGTAATGTGGGGGATGTTCGCTGGTTCACACACCCTGGCAATGTAAACGGTCATCTGCTGCCTCATCTGCTTTTCTGCGTCTGGGGTGCAGGACCAGATCGGCTGAGGAACTTTGCTAGCACTTATGCAAATAGCTGTGGGAGCTCCTGGGTCTGGCAACATTTCCTTTCAGAAGCTTCATTTGTGGCAGCACCGTCTGCCTCTTTTGTGCTTTCACAGTTTTGTGAGGCAAACTCAAAATAGATCTCTCCCATATTTAAGATGTATTTATGGGCCTCTTCCACGGCAATGTCTGAAACTCTTCGCCGCACGTTTAATGCGCCCTGTTCGTTCACTGACTGTGATGTTTCTGTTTAAACTTTAAAAGAACATAGATTTAAGATAGAGTCAGACTATGTATTTTGAGTTTTCCAAATTAAGGGGAAATGAATTTCCTCAACCGATTCCACAATTTGGATTTAATTAAAATACATAAATTCTTAAAGTATGTGTACGCAGAACAATACATTCTAAACTGATGAGTATAATATCATCACTTTGTTCCAATAGAAATTTACATTTCCAAATTTCTCCACAGTACATATTTTTTAAAAAGAAGTTTTATTCAAAAATGTTTTAATTACCTTCAAAATACTAACTTCACTAAGCAACCATAGCATTCACAACAATACGTAATTTTACAATTTGCTCTGGGTAAGAATTCTAATTTCATCAATGGATGAAGTTTCTTAAATTTTCTTCTTTTTTTCTATGCATTATACTATATTTTTGCAATGAGATATTCCCATAGGAACTAATTTTAAGGGAGAAAATAGAGCACTGTAAATAAGCCCCAGCCATGGGAATTCATTTACCAGGGACTGTAAACTTCCAGAAATAAGAGCGGCTGAAAACTGATTTCCTCTAGGTGTCAGTATAAGCCTACCACTTACCAAGTTTAGTGCTAATGAAAAAAAACACAGTGAAATAAATAAGCTTATTGCAAGTCCATACTATTTATACAGTTGAAATACTTTTCTTTCGAAAACTGAGCTAAATTTGCAACTGAATATTTCATCTTCAGACAAAAGAATGGATTTTGTACTAAAAATGAAAAAAATGTGGCCATGATCTATTTCTACAAACACTATTTTCTATATCTTTAGGGGGTACAGGCTCTTATCATTCATTTTTAGATATCCATAACTTACTCTATTCTTATGGAGATGTATATTTTAAAAACTCAGTGCATTTTATTTGAGATAATTACTGATACCCATTACAGTAATTGGACTCAGTTCAGCATGCCAATTGGCAGGAAGTCTTGAATTATGTCTTTTTTGGTAAGAATGGAGATTTGTTTTATTAGACTACCATGGAATTTTGAAAATGGAGCATAATATATAGAGATTCCAATAAGCGAGTAGTTGATCTGTATCACATATACTGTATTAAAACAGTGAAATCCCCATTCCTTCAGTCATAGAGAATTCTTAATTTTCTCTACAAGTTAAATTGCCTCAGTAGGCTACCAATGTTACACCAGAAGTGTATTATTGACATTTCTACAGATTTAGTGTATTTTAGAAATTCACCACATCTAAACCTTAATTTTTCTCTAAAATTTATTTTGAAAAACTTCAAACCCTCAGAAAAATAAAAAAGGCAAGCAGTGAAAACCAGCATACATATCATCTATTTCATCAATTGTTAACATATTGTGACATATTTTATCTCTCTAAAAAAATACTTTGAGTATTTCCTTGGTTGTGCAATGGGTTAAGTCTAAGCACTATGAAGCTATTAGCAGCCACTACAGCATGAGTTCCATCCCAGCCAGGGAGCTAACCCACATGTCACAGCAGACCTCTCCTGTCTCTCCTACTGCTCCCCTCAGCAGTGTATTTCAGTGGCTCTGCCTGTTCTGCTCCCCACTCTGTCTGGTGAACCCTCTCACCTCCTGTGACTGGCCTGTACCCCAGCTCTTGCATGCATAAATAAATCTTTAAAAATAATTTAAAAATAAATACCTTGACATGTAATTTTAAGTAGGATGTGTTTTGGAGGAATAGAGAATCATCGTTAATCAAAAACTTTGGTAGTGTAAATAACCCAGCTTTCCATGAAGTTTTTATTCCAGTTCTTATATGACATATAAAGTGTTTGCTTATGTGTCTGATTGACTAATGGTCTGATTTATAGTCCCTCCAAAATTCTGTAGATCTGAATCAGGCAGATAATCATACACAGAACAATAATCAGAAAACGATGATAGGCGCCTTAAAATCCTGTCCAGAGCTGCATAGACAACACAGCTGATATCTCCTCTAATATATATCCAAGAGCACTTCATGTTTACATCACTGTCATTATTCTGTCATCTGAACAAATTATGGAGAGTTAGATGGCCTGAGTAACCAATCTATAAGGACCTGAATAAATATCAATATAAAGAATTCAGAAATAGACTCTAATGACCTCACAATCAAATCCTTCTAATTATGACAAATATAAATGTTCCTTCTCCAAAAAAATGGACACAGTTTAAAAAAAACAACAACAAACTAAACTCCAAGTTGGAAATGACCATACCTACTAAATAAATATACATCTGTTATTAGTTTGAATGGATGATAAATCACCAGCCTATCCTAGCCACCAAGTCTTAATGGGTTGAATTTGCTTCTCTACTGCAGTCTTAGTAATCATGTCACTCCCAGAGGTGAAGGTTAAAGTCCATTTATCAAAGGTTTCCACCAGAGACTAAGATCGAAACTATGACTATGGGGGGAGGGGGGAGAAGTTTATTTTGTACTTTGCTGAAACATGAAAACATGTTTCTTCACTTAAAGTATTTTTTATAGAATATCTTTAATCTTTTGAACAATTATTTTATGGTTAAATACATTTTAGTTCTCTACCTGCTTCTGTAACCACAAACATGATCATTTAAAACAATATACATTTTATTTCTATGTTTCTGGAGACCAGATGACCAAATCAGTTTCACATGGGCTGAAATCAAGCTATAGGTAGAACTGTGCTCCCTCAAAGACAAGAACTAGAGTCCTTCTTTTGGTCTTGTCTGTCCAGCTCTAGAACTTCATTCTTTGCATTCCTAGGCTCCTGGCCCCTTACTCCATCTCTAATGCAACTTGGGATACACCTCCTCTCCCTGGTTCTGCTTTATTACATGACTATTTTGTCTCTTTGTTAAATCTCCTCTTCCTTCCTCCTAGAAGGAAACTTGTGATTGTATTCAGGACCCACCCAGATAACCCAGGATCATCTCAACTATCTCAAGACCCTAATCAAAACTGTAAAATCTCTTTTGTCATAAAGGATAACATCCACAGGCTTGGGTATCTCTATGGGCCATTTTTCAGCCTGCTACAAATACTTTCTTTATGTGCCCACCTTGAGAAATTGGCTCAATTATTATCAATAGAGAAAAATGAAGCCAGTTCCCAATTCTTCGTTTGTCTTCATTAAACTGCCAGGAAAGGTTTATCTTTAGTTTCTCTTTTGACAATGATAGAAAACACTGAATCAAGACTATAAAACTGAGGAATTCTGCTATATCCTCATCAATCTTCTGTGTAATTTCCTACTCACCAATTATTTTACCTCATCTCCTTGAATCCTTATTTTCAGCTATATTTTACTGAAATTACTTCTATTATAACCATTTAGCAGAAGATTTCTAATTAATTTTTAACCCAAATAAGCTTAGTTTTGTTTTTGTTTTGTGTTTGTCTTTAAGTTTTCATGTAGTCAAGATGGCTCTGTAACAACGTAATCTAAAAAGGAGAAGTTCCATGTTCCCCACCTATTGAAGAGTGGAGCTGGGACACAAGAGGAAACTAAATAGGACTTAGAGAAGAGTTGGAAGAGACGACTTAAAAGACTTGAAGGATGTACATGGAGGAGAGAGACATGAGAAGAAGCAGCTGTACTTACTTCCTGGTTTTGGACTTGTACCAGGGACTTGGGGGGCATGGAAGGAGATACATCAAAGGGTGAGACAACTGTGGGGAGGCTGATAATGGCAGTCTTGATCTTGACTTAGGTTCTGATTTTGCTTTTTTCCTTCCAGACTTGCCTGGCCCCTTCTGCCCCTCTTTTATGGGTACCCACTAGAATGTGCCTTAGACGTGTGGCAAGTTTTTTGGCTTCGGTGATCCTGTTTCGCTGAGCATATACCCAAGGAGGGATGGGTAAATTGGGTGTTGCACTGGGAAGCTATGTTCTCTCTTGTTAATCTATTGTACACTAATTGTATTAAAGTTCTTTTCTTTTGAAGGTTTTGTCACTAAGGGTATGTTCGGTTTTATGTGGTAGATGGCAGAACCCATTTAAAGCACAAAGGTTGGTGGGTTCCTAGATGCCCCCCAGGTTTGTCACCATTTTCACAAGAATGCTAACCTACTTTACCTTGCAAAAATATCTTCAGACATAAGTGGTGTCTCAAGAGGTATCTCAGTCCATTGCTCTTTGCAGACAATAAAACTCTCCATAGGTGTTCTCAACCATTCTTCTAGTTTTAATTACCTTGTCTGTGTTGATAACTCCCAAATCTCTTAACCATTGCCATGAGCTTTATTTTCACATATGAAACGACAACAGCAGGTAAGACAACCCTTTTGACTTTCTCTCAAGAAATTTAAATTCTTATGTCCAAAATGGAATTGCATCTTTTCCCAACATAAAAGCACATCATCTTCCTTTACTCTGTGCCTCAGTTAAAAGTACAACCTTCCATAAGTCACTTAAGCAGAAACCTGGAAGTCATTGTGGATTTCTCCTTTGTTCTTTATCTGCCAGTTGGTTGGCCCATCTTTGTCAGTAATCTACATCATTGTTGCCCCTTTGTCCTCCAAAAGAGTTTTCAATTCTCTTGTCATTCTATAATATTTTTACTATTGACTAGATGAGTTTTTCTAGAAATAAAGACCTTAGATATTTTTATTTTATGAAACTCTCAGTATATTGACAAATGAAAACAAAAGCCACATCAGTTATAAAATAAAAAACTATGTTACCTAGGTTGAATAAATGCACACTCTTAAAATAAGTAAAACTGTGTCATCCATTAAACAATTATAGGACCTATAAAAAAATAAGGCTGTATTATGAGAAATTTGACTAAAAATGGAATACAAATTTAAAATTGATAATGTATTCTTCTAAACCTGTCAGTATTTATCCAAGTCTAACTAGAAAATCCCATTTGAAAATGACATTTTGGATATTTATGAATACGCGTTCAATACAAGGTGGGTTTTGTTTAATTTCTCTCTGCCTTCCTCTCCCTCATTCAGAAGCTGAAGTCTGATTCACCAGTCCCCTCCTCTCAAATTTATCCTCTTCTCTGCCAAATGACTAATTTTTAAATTTCAGTTATCTTCCCAACTAGCTTATAAACAACCAGTAAATTACAATCTCTTTAGAAAGTCAGCCTGTTCCTTCAGTAAGTAGGCTGGGGTAGATTCATTGACTCACCTACTAATCTCTTCTATTAGTTCTAAGACTACAAGTTGCTTTTCATTACTTCGGTGGTATTTATACTGTCTCCCTGTCTCCTTGATCCACTGTGTCTGTGCTGACTAGCTTCTTAGGAGTCCTGCAAGAGTCAGATTCTGGCAAGAGTCACCTACTCCGAGGGGCCTCCAAGCAGCCAGTATAGAATATGCTCATCCCCTCATCTGCACTGCAGCTTTCTCCAGGAGCACCCTTAGCAGTTCCCATGCTTGTGATACTGAGTGTTTTTTAAGGGCAGAAACCATGTCTCATTTATTTTTGTAACTATACCTACTTGCAAGTTACCCAGCACAGGTAGAAACAAGTAGATATTTATGAAATTAAACCAAAATGATGAGTGAATTTGATGGAGCCTTTGTCACATCTTCTAGTTTCCACTAGATGGCGATCTTTTATTCTCAACAGAGACAATATCACAAAAGCAGGAAGAAATGCAAGGATATTGTGCAGTGATTTGAATACATCCATGCCAGGGTATATCACTGTGCACAGTGGAACTCTTCTCTTTACACTAATGCAAAATAAGGGTGGTCAAGCTTGGCATTTCCTGTTTACTCTTTACAAAAGCAGAGTTTAAAATATTAATACTAAGTAGTGGGTACTTTATTATAAAGTCAGTCTCTGGGTCGTGGGGCACTCTTCATTTGTAGTGTTACCATCCAAAGATTTTTGAGAATAGAATTGATTCAAGTATATTCCCAACTAGAAAGAGAAAATGGGTGGGGGCTTATGAGTAAAGAGCCCTTGCTAGGTACAATTTTAACACTAAGATTCATAATCTCAAGTATACAAAGTAGACAGTAGAATTTACCCTCAAATTCTGATGCAAAGGATTAAAAATTATGCAACCTATAGTACATTTATGCTATGCATTCTAATGCAGAAACTGAGGATGAGATTATTATTAAAGGAAGTCACCACCAGGGAATATTTAGATTTCATTTGGTCTTAAAGTTCATTAAAAGGTAAACTGAGGCATATCCAGGCATATCACTTGAGCAAAAATCAGTTTGAATTTAGCATTGCCAAACTGGAAGTCTCTAGGAGCATTGCCAGGGGCAAAGATTAGGGGAAAGATTTACATTTAAAAAAAAAAAAACTGCAAAAAAAGAAAGGAAATTATTTAATTAGCTATAGCTTAAATCCTAGTTGACAGTGAGTGATTGACTGGTTATCTAGCATTTTGATTTAGTAACCTTGAAGCATTTATAGGTTTCACTGTTGCTGTGCTTATATAGGCCTTCTGGTGGAGGAACAGCAATTCCTGAATGAATTCCCTCAGTTTGCCCACTAACACTACATGACATTAGAGCCACCTTATTCTAGTGGCCTCCCTTTTTCATTAATTTCATCAAACTGCCTTTTTATTTCTTACTTTAAACACTGTCTGACTTGAAATCTGTTTCAACCACTTTTTTTTTGTTGTTTTTTGTTTTTTTACTTGCAACAGGTGATCTCAGCCTCATTTTTTTTATCATTTCAGCTGCAAAAAGAATCTTGCAGCATCGCTGCCTATTTTATTGTTATGGAAAGTAACTTAAAAATTAAGTTACTCCCTGTTATGGAAAGTAACTTAAAAATTAAGTTACTCCCTGGTGGCGCAGTGGGTAAGCAACGCACTATGAAGCAAACCACAGCCACTGCATCCCTGCTCCCAAGCCAGGGAGGGGACCCACATGGTGCGGCAGACCTCTCCTGCTGTGCCCACTGCTTCCCCTCAACAGTGTACTTCTGTTGATCTGCCTGTTCTGCTCCCTGCTTTCTGTGGTGAATCCTCTCACCCCCCACCCACACCTCTGGCCTGTACCCCAGTGCTTTTATGCATACATCTTTTTAAAAAATAAAAAAAAAAATTAACAATCTAGTGGTAACAGTGTAACATGAATAGCAAAAATCTTTGATATATCAAAAAATTTACCCAAAGCTCTATTCTTTAGTCTAAAACCACATCCAAACTGACATTTGAATTTAGAATGCTGATCCCACCAACAGCACTGGGTTAAGAAAAATTATATTAGGCAATTAAATGGGTTTCAGAAAGTGAACTCATATGTATTTTGTGTCCTCTTTTTCCTGCAAGAAGCACTCTTTCCCTTTAAGCAAACAAGGTCCTTTTGCCTAATCTGTCATTTACAAGGCAAATATACCAGTCAGGTGCTGCCTTCATTCCTTTCTGATCCTTCCTCTAGTGAAGTGAAAAAAAAAAAAAAAAAAAAAAAGTTTGATAATAGTGCTATTGTCATTGATAGCAATACCAATCT
>JAGFMF010011478.1:512587-529496 GCA_019455555.1 Galemys pyrenaicus
CTGGTGAGATGGTGATGGGGAATACATGGGGATTACAATTAATGGCAAGTATATGTAAATTTTAAAATATTTTAATAAAAAAATAATTTAAAAAAATATTGTCCTTCCTAACTAAGGATTAAATACTTCTTTCTTATTGGGTGGCCTCAGAAAAAACAGATGAAATTTGATTTTTATTTTAAAATAAAATAAAACTACCTAGGAAATTATCCAGGTTTAATATCCCTTATTAGTCACCAGTGATTATTTGGGTGTTGGCTAGTCTAAGTATGCAGATTGCCTATCACTTCTATGCTCAAAGGTTTAGAACATAAAAACATGGGGAAGTGAAAACCTGAGCAATGTATATGTCCTTCAGTAAGTGGTTAATTCCTAAAATTCCACAGTTAAAGATTCATTCTTTTGACTTAAAACCTTTGACCCCCTGGTAAACACACACTAGAGCAGGTGACTCTTGAAGTCTTATCAGTTATTTGCATCTAAATATGAGTGATCTTATCAGATCCCTTCCCCCTTTGGCAAGGTTTGAACAGGTAAGTGTAGAGGAAGCACAAAATCTCCAAACCCTGGAGAAGTTGTTTGGGTACAGAAATACCATGATTTTGACCCCAACCATGTGGTGAAGTTCATAGTTTTTAAATATTTGTTCACAGGTATTGATAAAATAAAATTCAAGAGAGGTCATGTAACACCAAGAGCTAGTATACGGAAAAAACTCTGTATCTTCAAATAGTGTGTGTGTGTGTGTTTTTTTTTTTCCAAATTCAGAAAAGACCAAGGGAGGACTGATTATCAATGCCACAGCTCTGTGGTGGATGCTCCGCTTTTCCTCTTTCATATAGTGCCACAAGGCTGCCATGTTATGGACAGTTAAAGAAAGAATTCTCTAAATAAGGAACTCTCACTAAAATGACAATCTCAACTGTATGAATCTAATCCATGCACCTAGCTGTTTCTCCATCATCACCACCCATGTGAGGAAGTTTCATTTCAGAAATGTGGATAATGTGTTTTTCATTCTAGGCTATTTTCCCACAACTTTATGAGTTCAGAGAAAATATAAGTACGAGTTAATTTCTTAATGAACTTTTATCTCTAACCAAAAACTATTTCACTTTAAGTCAGTTTTTATTTCCCTCACTTAAATCAACAGTGACTTCAACAATGTTGAAAGAAAACCTAAAATGATAACATACTGCCTATCTTTGCAAAATAAAATTAAGAAGTTGAAACTGACCACTATTAAGAGTCTTTCCAAAATTTTACTGTCACAGTTTAATATAGCTAATAGCATTCCATAAAATTTATAACTTTATTGTGAAAATTTTAGCTTTCTATTACTCTCTTGTTTGGCAGGTGGTAAAACAAATTTTTACAAGAAAAAAGACAAAAGTGAACTCATCACAATATTCTCTAAGCAATAATATGTGTTAGTGCAGTGCTTGGCATGTCTTCTATACCACCTTAAATAGTCAGTCACTTAGCTGAAGTACAGCAATGTAGGGCTGTCCCATAATCAAGATTCTTGGGCGGTTTTCTTATTGCCTACAAATGTGGTTTTCTGAAGTATTTTCTTTGGTTGACTTATCAAAGCAATTATACAAAACCTTTTTCAGAAAAAGAAAATACAGGATGTGGCAACAGTTCATTTTATTTATTCACTGATTCAATTCAATCATCAAATAATATATCACAATCCTGCTGAATAAAAGTCATGTGAGTTCGTAAATGTATGTAAGATACAAGCCTTGGCCCCAAGAAGTGTATAATATAGGAAATCTACATATGAAAAAGCAACCATACAGAGCACTGGGTGATAAACAACTTTTCTGTGCTGAGTCCCACTGAGCAAGTGAAGGAATCAAATGTCTACAGGTGCCAGGAGGTAACAGATATATTAATGAAACGCTTCAGGGAACATATACTTTGAAAGGGAAACTGCCATCCAATTAAGATAACTGTTACCATCTAAGCACGGAAGTGCAAGACTGTCAGGTCTTTTATTTTTTCAAAGAAAATAAAAACTTTTATATGGAAATTCCCCAATATTTAAATAATATCAAATATAGAGTTTTTAAAATATTATGGAAGTTAAAAAGAAAAGAACATATACATAAAAAATAAAAAATTCAGTTTGCAAATTCTGTACAGTTCTACAACAAACTTAAAAGCTCCTTATCAGCAAAAGGAATTATCAGTAAAACAAAGACACATCCTACTGAGTGGGAAAAAATATTTACACATCATACATCTGACAAGAGGCTAATGTGTGAGAACTATGAAGAACCCAAGCACTTCAACAAATAGAAAGCCTAAGGAAACCTGATCTAAAAATGAACAGAAGAGTTAAATAGACACTTTTCCAGGAAGATACATAGATGGCCAAAATGCACATGAAAAAATGCTTATCATCACTTATTCTCAAGGAAATGCAAATCAAAAGCACAATAATACACTACCTCAAACCACAAAGAAAGGCTCCTATAAAAAGTCCAGAAACAATTGTGAGGACATGGACAAAAGAAACCACCATACATTGTTGGTGAGAAAATAGATTGGATGGTCATGCTCCTGTGGAAAACAGCATGGAGGTTTTTCAAAATATTGAAAATAGATTTACCATGTAACTTAGCAATCCCTCCCCTATGTATGTACCCAAAGAATGCAAAAACACTAATTTGAAGGGATGTTCATTGTAGTAATTCCTATAACAGCCAAGATAGTGAAAGGACCCAAGTGACGCAGGACAGATGAGTGGATTAAGAAGATTATTACATGTACACAATGGAATATTACTTGAGTAGTAAAAAAAAGACGAACTTTTGCTATTCACAACAACATGGATGAAACTGGGTTGGGGGGGAGTTATGCTAAGTGAGATAAGTAAGAAGGATAAAGACAAATGCAAGATAACTTAAGTCATATGTGGAATATAAAGAAACACAACAAAGGAACAGACAAAACCAAGCCAAAACAAACAGTAGAAATATGACTGAGGCCACCAGTGGGGAAGGATAAGGGTGGGGAGCAAAGGAGGGAGAGGCCTCCACTGTGGTGCAGGATTATGGGTGCTTTGTTGTTGGGTGTAGTATGGTAACCTACATCTGCAAAACTATGAACCTGTACCTCTAAATCATATATAGTGCTATAAACCAACATTACCTCAATAAAACGAAAGTGACACATTTATTAAAAAAATGTAAGAGTAAGGAACTCCATCTGACCAACATGACCTTGGAAGGCTGGATGCAAAAGGCAGTATTTTAGTTGTTTCTTGAAGAAGAAACCAAATTTTCAAAATGATGGCAGAAAAAATGAAAGTTTCAAATGGAGATATTGTTTGAAGAAAGGCAAGAAGGGAAGGCACCTAGAGAGGACATTTAGAAAGCATATAGAGAGGGTTTTAAAATACATTATCAGAATTATTTATGATGTGGTCATGGTTGTCTAATAATCATTTAAAAATTGATGATGGCAATGTAGTAATACCTCAAAATTTAAAACATTTTGAAAGAACTATTTTTTCATGATACAAAATGAAATGTATTCAACTTAGAAAATATAAGGCAGTCCAAGAAGTCTTCATATTCCATCACCTAAATATGACTGTTGATATTTTGTTAAATAAAAACAATAACTAATATTTACTGTATATTTCCTACTTTGTAAGTACTAGGCTAAGCACTCTCTAAGCCTTTACATTATTTTCTCATTTTACATATTTTAAGGCACAATCTAGTATGTATACTTTTTTAAATTAATTTACACAGAAATATCATGTTATCATTCTATTTTGTTCCAGTGTTACCTTCAGTTTCTTCTATTACATTGTATTTCCTGTTAGCTGTTTAACCAGCTCTCTACCAGTGTACATCTCTACCAGTGTATACTTAGAATGTTTATAGTTTTCCCTTTATAAATTATCAATTTTGTTGACCTGAACCAAAAGACATGATCCAGTTTGAATTGCTCAAACAACATTGAGTTATTAACTGTCATGTAAGTGGCTAAAATCCCAAGCTGACACTGATCAGCTATGGGTCATAAAGAGCTCTGGCTCCATTTCTCTGAGACACTCTTGACCCTGATCTTTTCAAAGGGTCTGCTTAGTCTTTCGCTCAGTGAAAATTACAGCAGCAGTTCTAAGTTTCCTATTCAAACACAGTAACATCTAGAAGAACAGAAACCACCACTTCTAGTAGCCCAACTAATGTCCTCTTATTCCCATTTTATGAACTCTTTCCTGTGAAGCCATCAATAGATCAGTCATCCAGTACTTCTGAAGCAATCAGTGGAAACAGAAAGTAGATTTACCCAAAAACCGATGAAACTCAACTCTAAAACTAGAGAAGTAAAATATTAGCTCTGAAGCAAAGCTACTGAGATAGTTAATTAAGTGCAAATCAAACATTGCTAGGACAGAGAAAATAGATTGTATAAGCAATCAATGACGTTAACTATAATAAATAATAATGCAACAAGTACCATCAGAACAGGAAATGAGAGAGATCCTGGGATTGTAAACAACTAGAGACCCTCATGTCTCTACATGACAGCAGATTTTTAAAGGAGTTCAAAAGAGAGAAAAAGATCCTAGATTCAGTCTGTGTGTGTTCTCATGGAAAGACCTGATAAAGTGATTCCTATAAAGTTATGAAACTATAGTCTAAATCCTATCAGAAGTGTAACTGATATTATCTCAATAAAATACATAATACAAAAGTGTAAATAAATGATACTACATTAGATGTCCCTTAAGGTTCCAAAAGTGGGGAAAAAAAATCCATAACTGAAATTTCAGCAACAGGTGATGACTGCAGAAAGTATTGTCCCAGCCAGGGACATTTTCTAGTGTTCCTTAAATGCTGTCTATCAACTGCTTTTCTTATCCTCCCAAATCCACTCAACCAGCAAAGCAAATTCTTAATACCATTGATCCTTCAAGCTTCTTCCCCAACTTGTGCCCTCACTTCAAGCACAACAGAAAGCAGATTGCTTTGTGATTGTGGTACTCCCTTCCAACCAGATTGACAGTTACTTGAGAAAAAGGACTCGGTTTTCTAAATGTGCAATGTAGAACCTTGCTGGAAAACTGAAAAGGTAGGTGATGACTCAATATATACTTCAGAGATGACAGAAAAGTTACTGATAGCAAATTTAGTACAAGAGAATTCTAACCGCTTCTGGAGGCCACGTCTGTGAACATGAACATTTGAGGATTATGCTAGAGTTGTGATGGGTAAGTTTTGCACTATTTCATCACTTATCTGTCAAGAAGAGACATAATTTTTCCTGCCCATATTCTCATACTATGCTTCTACTTTGACCATGATCTCCAAAGGTAAGATCTGAGGGTGATAGAGATTATTGAGCAACACCTAGAATTTTCTTTTACTTATTTTAAACTTTGTTCCTTTTTCTCCTTGATCTTTTTCTCTGAAAAACTACCACTGCAGAATCAGGCCCTCTCAAAGAAATAAGTTTTATTCTAAAGAGTCATATGAATAGTATGGTGAGCTGATAATGTCCCAAACATGCTAATCCCAGCAATATGCAAATGTTACCATTTTGGGGGAAAAGGGTGTTTTTTTGTTTTGTTTTGTTTTGTTTTGGCAGACATATTAAGCTAAAGATCTTGAGATAAGGAAAATCCATATATCCTGGATTATCTGGGTTTGCCCCAAATGCCATGATGAGTGTTCCCTGTAGGAGAAAGGCAGGGGGAGATCAGATGCTTATATAAAGCAGGCAACAGTAAGATGGAGACAGAAATTGGAGCAAATCAGCTACAAATCAAGATGTCTGCAGCCACCAGAAAATGAAGGAGGTCTGCAGTGAAATCTTCCTCAGAGCTTTCAGAGGGTCCTGGTTCTGTGGACATCTTGATTTCTTTCTAACTTCCTAATTTGTGAGAAATTAAGTTACCAAGTTTGTGGCAACTTTTTATAGGAAACTGTCACAAACAAGAATAAGTTGAAGGATGTAAACACCAAATATCTTGGAAACTTCAGAAATTGCCAGCTTATCAGTATTTCTTTAATACAAAATACCCTGCTTTTTCTGTGCCCTGTTCTCCTCTTCAATCGGAGGATTTTTTTTTCTTTCTTGATTTCTGTCTCATAATTTCCACTTACTCTTAGTTTGTGTTACTGCATAATTCCAGCTTGCCACTCTGTACTTCTTATGTAATTAATTCTACGAAATGGAATCACATTCATCCTTTCTGTATTAATATCTTATCTCCAGTTGCCAACTCATTTCATTCATTTCCAACCTCAAATCTTAAAAGAGTGAAAAAAATTGGCCCAACATAGCATAAGTTATTTATATTTGTTTCTCTTGGGTAAGACGTACAGCTCCAGTGCTGCCATCGGTCGTTTGGATTGTACTGTATAAACACAACTGCCTGTGGCTGGTCCTTCAGCAGGGGCCCTACATATGTCTCATGCCCCTGACTTAAGACTATGGGTATGAGCCTTTGTGACAGATACCTACCATACTTATGTTCAAAAGGTTAAAAGCAGGATGAGGGAAGACTAACCCTGCCCCCTCCATGAGTACAGCGACTTTACATGACCCTTCCCTCACTATTGTAAAAGTCAAATGGAAATTTTGAAGCCTCACATTGTCATAATGAGGTTCATTTTCCTAGACCTCAGGCAAAAATTTTCCATGTGTACTACCGCACTACCTTGACAGCGAAATAACTTTGCTTTGGCTAATCTGCTCTGAACACCTTTGCAAGTCCTCAAAAAGAAAAAGGACATATCTGATAAATTTACAAATAGACTAAGTGTGTATACGTGAAAGGTTCAAAGTAATTGTGAAAATGGAATCACCTATTACCAGCTACATATTTAGTCACAGCTTTCCATTGTTACGCTTTCATGAGGTCATTTGTTAGACTGAACAAGAAGCTAACCTATCTGTGTCAGAACAGGATATAAAAGGTATTAAAGAGTCTTCCTCTGTAAGATAGCCTAATAACACTGCATTCAGGATGCAGGAAGTTACAAACATACTTTGGGGGAATTTCCTTTTTAGTTTTAATTTTAAAAGCAGCAGTGTCTAGCATCGGAGGACAGGAAGAACAGGATACAGTGGTCTACACAAAAGCACTTGCAATTCAATATCACTAAATATGGGTGATCAGAGAAAGACCATTGTTCACCTTCCCAATTCCATCTGTCTGCATTCAAAAGGTAATTTCAAATGTGATACCTGTAGGCATAAAAGACAATCAAGCAAGGATGGAAAATACAAAATTATTTAAAGTTTAATTGCCCCAATGTTTTGGTCAGATTCCCAAACTTGTACATGTAATCACTAGATTCTTTAATCACATCATTACCTTTGCCGTTTCACTTACTGCTATCTAAATTTTCAATAAATAAATCCGGTTTCACAAACACTAGAACACATAAACACTAAACACCATGGTGAATTATAGTTTTAATCTATCAATATAAGAATGAGTAATCAAATATTATTTACAGTCAGACTACTTTGATGAACTATAAATGAGATGCTTTAAAAATATTAAAAATTCCTAAATATTGATTCTACTAAACTAACATGAGCGAATTCAAATTGCTTTTATTCTAATGTGGGTATGACAATACTCGAGTCTGTGTTAACCTTGAGTAGGTGGTCTGGCTGTGAAGTTAAGCGTGTGGTTTGTCGTAAGTGCATCTGCTCGAATGTAGTGACAAACTCTGTGCAGCCTTGGAAGCCGAGAAGCACAGCAGTTGATATGACCTCCCCACTTCCTCATTAAGGGAATAAAACTAGGCACTCACGGCCAGGAATTCCCTACTGGACATCTTGGCACCTCCGAAGTTAAGACTAAAAACTGGAGAGTCCCCTGGAACTCCCCCAGAGCTCTCCATCTCACATCTGTTTTTCCATGTGAATAAACCATTCCTACCAGGTGCCTGGCCCTGCTGACTGGCAGTGACCTCATTTTGAAGGTGACTTGTCCGACATGTCCACGTAGCAGCACCATATTATAATCCAGACCACATCCTTATAACCACAACTTAAATCAGCACACCTGTAGTTTCACTCATTCAGGTGGTAGAGCACCTGGAAGTGATGGATATTTAACAACACATTTATATATGCTTCAAATAAACAAATACGCTGTTTTATTCTGTATCTGTTGTAAACTCACCCTGGATATGTAGTGGTAGGCATTAAAGGTTTTAAGAAAACAGTGAGAGAAAAAGACAAAGTTAAGAAAAAATAAAGTTTTAAAAATTAGTCTGATACATCATTTCCCTAAGTATATGAAAAGCCTCTCGTTGCAGAATTTTATTTCTGTTGCGGGACACAAATATAATTTGCAAATGACTGTAACCCAGTTGACATATGTAACACAAATAGCCAGGTGGCTAGAAAGGGTAGCCTCTGTAAAATGAACA
This sequence comes from Galemys pyrenaicus, assembly GCA_019455555.1. Lineage (NCBI taxonomy): Eukaryota > Metazoa > Chordata > Mammalia > Eulipotyphla > Talpidae > Galemys > Galemys pyrenaicus. The sequence goes on from JAGFMF010011478.1 coordinate 521,011, forward strand.
CAGGAATATTGTCTTTTGTCCTAAGGACACTATTTGAAAGATATGAGCTCTGTCTTAAAAATAGTTTTTCAAAGTTAGACCAAAAATCCACTACCCAATCTAGTTCTTCTGTTTAGCTTAAGTAAAATGAACCTCTATCAGCCTATTTATATCCATTATACAATGGTACCAAGGCAAATAATTTGTGGTAATTTGGATTCATTAAATCTTTTTTATCTAGAGACTTTTGAGTTGAGCACATTTTATTTTCCTAGAATGGATTTTATATTATCATTATCATCATCATCATCATTATTGCTGTTTATCCATTCCATTTATTTTTAATGAAGTTTTTACTCTCCATTAATAAGCTCATTTGTAAATGAATACCTCTTTTTAAATGATTTTTTAAAAATGAACTCTCGTTCTCTCAGAGAATTTTTGGGAATCACACCCATATGGCCAAGCATACTTAAACAGCAATATCCACTGTTCATTTTTAGATTTTCTTACTGTGGATTTTCCAGCTCTTAACAATTGAAAAAGATCATTACTTATTTAACCTCATTCTTCAATAAGACCCAGGAGCCTACCTTTTGCAAACTCCCCTAGTGAATCTTAGAGGCATCCACTTGAGAATAGAGAAAGAAGTAGGATGAAAATACTAAGAGCAAGAGATAACAACAGTTATCTAGTAGTTATCTAGTTGTCCTTGGGAGACAAATGTGGTCTGAAAATAAATAAAAATGATGAGGGTTTAAATTTTTGTGTGTGGATTTAGAAATTCTTTAACTCAATGAAACCCATGTCTTCATAGCAGATTTAAATCTAGCAGATTAAATGCTGTTCCATCCGGTTTCAGGATTTTTATGTTCTCCTTAAAATTGATTTCAATTTGACTTTGCAGAAGAAATCTACAAAGCCATTTAATATTCAACTATGTCATTAAATCTATTGTGTAACATTATAACCAATAGGACCATCTGGGAACCAAAGTTTATTACAAGCTGAGTTTTAAGCTTGCTGTTACTGGCATCAAGGAACTAGTCTTATACTACTTTAGGAGACTGTGAGAAAATGTGAATAGAAAAGATGCCTTAGTAGTGACAAGTTCTGTGCATGGTTATGGCCCTCAGTACAATTACTTAACTATTCACAGGTTGTTACTCTACCTCTGCTAGAAGGCATTTTTCTTGTGTGGTGATTTTCATATTACTATATAGCTGGTTAAATATTTCTTTACCTAGCAGTAAAAATATTACACTCGATACACTGAGATATCAGCTTCGATAAATGAGAGAGAGAAGTAGTAGGGGGTGAAAGAACCTCAATGAACTGAACCATTCTTTTAACAGTTGGTTCAGAAATCTGATCACTGAGCCCACTTTTGATAGGACTGTATCAAAAGGAAACAGAGGCAGGTGGAAAGCACACTTAATTGCAAAGCAAGATACCAGTTTTCTCATTCTACTCTACACTATATGTGTGGTTGGATAAATATTTTAAACCTCTAAACTACTACTTCTTTTCTATAATATAAAGAAATTAAATGGGAGTACCTCAAGGATTCATTTAATTTTGAACACTGCAGTACTGAATAACTTAGTAAAATAATTACAGACCTCCAAAAGCAAGTGTTAGAGGGGACTCAATGAGATTACACTGCTGTAAACTGGTGTATGCAAAGTATAAACTAGTGGAACTATCATGGAAGGCAATCTGATCTACCCTAAAAATCTAAAACTGGGTATACCAGGTGACCCAGTAATCCCACTTAGGGTATCTATCCAAAGAATATGAAACTAGCAATGCAAAAACCTATATATCCTACAATATTCATAGAAGCATTGTTTAGGAGAGCTAGAAACATGTGGCATTCCCACAGTATATAGCACTATTCAGTTATAGGAAAGAAGAAATGCAGTAATTTTCAACAAAATGGAAGTTATCTGAAAGAACTATGAGTAGTAAAGCAAGTTAGAATGATAAAGAACCCATACTGGATATATTAACATTGTAGACAATTTGATAACATAAAACACTTACAAAAATCAGTGGACAATAAACACTGTAAAGACTCTGAGGTTAAGAAATATAAGGAAAGGAAAAGGACAAGATGGTATAAGGGATGATGGTGGAAGAAAATATCCATTGTGAAAAATTAAAGTTCTTTGAGAAAATAAAATGAAAAATTTAAAAGAAAGTAAAACACATATTGAGAATGAATTGACTTCACTGAAACATATTCTATGCTATGGAACAGTGGTTCAGATTATTTATGGATGAGATGCTTTAGTTAAAGAAAATACTTTGAATTCCATGTGAAAATATGTCTTTTTGGTATAGATTTATTTAAAAAGAAATTCTACTGGTAATCCATAAATGTGCTTAAATAGATTTTTATTTTATTAATCATAGCAGCATTGACATTCTGTTGAAAAGTAGTGCTTAGGGGCATAAAATAGAACTGATTCAACATAAAAGCAATTCTTAGTTTTAAATTAAGATTCTTGGATCCCTTGCAATAACTCTTAAAAATAACTCCAAAAATATTTGGGAAACTACCAAAACAAAGCATGAAAAGATAAACTTGAACAGTCCTAACTAGAAGCTAGATCTTATTCACCTAAAGGAATATATCAAAAAATAGAGAACAACTTAGGCATAATGAGCAGGGAAGTCTTTCTGAGGAGGTGATATTTTATGCTGAAATCTAAAATAACAAAGAGAATTGGGTATAAAGAGTGGGAAATGAAAATTCTGGAGAGAGGGCTCAAGTGGTGGATCTTGTAATGAGTGGGGTGGCTTGAGTGGAGAGGGAGATGATTGCTAAAAGGCAGATTCTTACAGTAGTCAAAAAGTGTGAAGACCAAGCCCAAGTAGAAAATAGGAATGATTTTAATATAGGCAGTGATATAATGCAAGCAAAATTTGAGAAAAATCACTTTTGCTGCTGTATGGGTAGTGGATGGGCATGGAGAGAAATGAAAAGCCTGCAGAAGAGAATATGGCAGTTGTCCAAGAAAAGATGAGAGTGGCCTGGAATAAAAGTAAATGCAATAAATACAGAAAGAAAAGGAAGAATGTGAGAACATTTCAAATTAGTAAGACGTGATGATGGGTTGAATACTTGCGGTAAGAGATATCGGAACACCAGAAATTGCTCCTAGTTTTCTGGCTTGTTTCACAGAGTGGTTGATAATTCTTTTGAGATGTGGAAGATAATGTATGCAGAAATAAGTTTAGTGGAGGAAACACATGAATTATGCTTGACAAATTTCTAATAAGTTACCTGACTTGGTACTTTGGAAATGAGTACGAAAACAAGAGACCATAGGGACCTGCCTGGTGGTGCAAGGACTTAAGCACCGCACTATGAAGCAACCACAGCCATGGTAGTTAGAGTTCAATGCCCGGCCAGGGAAGGGGCACACATGGTACAGCAGATCTCTCCTACCTCATCTGCTGCTCCCCTCAACAGTGTACTTCATTCAGTCTACCTATTCCCTTCCTTCCTTTCTCTGTCTCTGGTAACTCCTCTAGGCAGTACCCAAGCTCTTGTATGCATAAATAAATTTTAAAAAAGAAACAAGAGACTGTAGATGCTACAGAAGAACTTGATAACAGGCTATAGCTTTTATTTTCAAGTTACAAGCATGCTAATACATTTGTAATTAACTTGGACATGTCAGTCATGTAGCGAAAACCATCTTCCCACGGTATATTAGCAGAAGCTTCAAACTAAACTGTCCATACTGGCCTGATTCCTGTCCTTTCACTTGAAGCCTATGTTCCCAGTGGAAATTTGTGTTTTGGTTACTCTCAACCCCAAGCCCTGGGGCGGTGTGCTGGAATGGAAAGCAACAAGAGACTGCTTATTAACTAGTCATGATAATATCCACCCACCCCGTGACTTCATTTCTGCTTTAATGGAAGAGAGGATTAGTGGGTGGACATGACCCTAGGGTTTTTGAGACTGAGTTGTTATTTGAAACCTAGCATATTATAGAAGAATGTGAGAAATAACATTTGCCACATTTTTATTATGAAAAAATTCAATATAGAGCAAAATTCTAAAAACATTTGAAGTGAATAATTATATACTCATCACCTAGATTCTATCAGTAATATTTTAGCAAAGGTGTTTTATAATGTAACCACACATTTAATCACCCCTCTAACTATGTATTAATTCATCTCAATTTTGGATATATTTCAAAATAAATTGCGGATTAAAAGTACACCTCCCACAAGATACTTCAGCAGGCATGTCATTAAGTATAATATATATTTATTTTGTTTTGAAGAAAATATATGTATGTCATGTATAATTCTTAAGCATACATACACTGGATTTTGGCAAATTTAGATATCTGTGTAACCCAAAGCCCATTCAAAATACAGACCATTATCTCATGCCAGTTATAGCAGTCATACCGCTCCCATTCTATCTCTATTTCTACCTTCCCAGAGGTGACTACTATTCTATTTTTTTTCTAGGACTTCATATAAAAAAACTTATAGTATGTATTTTTTTCTGTTCATTTTTTAACACTGAAATATTTTTAATGCCTCTATGTTGTTCTGTCTATCAATATTTCATTTTTTATTGATGAATAGTATTTCAATGTATGAATAATTATCCATCCTAATCATGAACACCTGAACTGTTCCAGTTTTTGCTGCTATAAATAAAACTTTCATAAATAAAACTCATTAAAGACATTTAAGAATATTCATTCTCAAGAGTCTTCTCTTGGACATATATCTTTATTCTCTTGGACAAATGCCTAAAACAAAATTAAAGGGTGATAGATTTGCAAGTAGCTTCCAGAACTTGCTTCAAAATTAGTTTGCCATTTTATACTATAACAACAGAGTTCCAGTTGTTCCACATTCTCACCAAAATACTGTTTATGCATTTAAAACTTTCTAGTTTTAATTTGAATTTCCTTGATCATTAATGATGTAGACTATTTTTACCTTGTAATTATTACCATTCTTGCAACTTATTTTTATGAAGTATCTGTTTATATATTGGGTTGTTGGTATTTTCATTATTGAGTGGGAAGAGTTCTTGATTATAATCTTGATGTAACTTTTTTTTGTCATATATATATCTTGCAAATATTTCCCTAGGCTGTAACTTTTTACTTTTTTAATGATGGTTGCTAATAATCAGAAATTTTAAATTTCAATGAAGTCTATATTGCCAATTTTTGGTTATTGTTTCCTAAAACATGAATAAACTTTATTCACAACTGAATCAAAAATAATCATATTTTCCTACAAAAGATTTATAGTTTTAACTATAGAATTATAGTTATATCATGAATTTTGAACTTTAAAAAGGGTATGGAGTAAAGTTAAGACCAAGGTTCTTCCTATAAACAACCATTCAACTATTTGATAACATTTGTTGAAAGAGTTTTCCTCCCCTAAAGGAATTGCCCCTTCCCTCATGCTTCTCGTGCTTTTTTTTTTTTTGCCTTGAATTACAGTACTTTAAAATATTTTTTGTATATTTTAAGTTTTCATAAAAATGTAAAACAGCAGTTTTCACTTTGTGTCAACACAATGAAAACCAACTTCATTCTTCCCAGCAAAAGCCAGCATAATAACCCCATTAGATCTGGCCAATGTTGCATTTCCCTTTCACAAAGGTTATTTATTACATAAAATAACTCTATACGCTCAGATGACTCAGAGATCTAGGAAAATGATGAGTTAGTTTTGATTCATACGGCATATCATTTTGTATTACTTACTAGCTATGGTTTGTGGCTCATTTCCTACCACTCCCTGACAGACTTGCCCTCACCAAATCTCTCACCAACAAGGATCCACAGCTGCTATTATTTTTGACAATGATTCCCCCTATCATGCTGTCTGAGAAACTATTCATATTAGAGGACCCTTTTCTGGACTTCTTATCAATGCTAACTATTCCCTCCGAGATATAAATACATGGCATTTTGATCATTACTATAATATAACTTATATAAATTTATCTACCTATCCTGTATCTGTCTCTTCTCCGTTGCCATGGCCTCCTTCACATGAGCCCCTGGAAAGCATAAATGTTGTCTGTCTTTCCTTCCTAGTAAGACAACAAACATAATAGCTTTGGGAAGAAAGAATTTAAATTTTCTGATTTAGTTTATTTTTTTTTAAGATTTATTTATTTATGCATACAAGCACTGGGGTACAGGCCAGAGGTGTGGGGGGGTGGTGAGAGGATTCACCACAGACAGAGCGGGGAGCAGAACAGGCAGATCAACTGAAGTACACTGCTGAGGGGAGCAGCGGGCACAGCAGGAGAGGTCTGCCGCACCATGTGGGTCCCTCCCTGGCCAGCAGCAGGGATCGAACTTGTGCTGCAGTGGCTGAGGTTTGCTTCATGGTGCATTGCTTAACCCACTGCGCCACCAGGGAGGCCCAATTTTCTGATTTAGTTTAAATCTCAAATCTCTTCCACCTTATCCATAAGTAACTTTTTATTTATTTATAAAATCTCACAGCTTGAGTTTGGAAACTTTAATCATCTTCTTATATCACAGGCTGGAAGAAAACAATGCCCCAAAGAATAACAAACAATATTTCACTATCTGTATGTTCTGAAGATTCTTTATTGAGATAGAAATCATGATAGTGTAGGTTATCTGGGGTAAATGGAAGTATGTTGGGTGTAGCCTACCATTTCCCAGATTAAATTTCTCTTAGCATACTCTTTGAGATTCTGAAAAGGATATATATTAATAAGCAGTTGGAGTCCTAACTCTCCTATCTTCTAGTTGTATGAAAATATCAGTGAGGATAGATTGATTTTTATTGCAGAAACAGATCTCAAAAATCACAGGCATCTCACTCACATTACAAGCTTCATCAGGGATCAGTCACAAGTCTATTTCTTGTTACCATAACCCTTTGTACTCAGGCTGGAAAGCATCCTATGTTTGGGATAGTGCCAATTATTGAGACCAAGGGAAGGAGATATGGCAAACCACCCCTTGTTGTTTGAAGCTCCTTTCTGGGAATATCACCTACATTACAAGTGGCCACTATAGAACTCATCAAAGCAAGTTGCATAATCTTCAAATAAGGAAGGAATTATGGAATATAGTATTTGGCAAAAGAAATTCAATTTAGAATATAAATAATCTTAGGAAAATATATATTCTTACCCATAGTTGAGTTTCCTCATCTACAAAATTATGATAATAGTAATATCATAGTGTTAGGTGGATTGATGGAGATGATAGAAAACACATATACTACACGTGGCATGTGATTATTACTAAGTTTTGATTTAAAAGATTAAAAAGAATAACCTCTTTCTCTATCATTTATATAAGTAATTGACTACTTGAGGTCCATTATATCTGGAGTTTTAGTGGGATGATTAGAACTGCTAGAGATATCTTGGATGCCTCAATTACAGCCATATGCCTGAGGTCTTGGTTCTTCTCCAGGCGGTGTTTCTTGTAGATCAAAATCCAATCTGACTCCATCACTTATATGCCTAGACTATGATATTTAACTTCTAGGTCAACTTGACTTTCAAGGCACACTTAGTTGACTCAAGAATTACCTTAGACCTTATAGAGCAGCTAGCTTCTTCTGGAAATATATTACAAGTGTTCCAAGAAACCCAGAAAGAAGATGCTAGGCTCTTAGGATAGAGCCTCAGAGATCCAGAATATAACTTCACTATATTTTATTAGCTAACCATATCACTAAAGCTAGCAATGTCCTTATCTCTTTGTTAAAACAAACTAGATGAATAAGTAGGGTGTTTATTGTTGGGGGGGAGGGGTGTTATTATAACAGGAATATAGTGATTTGTTTACTTCCATAATAGCTGATGAGGTTAAACATATATGTGCTTGTTTGCCATTCGTGTATCTTCTTCAGTGAAGTGTCTGCTCAGATTGTCGGTATTGCTCTGTTTTAAAGTGAGTTGTTTTCTATTTTAAGTTTTGAGAAGTTTTTAAAAGCATGTTCTAAATATAAGTCCCCTTTCTCAAGTATCTTACATACATTTTCCTCCTAATTATATTTTATTTTTTTAAAACAGGGCTTGCATAGATTTGTTTCTTAGACTAGTAAAGTACTAAGTACTATTTACCTCTTTTTTCTTTTATGGACCATGAGTTTGGTGTCCAAGTTAAGAAAACCTTACTTACTGTAAGTCAAAATGATTATCTTCGTGATTTCTCATGAAAGTTTTGAAGTTATATATTTTGACATAAAATGCATAGACTATTGTATTAATTATTGTGTAGTATGAGATAGTTTGCAGTCACTTTGTTCACATGAATACCAATTTTTTCTAATACCAATTGTTGAAAAAAAATCTATTTTTTTTTCTCTTGAATTGCCTATACACCTTTGTCAAAAATCTATTGATCATGTATATGTACCACAGCTTCCCGATCCACTCATCTGTTTTTGGGCATTTAGGTTGTTTCCAGGTCTTACCTATTGTAAAGAGTGCTGCTATAAAC
>JAGFMF010011478.1:538416-600963 GCA_019455555.1 Galemys pyrenaicus
GTTCATTTATTTTGTATCCCGCTACTTTACTAAACTGATTGATTGTTTTAGTTAGATTTTCTGTAGAGCTTTTAGGGTTTTCCAAGTATATTATCATATTATCTGCAAATAATGATAGTTTCACTTCTTCTTTCCCTATTTGGATTCCTTGTATGTCCTTTTCCTGTCTTATTGCTCTGGCTAAGACTTCCAGTACTATGTTGAATAGCAGTGGAGAGAGTGGGCATCCTTGTCTTGTCCCTGATCTTAAGGGAATTGCNCTCAGTTTTTCCCCCTTGAGGATTATATTTGCAGTAGGTTTGTCATATATAGCTTTTACCATGTTGAGGTACTGTCCTTCTATTCCAAGGGTTTCAAGAGCCTTTATCATAAATGGATGTTGGACTTTGTCAAATGCCTTTTCTGCATCAACTGATATGATCATATGGTTTTTGTTCTTCTTTCTGTTGATATGTTGGATGACGTTGATTGATTTTCGGATATTGAACCAGCCTTGAGTTTCTGGGATAAAGCCCACTTGATCATGATGAATTATCCTTTTTATGCATTGTTGTATTCTGTTGGCTAAAATTTTGTTGAGGATTTTTACATCTGGAAAACACAGATATTCTTAAATCCAATTCAATTCCTCACAGCCTGGACCTTTTCATGCTTTTTACTGTATTCATTAACATGGTTTAGAAAATAATGTTTTGGGAACATCGCTGCCTATGAAATAATTAATGAAGGCAAATAATGCAACCAAGTATAGTGAGTGCTATTTTTGTCATTTAATACTAGGTGAGAATGTGTGGCCAGGGGGTTGGGAGAGCAAAAAAAAAAAATCAGCAAATACAATGGAAATATGCTATCAGCTTATCTATCTGCTAATACACATTTTAAAAGCAAATAATATATGATAGAGGATTATCAGGACTTTGGTCATGGGTATGGTATGAAAACATACATTTGTAGAGGTTTGAACCTATCACCCCTAAAGCAAACACAATGGTGTAAACCACCTTTACCTCAATAAACATAATTGGAGAGGGAATAAAAGCAAATGATAATCTTAACGCACAGACACTGCCATAGAATTTTAATGGTTATTGGGGAGGTGTGTGTTTTGATCCTACACCTTTGAGGATTTTTCTAACATTGCTGAAAAATACTTGATAGATTATTTAATCCATTTTTATATTGATTTTCTACTCTAAAATTAAAACTCTATAACTTGAATGAGTTATAAAAAGAATGAGTAACTTGATAGTGATATCATATTATGGCCTACATATTTTAGTGCTTACACACAATCGACTAGCAATCCTTTATTGCCCAGTTCTAGATGCTGGACGCAATTAAAAACAAGCACCTGGCATATATGCTGACCAGTAAGCACTTGAGACTAGCAGGAAGTTGATAAGACAGAATTTACAGACATAAAAGAATCAGAATGCATTAGAAGACAATACAGAATCAAATGGCACAAAGCTTCTTGGTCCCTGTGAACAGCTATCATTAGACACATTTTCTACAAATCGACTAAAATTTTCTAGCTAATTATCTTCCTCCCTTTGATCACTTTTTACCTAGGTACATTTCTGTCAATTTTCAAATTTGTTACTATGTAATCTGCTTTCCCATCTAATGATAAGTCTCTTGACCAAGAATTTTATATGCCTTTTCTTATATTTTTAGAGCCAGATGCTTTGTTTTGCATAATGGACATACTGCTGATTTTTCTCCTGATTACTTGAGCAATGAATATCGTTAATGAAGCATGAATTCACAGAGTGGATCGACAGCAAGGACAACACTTCCAGGAGGCTGTTATATTGCAGGCCCCCTGGCTTCACTTGCCTGTGAGTTTCTAAAGAATAAGGAATATCTGTTTTTCATGGTTTATCCCATGTTTTTGACTTAGCATGATACTTAACACATCCCAGATTTTTCGAATGTTTGATGAAGGAGGGACCATAGAAGGAGAAGGAGCTTTGAAAAGAGGGGGGCTGCGGCCCTCCCTGGTGGTGCAGTGGATTAAGCAGCGCACTATGAAGCAAACTGCAGTCACTGCAGCATGAGTTCGATCCCTGCTGCCGGCCAGGGGGGTGATCCACATGGCGCAGCAGGTCTCTCCTGCCATGCCCGCTGCTCCCCTCAGCAGTGTGTTCAGTTGATCCACCTGTTCTGTTCCCCGCTCTGTCTGTGGTGAATCCTCCCAACTCCCGCACCTCTGGCCTGTACCCTAATTCTTGTATGCATAAATAAATCTTAAAAAAAAAAAAGAGGGAGGCATGAATATGGGTATGGAAATATTGAGTAGACTCACATATAAGAAAAAGAAGGGCATTCTAGACTAGAAAGACACTATTAGCAAGGCAGAGTGATTAAAATTGGCAGTGTGTGAGAATGCTGTGTGTTTTTGGATCTAAGTGGAAGCTCCTCTACTCAGAATAAGAAATGTACTTTCTAATGGCATGGAATAATATATTGAGTAGATAAGTTATTTTTCAAGTTGTGGTGGTCAAACTATAAAAGTGAGGATGAATAATTTAAAATTGGTGCTAGAGACAATGGATCTATTACAGTGTCTTAAAGATTAAAATAATTTTAAAAAAATCGTTAGACATAATATACAAAGGTAACACCAAAGAAGGAAAATTATTTAGGAAGGAGATGGTGAACCAGAACTGTAGAAGGGTCACCAAACAGGAAAATTTTTTCTTGAAAAATATCAGTAGAGTTTTATGATTAACTGTATAATATATATAAAGACACAGAGTTACAGTAAACATTTCCAAATTTCTAAATGGTGAGAGACATTGAGCTCAGTCATTGTGGAGCCACAAATTAAAAAAAGGAATAAGAAAATTCATTGTTTGAGGAAAATGACTAGTTTTGGATATGATGATGATATGAAGCATGCAATATTAGAACGAAGCTATTAATAAAGCTAAAATTTTATTAAGTAACATCTCTGGATATTAATGTTTCTTAAAATATTAAAAAGGAAAACAAATTCCTGCTGTAGTTACCACATTGTGAGGATAAAATAAGATGGTGTTCGCTAGAATTCTTGAAAAATCTCAAGAGAATTTTTTGAAAAATGTCTTACTTGCTTGAATTGTATATCAGAGACCAGAAGTATTGGTATAAATGTTTACCTGATCTGTATAAACATGGATCTACACACTGGATCTAGGATCTTAGAGAGGAATACTATTTTCCAATACCCATTTCAAAAGATGGAATACAACAAAATAGAAGAAAACAGGAATTTTTTTTCTGGAAAAAGAAAAAGCAAATGTAAGAATTGTTGAATTTTCTCCTGTCAAGTATCACAATTTTCCTAGCTATAAAACCAAACATCCCTACTCATTCAACTAAGCTTCAGTAAACGCAAGATCAAGGACACAGAATCAAGACAAAAGGGGAAAGTAATGCTGGGTAACAGGAATATATAGCACCCTGAGTAATGGCAGATCTATAGGGCGTAAGAATCAAGTAGAAATTTGATCACAAGGGGTTTTGATTTAAAGGGGAGAAAGCATCTGATAATTATCACGTTCATAGACTCAAATCAGACAGAACGCTGAGATAAAACACAGCTTTAGTTATGGGGCCATGAGAAAATTGTTGAAGTTAACTAACCTATTAATTGTAACATGGGCACAAAAAGCATACCTACCTCCTAGTGTTGTTACTTTATGATGTAATTTAAAAAAAATAAATGCTTACATTATTAAAAAGAAGAATGTCAAATACACTTAATATCACTAAGTTCTAGTTTACAATAAAAAAGTGAAAAAGAGAGAAAAAGCAAGAAAAAGGAGATAGAAAAGCTAAGTAAAGAAAGAGAAATGAGACAAAAATGAAGAATAAAAGAGAAAAGTAAAAAGTGACAGGAGAAAGTAGAAAAAGAGCAATGGCACAAAGGAACAGAGAAAGGGCTCTTTGATACATATTATTTGAAATTACTAGATACTGTTCCTTTGTCACTGAAATAGAAGAACAAAATAAAATAAAATTCTGAATAAAACTGAAAACAAACATTATTGGAAAATTCCCTGGAAAGCTTGAAATAACAGAGGGACATAAGAGAACTGATATAAAGACAGAATGAAATATGACTTCATCTAACTTTTTCTTGTCTTCTTATTTCATATTTTTATAGTTATACAAAATGCTTGTTTAAATAATATTCTTAGTCAAATAAGGCTTAGATTTTATAAGCTATTTTAAACAAAACACATATATATATATAATTAGGAATGGTGCTATAACACAAAGCAAAGATATTATATTACACCAGGAAACCTACATTCTATAAAACAGAGGCTGCATTCCAACAAACTAGCAAATTCTTTTTTGCTTTCTCTTTTTTTTAAAAAAAATAATCCCTATTCATACACAAGTCAGACTGATGTAATGCCAGGTTATGTATCAACTAACCCATTCTTTTTTTTTTTTTTAAAGATTTATTTATGCGTACAAGCACTGGGGTACAGGCCAGAGTTGTGGGGGGGTGAGAGGATTCACCATAGAGAGCAGGGAGCCGAACAGGCAGATCAACCGAAGTACACTGCTGAGGGGAGCAGCGGGCACAGCAGGAGATGTCTGCCTCGCCATGTGGGTCCCCTCCCTGGCCGGCAGCAGGGATTGAACTCTTGCTCAGTGGCTGTGATTTGCTTCATAGTGCATTGCTTAACCCACTGTGCCACCAGGGAGGCCCCCTAACCCATTCTTTTAATGCACCCCTAACCCAAATGCCTAAGGAATCTGTCTAGAGTTGATGTTATGTTGAAGAAATGAATAAATTGTGGTCTTTCCATTGTAGTTCATTACAGTTCCCACATATGAATAATTAAACTTTGGATTGCTTACATTATTCTTAGAAATGATAATCAATAAATGAAGCAAGTTCAGTGAATTAGGACTCAATACAATTTTCTTGTGAGAAATCTCACATACAGATTTCATGCAAATTGAGATTTACATATTTAGCAGCCAAGAGACTTATACAAAATTTTTTTAACTATTTTTATTTAATTTTTGAAAAAAAGAACTGGAGTATATACTGGAGTTGCAGGCGGTGAGAGGATTCACCTAAGACAGAGTGAGTAGAGTAGAACAGGTGGATTTACTGAAATGCACTGCTGAGCAGGCAAGACAGGCAAGGTCAGCTGCACCATATATGGGTTAGCCCCTTAGCCTGGAATCAAACTCACACCATAGTGGTGATAGTGCTGAGACTTAACCTCTGGGCCACCAGGAAGGTCCCAGACTTATATAAACTTCTACTGTATAAGACATTCACACTCAAGGTTGGTTAAAGGGAAAACTGTACACAGACCCATCTGCCTCTCTTCATGGACTGAATTCCTTTCTAGTTAACATGTTATAAACTGAAAGGTTAGCTTTTAAAAGCAAATTTAGTGGTATTGTGTAGAGAAGATCATTTGCTAGATCATTTATTAAAAAATACAAGTATCAATATTATATAAAAGTCACAGGTATTCTTAGCTCTTGACTATTTTATTCTATTTAGTTATACTGTTCATCAGGAAATAATCCTTCCCAGTTACTAGTACTATCCTTTGCTCTACTTAATGGCATTATTCTAAAGTCATACAATATGCTAGTGTAGGCAGAAGATGCAATATGGGAGACAGAACTGTGTCTGTAAATGTGCTATGATGTAGACAGAAAATTATAGTAGTTTGGCATTTTTATAGAGTTATGTTTTTATATATAGTATTGTCAAAGGTTATTAAGAAAGTTCCCTATAAGTGAGATATTGAGTTACTGGTAAATGACATGTTTACTTTTCAAAACACCCATGATTGCCTTTAAAAAATATTCTACTACATTATTTTTAGGATGAAAAAAATACTTATTATTATAAAAGTTATGTAAAACATTTGAAAATAGAAGATACTAAAAGGAAATTTTAAAAAGCAATGTTCTGGGTGATTTTTATAAATAATCAAAGTCAATAAAATAAGAAATCAAAAAGTAAATTAAAATCTTACCACATAGTGGTAGCTGCATTATTTGATGAATATGAATATATATTTTCTGTGCTCTCTTACTTTAGATAACTATTATATATGCATATATATTTGTGTGTGTGTGTATATATATTTATATTTGAACATTTTTCTGATATCTCCAATTTTAGCTCATTCTCTTTTTCAGTCAACAACCTATTGGCAATATTTCCCATGTCATTAAGTGTTACACTTCCCTTTCATTTGGTTTCAGAATCACTGAAGCTATGAATATATATATATTTAATCAAATCCTTATTGTCAGACTTTTATGTAGCAACTTTTGCTTGCTTTGTTTTGTTTTGGGCATCGTTATAAACAAGTCTCTCTATATACTGTTGATTATCTTTTTAGAGGTAAATTCCTAGAGCATAAATTGCCAAGTCTAATGGCATAACTGATTTTAAAACTCATTCACTGGTCACTAAAACTGATACCAAATTACATATACGTCAACTATATATTTAATCCACCCCAGATGTAATCACAACTCAAGTATTTTCAAATTTGACTTTTACTATCTCATTATTCCCCTAAATCATCTCTAGTACAAACCCAAAACAGTGAATGTTTGTAAAAAAAAAAAGTAAAGCATATAGTTTCTAAACTCTACATAGTTGTAAAATGAGATTAGTTGCTATTGTTAGAATGACCAAATTTGTTTGGTTTTGTCCTATTAGAAAATCTCTCTCTCTCTCCTTCCTTCTCTTTCTTTCTCCAGTTCTTCCCTTCTCTTTCCTCCTCTCCCTCTCTTTTTCTTTTGAGATTGTATCATGTACTGTAATACCTCAGAACCTCAGATATTTATGCTCACATTTTTTTCAGTTGACATCACCAACAAACCCCCACTTTCCCCTGCACCTCGGTCAAAAGCCATAGAGACACACTCAATCTGAGTATGAAGAATTTCTGGTAGAACATAATGAAATTTACATATAACTTAGCAATGTTCTTAAAACAAATGTTGAAGTTTTTAAACTACCAAAGCCAAAGGTTATTATGAATTTAAGAGTGAGCAAAATCAGCTGCAACACAGGGGCTGAGTAGAAGATCAGGAAAGAGAAGAGGTTGAGCAATTGCTCTCTCAGCTGCCTTTTATCTTCTGGAATGGCAGCCTGCTTTGGGCTTCCTGACCCCCTCCTCCACTCTGAATTTGCCATGCCCTTGGCATTTACTCCCTGGTCAAAAGGTCATAAACCCTCTGCTGGGTCCTGATAATTGCACAAGTGTTCATACAGAACCCTTTTATTATTGTTTTACTCCTCCCTCCACCATTTCTTGAGGGCTATAACCTTTTAAACTAAAGAATTCTCATACTTACTCAGATCTAGACTTCCCATACCAAGTCCATACTCAAAAACTGGGCACATACTGGAAGAGGGAATCATTACTCATATGAAATCAAAGGTAGAGAATGGAAACAGCCTTCTAGAACAAACTAATATCATGAATCTTCCATGAATGCATCAGCTTGCCTTTCTTTTTAAAATGTTTTAATTTTTAAAATATCTCTCTCACCTGGAATAAATCTCCAAAAATTTCCAAAGCAATAATGATGTTATCTTTATAAAAATATAGGTTCAGCAGTGGGATCCCTTAAGAGTTCTACAAGAGGACTAATGCCCAACGGGCTTGGGAGTTAGTTGGGGTAAATCCAACTTTCCCTCTTGATGCTAGTGGAATGTTGGGTGAGTGATTTCCTCTTGGAGTTTCAAATTAATCTTATGAGAGCAGGGTTAATAGCATTTGTTTCTCTGAATTGTCATGAAGAGTAAAATGATATAAACTAGGGCCTCCCTGGTGGCACAATGGGTTAAGTAACACATGAAGCAAACCAAAGCCACTAACATGACTTTGAACCCTGCTTCCAGCCAGGAAGGTGACCCACATGGTGCAGCAGACCTCTCCTGCCTTCCCGCTGCAGTGTATTTCAGCTGATCTGCCTGTTCTGCTCCCTACACTGTCTCTGGTGAATCCTCTCACTCCCCACACCTCTGGCCTATACTCCAGTGCTTGTATGGATAAATAAATAAATCTTAAAAAAAAACCAATATGAACCATCTGAGGTCTGTCATGAAATATTGTTTGATACAGCACAGCTCCTCTCACCATCACCAATGCTTTCAGTTCCTTCACATTACTTTATCACTGACTTGTGCTGCTTTGAATTTAAAAGTGCTTTTCTACTTCAAAAAAGCAGTTGCTGATTCATCCAGTGGCTGTAATAACCAGTAACTATCTGACCTAATATTTTGAGGACATAATTATAGTCTTTATCTTTCATATAAGGTGCATATAGTCAATATGTCTTAATATGGTCACAAGCAGCATAGCTACTCCTAAAAAAAACCACATCATCGCACAGCCAAGTCTAGTTAATAACAGGGAGAGCTTTCAACTGTAGGGCAATACTCAAGTCATAAAGCTAACATCAATTCTAATATGGGGAATTTTAACTCCAAAATAATGCTGATTCTTGAACATTTTTATATAGATTGTTTTTAATTAAAAAGCCATAAAATATTTTATCAAGCATTTTTCTCCTCCCTAGACTTCAGAAAGGCAATCTGCCTTTCCTTGTAAGTCTAGCACACTAAGGATAAAAAGAAGCCAGAGGTGTAAAACATTGAATTGAGATATTCTTTAAGACATTTCCAGAAATGGGCATTCATCGTAAGTCATAATATTCGGGTGGCAATTCTATGGCATAGGCCACATAGTTTGATAAATCCTTGTGAAAAAGCATAGTTTTATCTAAAACTTCTTAGACACAATCCTGAGTGGTCAACACTGATTTTCTCTTCCCTAACAGTTTAAAGTTCAAAATGCTAGCTTCCACTTCATATAAAATCAGTACTTCAAATGAAATCTGTCAAGTCTTTTGAAATCAAATTCATGAGAATAACTTTTAAGCTGGGATATAGAAATGGGATATTTCTTTAGGCCTTTTATGGTTATTTTAATGTTTATATTTTAAAATGTTAGAGCCTACCTCAAATTCAATTTTAGGAACTATCAAGGTGTTTGGTGAAAGATAGCAGAGTTGGTTTGGTGGATTATGTGAATTATGTCCATGACTACATCACTGAATTGCAGGATGTCTCTGTGATCAAAATTTCTAGTCTATAAAAGTATAGTAAAAAAACAAACCAAAAAACTTACAGCTATTATCTACTTCATAGGTTATTATAAAGACATAAACTACATTGTTATTTTTAATACACTTTTCCTGATTAGGAAAAATGTTATCTATCTCTTCTCTGTGGCTTTAAACCTTTAAAGCTGCCTGCCTATTTTACTGTCAAGTATAAAAAAATACAGAATACATGAAATTTCCAGTTCTGTCATATTATTCACACTCTCATGTCTAAATATACCCCAAAACCAAATACCAATCCACAGTGTTACGTGGTCATGGACTACTATCCCTCCAAAAGATAAATAGAAATCCTAATCTGAGGATTAGGTCAGATATGACCTTAATTGGGAATGAGGTTGTTGCAGTTTTATTTTGTTATTTTTTTAAAGATTTGTTCATGTGTACAAGAGTTAGGGTGTGGGCCAGAGGTGCAGGAGGGTAAGAGGATTCACTGGAGACAAGAATGGGGAGCAGAACAGGCAGACTGACTGAAATACACTGCTGAGGGGAGCAACAGGTGAGACAGGAGAGGTCTGCTGTGCCATGTGGGTCAGCTCCCTGGTCACCAGGGATCTGAACTCGTGCTGCTGTGGCTGAGGACTTAACCCCTAGTGCCACCAGGGAGGTCCACAATTCTAATTTGTTAAAACATAAAGGAGTAGGGTGAGCCCTTCATTCAGTAGGACTGCTGTCCTTAAAAGAGAGATATTTAGAAACAGAGAAAAGACAATCACATGAAGGTGGAATAGGGAAGGAAGGGTCCTCCCCTCAGAGCTTCAGAAGGAGCTGTCAATAGCTTGAGCTTTGATTTCTAGTCTCCACAAATGCAAGACAATAAATTTCTCTTGTTTTCAGCCACTATTTTGGCACTTTGTTACGGGAGCCTTAGAAAACTAACATGGTTGGTTGAGTTTCCTAACCTTTCGGTTTTTGAGGTGGGCTTATTTTTGTAATGATCACTTTGCCTAACCCTTTAAAACTGTACTGCCTTTTTAGGCTTTGAAATTTTATTTCCTTTTTTAAGTATAATAAATGATGATCCCCAATATTTTAGAAAACAGAGGTATTCGATGTAACCTACACCAGTTTGCAGGAGCCAGCTATTATGTTATCTCTGGAACTTTTGCAAGCCATTTACTAAAAAGAATCATTCTTTAAATTACATTCTATACACTTTAAATTAGTTAAGTTATGCTATGACCAAGGTAATATAATAAAAAATCTATCACTTCCTAATTATTTGACTACATTTTAAAATGATTTATTCTTTTGACTTTTTTTTGGCCTGTATCTACATAGTGGAAATATTATATAATACTGTCTTATCTCCCATCTTTTCCCAGCTCATATCAGCTGCTTGACATAGTGGTAACATTACCCTATGAAAATTGTCAAAAGCTACACGTCATTTATTTTTATATTTTCAGATAGCTAGATTTAAACATTTACCAGCGAACCATTGAAATAACCTTAAGAGTCTTCTATGATCCAAACTGGGACAGCAACAGAGGAACACACCAAGACTAGCTTCCCTGAACAGAGTCTTTTCTGGGTCCTGCAATGCACCTTTCAGTAGAATTTAGAACTCAGGCAAGCACAGAAAAGCAAATAAAGGACTCAATTACAAATAATGAAGGCAAAGCGATTTGACAGGGATTGTGGAGAGGGGATAAAGCAGACTTAGATGCTAGTGACCTACTTTTCTAGTATTGTCTACTAGATTTCCCAGGGAACTGTTTAGCTCTGATTATAAATATTAATTAGATTCTGATGTGTACTATTTAAAGGGTCTATTTTCCTTAAGGAGAGACATTTCAGATAGATTAGATAGATCAATAGATGATGATAGATAGAACAATATATACGGCATACACATGTATAAGTTACTCAAGTTGGTAATTAACTACATTCTTTTATTTAGTAAACAGACCTAACTCAACTATAAAATTATTGCTGAAATAAATGCCTCTATAAACAGGGTAAAATATTCATAGTTCTACTAGATAAAAAAATTCCACCCTGTATGGATGGGATTAATAGTCTTTTGCTTTGCTATAAACATCTGCATTGCTAAACATATCATCAGTTGAACATCAACACCAACAAATATATACATATATATGTTCATATATTTATATGTTTAACTCGACAGCACATAATTACATTTAAAACAAAGATTCAAGAAACTTGATACCCTTAAATACTTACTTCCTAAAATTCTTAAGGGTAATTTGAGGGGTAGAATCTCACCTTAAATAGTCTTGACCTAATCCTTGAACCCTGTGCCAGCAAGAGATGGGAATACTGTAAACTTTCAGTCAGTGCCAGAAAGAAGGTGGAAGGCCTTTTTTCTTTTAACCATAATGTCAGCAGCAGATTAAGGAGTGGCATTACTCATACTATACAAAGTCTTGCTGATTCTACTTTTCCTCTAAGCACTGTGTCTTATATCAGGAAGTGTTCCAAATGTGGACTGTGTGAAGTGTAGTGGCATCCCTCTGTTTTCGTGACTGAGGCATTCTTTAAAACCTGCCATCTAGCCACTAGTTCTTCCTTGTGAATACAATTCTAGCAAGAACTCAGTCTCTTAAAGTTTTCCATAGTTAACCTCACCATTCTGAGATTCCTTATTTGTTTTACATTGAAAAGAAGACAAATCCAGCTCATACATATAGCAGACAGAAAAGGGAGCACATAATAAAGCAGCCCAGACCCCAAATATTATTTCCTAATATAAAATATTTGTGTATATCACATATTTTACTTTTCAATATATTAAACATGGGGACCACCCTGAGTTTAGATTAATACTGGCAGATATGGGCCTCCCTGGTGGCACAGCAGGTTGAGCGCCTCACTGTGAAGCATCCACAGCACAGCAGCAAGAGTTTGATCCCAGGCAAGGGAGGGGACCCACATGGTGCAAAAGACCTCTCCTGCCTCACCTGCTACGCTCCTCAGCAGTGTTCTGCTCCCCACCCTGTCTCAATGAATCCTCTCACCTCCCTTGTGTATGGCCTGTACCCCAGCCTTGTATAAGTAAGTAAGTAAATAAATACTGGCAGATACTATTATAGAAGAAAAGAAAAGATGGACAAAGGTAAATAAGAAAAGTAGGAACAGGTACTCCTTTAAGAGTGAAGTTACAATGAGAGCTAACTTTTCTTCAAAAGTTGACATGTGTTTTACATGGCAATGACACAAAGTATTACTTTACATGTAGGTCATTTTTTTTTAATTTTCAGAGGTGTTTTCCCTGCAGATAATTAAAACAAACTTAAATTTTTTTTTCTATTTTTAAGTTAATATCTTCAATAGCAAATAGCAAATTTTAATGCAACTTACAGTAAATGAGGTGTGCCATTTTTGTACAGTTAAACTGAGGAAAATTTGAAAATAAACTTTTTTAATCAATCAAGTACCATGAAGATATTTCACTTTACTATTTCCTTCTGCCAGCCCAATGCTGAACTTGGTAAGCTATTCATAATAGAAAATTGTTCTCAACTGAAATACTAGTCTTTCATAATCACATGTCACAGTGCAATTCTTATCCAATGAGCTTGTGGTTTTCCAACTTTAGGATAATGCAAGTTGTTTTATCAGTGAGTTGAAATTTACTCTAGCTCTCCTTTGATTCCCTAAATGGTTGTTCTAAATTTAGAAATGAGACATTTACAACTATTTTATTCATTTTTTCTCTAGGAGTAAGAATTAACATATAGACTTCAGGTATATTGGTAAGAGAACTTTAGCTAATTTCACCCTAACATGAAATATTTCATTCATCAGGCTTGTTTCCTATCCCCAGGTTGTCTAAATAAACAATACTAAAAAATCAACTCTGAGAATTATCTGCCTATGTGCTTACAAGTATAAAACCTTAGTGAAAGAAATGAAGGCCTAAAAGGACCAAGAATACAAATACTTTTTTCCTTTACAAATAGAGGGGCCTATATTTGGAACTCTTCCAGTAGATCTCCAAAATTAGTTTATTGCATTGAAAAAAGTATCTTCTTGAACTTTATTAATGTAAATTCTCAATGCTAAACCAAACCTATAATCCATGCAGCTTACAGTATTTAGTTTTCAGAAATGTCTCAGATTTTGAATTTCTTCTAAATAGTTAAAAAATATAGACACCTTTTTTTACTCATTATCTATCACTCATTTATTTTTCCTTTATAATTAAAATATCTCAGCAAATTCCTCCCTTTGAAATATACACCTCTATAGTTATATAAATTACTCTATTTAATTCTTCACTTCTGTTTGCAGTGATATACTGCACCATTTGGTAAGACAATTAATTTTGGTTGTATATTCTTGTTGTACTGTTAGTAAACTAGTTTCATTCTTCTCATTTGTATAAAATTACTGGGAAATGCCTCTAAAACTAGATTTTTTGAGCTATTGTAAGATGGAGGTGGGGTGAGAACTGATTCCAAATTTAAAATCATTCTTTTACCTATATTTTTGCTGTTTTAAAGGATGTAGTCACCAGGCAATTTCACGTGGAAAGCTGATAAATCTAATGTCCCTATTAGATACTCCCAAGTAAAGGAGAATGCAGTAATTGCTATGAGCAGCAAGGCTGGGAAATTTGCTGATGCTCCTCTTGTCTGTGATATACGGTACAGGGTTGGCCCTGATTTGGTCCACCTGCCAGCGGAGTTTAAAGTTTCTGAGGCTCAGAGGAACACAATGACTTGGATCAAACTGCTTAAATGGGAAGAAGGGTATTTCTTTTGCATGAAGGAAGCAATTTAACTCCAGCTAAACTATCTCCTTTTTTATGCGCCCATGCGCACCGCTGACCTTCTTTTTCAGTGATCAGATATTATTTTGACAATCCAGGATATTCCGAAAGCTTGGAGACATATGGCTGGAAAATGAAAGGACCCTGGAGTGTGGCCACATCATTATTTTGTGTCGCATGGTACCAGATGGGCAGTCAGTGGATGGCGCAGGGATGCGAAGGGGGCAGTTTATGAAGTGAATTTCTTCACATACATCTAGAACAGACTTTTATTTCCCTCTTTTGGTCTGGAGTAATTACTTCCCCTCATCTCCTCTGCAGTATCAATTAACTTTGCAGTGGGGTGATCAAAAAGGAAGAGGATGAAACGATTTCTATAATCTTAGGAAGTGTCGACGGAGTCCCAGTACTGGGAACTGCAGCTGCGACCCGCAGCGTCCTGTGCGGATTCAGGGTTGATACAGCACAGGCGGTTATGGAGAGGACCGTGCACTGGAACCAACGAGGAGGATAGAGACCCGGCTGATCTCACCACAGCCTTGGAGGCCGCTGCTGCCTAACATCTACTCTGCTTTACCACCATCATCGTTCTTTTAAAAGTCATGGAAGACGGCCTGCTGCCAGACCTCAGAGACATCGAGCTAAAGCTGGGGCGCAAAGTACCAGACAGCCTAGTGCGCTCGCTCCGTGGGGAGGAGTCGGTTCCTCTGGAAAGGCACAGGGACCCCTGCGGGGGGAGCGGCAGCAGTGGCGGGGGCTGCAGTAGTAGCAGTAGCAGCTGCAGTTTTCCTCCCTCCTTGTCTTCCTCCTCTTCTTCCTCCCCAACCTCTGGCTCCCCAAGACGTAGCCACTCCAGCTCCCTGGAGAGGCTGGAAACCAAGCTTCACTTCCTCAGGCAAGAGATGGTGAGTGTGGTGCGCCAGCTGTGGGAGTGTTGGCCCTGGGGACAGATGGGCCAGCGGGGGTTGGGGGGGCATGAGGGGGAGGGCAGCTGGGCTGCAATGCTGAATGCTAGTCGAGTGGGAAATGCAGGCTAGAGGATCGCACAAGGGCTCCGGTCTGGAGACCCAAGCCGGGAGTCTTGTTTACCCCGGACTTTGCTCTATCGAGGTTTGTTAAGACAGCGGAGCCTGCCCTGTTCTGTGTACTTTCTGATAGCGCCAAGTAGCTGCTCTTAGCTACGACCTTTAAGTTGCCACTCCACAACCTCCCAGGCAGGGATTTGCAGTCCTTGTACCCATCTGAGGCCTGCAGTTCGAGGTTCACACTTTCGGTTCAAAAGGTGCATGGCTCAATCCGTTGCACTCACGCAAAAATACTTCCTGGTTTGCCCAGAGGTGGCGTGGCGCCGGATCTTTGCAGCCTTCCTTCCTTGCTTACGCCCCTTTCACCACTGCCGCCCCAGCCTCCCGACGCAGCATCCGCAGCTGTTCAAGGCCTCTGTTGAGCTGATACTCCACAGCTGGTTCTGAAAACAAAGGCCCACTCGTCCTTGATGTCCTTATGAATAGCATGTTTCACTGTTTTGATCCCTGGGAGCAGGTGATGCCTAGAGCTGGGGATTTACTAATGACCACTTCCTACCCTGCCCCCCTCATTCCTCAGTCTGCAATTGTTTTCTGTGCTGTTTGCAAATGTTAGACTAAGAATAATACAATGGGACTGAAACTGGGTCTGAGTATACTTGTTATTCCGGATGTACTTAGAAACACATACTTGCCAGGAGTTCTTGGGTAAGTCCCTTTGATTCTGTGGGCCTCAGTTTATCTGTAGAATGAACTGGTTGGAAGAGTCGATTCCTTCCTAAATTTTTCAAAGAAAATGAACCGCAACAGCAATTTCTACTAGGTTGGAGAGAAAGAATGTTGCAAGAGGGGCCTAAGTCACATGGAGGATGTTAACAATATCTTACATAGATGACCCTACTGAGGCTTTGCATTAAAAAGAAGAAACCAGGAGTTTTTCTCTGGCTCATTCTTTCTGCAACTGGAACACTCTGGAGGGAAGAAATTCCACAGCATTAAGTAATCTTGGCAAGTGTGTTTGTGTAAAAAGACGATTTTTAGAGATCATGTCCTGTGTTCACAATTCTCACCACAGTACACAGAGATTCTACGATATTATTCTAAAAATCTATCACTCTAAAAACCTTAACAATCTCAAGATCTTTAAAGCTGTTCTACTTAAGGACTTTAGTTTTTATGTCTCAAGAGTACATTTTCTTCCCACTTTCAGATGTGAAAGTGTGTATGTAAAATATAAGCTTGTATATGTACCAATATAGGTGTGTGTACACACGTCTATAAACATAATTATATTTTTACATGCACCTACATAAATGTGTGTATACAATGCACATATGTCTATAGTATTACCATGTGTAATGCAAATGATCTTTTTCTATATTCATTATTAACTGTCTAATGCACATAACAGGTTGGACATTATGCATTTACTATATTCTGGTAATTAACTGGGTGCTAAAAATAATACGGAAGAAGTCAAGGATCCTGTCTAGACATTTAAAATATCTTGTATTCATTTCACATTATTTGTGGCTAAAGAACTCCAAAGGGTAAAAGAAGAACAAAAAACAAAAACTGGTTATTCTACCCTAAAAACACTTTTGAGACTTATCTAATTTTCTTAATGAAAATGTCAGAGTTAATAAAAAATATGTTTCCCCAAACTAGATATTTCTATATATAATGATTATGGCATATTAATACATTTTTGAAAAGCAAACAGAAACAGTAATAACACCAATAGCAGATCGCTAAATTGACTATTCATTGCATTTGCTATGTGAGACACCAGTATCTATGGACATAGGAAAATTTATGCCAGAACAGATGGTTGGTGTTCAACATTGTACTCTAAAAAAGGTCTCCATTGGGCCAATGATAATATTGCCTGTTTGGAGTTTAGAGAGAAGGGATTGAAAACAGGTATATTCCCTTGCTGTTAAGACTGGTTTCCCCCATTTTACATAACCCTTGTGAGTACTAAAAACCCCAACTTCAACATAATTGTAAAGCAACAGATTTGTTTTTATATAGACTTGGCAGTTTTGTCATAAACACTGAACAGATGCACTTCTGCAGTTCTTCCTGTCTCCTCCCTGAATCATATGTAGAGAAGTAAGGAAACTACAGTTGGAATATAACATCTTCATTGTGACTTTTATGTCCTTTTCTGCCTTATATTATGAATACAGAGTTAACCTCCTTGGTATTAAGCATGACCCTGTACTTCATACTCACCGTTTTTTAGTTGCTCACAGATTTTATCTTCTGGATGGTCTGGAATGACCAGCCCCAAGGTCTGTCCTTACAACTCTTTCCTACAGAACCACTTAGTCATGCACAAGTTTTTCTAGAGATTTCAAGATTAAGTCTCCCTTCTTTTCTTATCATAATGTACATGCACATAAGTGAGTGAGTATGCCATAGACTCACAGGGAGGTAGCCTCACTGTGAAATGTAAATTTCTTTACATACACATGTTCTCTTATTTCTCTTTATTCCTTCATGGATAATTTCCTTAACCCTAATCTGGAAGCTTATTGGTCTGTAAGACACAACTGAAAAGGAAGCAGGTTGAAAAAGATTGAAGAATAGGGGGAAACTTTCCATGGCCAAAGGTCTTAATGCTGAATCCTTTCTTAATAACATAAGTAGCACCATACATAAAGAAAAATATGGGGAAAACATTTGGCCTATATTTTGTATAATTGGTCTCTTCAATGTAATGATTGGAGTGTTTGGGAAGGGTGTAATTTTTCCAATTATGTGAATTATTTTTATTTTGAATTTAGAGATAAGAAAATTTGACAATACGTAAGCAAATTCACAGATATATATATAGGAAATTTGTTACAAAAGTGGAAATAGATGTCAGACATCATATAAAATCTGTCCAGTAATATGTGTTCAGTACATTTTAGTTTGCATATTAGTGCCGTAATATCAATTCTATCATTTGAGCCTAAGGTCATATTGGAAAAGAGGAAGTATTTTCATTCCCATTTTTCAAGATCACAGAGCTAGTGAATAAAATCACAAATTAAATTCATCATCTGCTCTATAAACTGTGTTTTCCCTCCCCAATATTGTCTGTATAGCCTTGTGCTCTGATATTTTCTCTCAAAATATAGTATAGATTATGTAAATCTGTGATATTTCAGCTCCCCCTAAAATGCTAAGGGACCAAGAAAACCTCTGGATGTATATCAGGGGGGATTCTATGTACAGATTCACTCAATAATCAATAAGTATATATCAAATATCTACTAGGTTCCAGGCTTCCTTTAGAACCTGGAAATACAGAATGAAATGATAATTTTAAAAAGTGAGTCTTCAGAAGCCCTGGCCTATGTTTAGTTTTCATCCCAATCTCTATGTAAAATACTCTTTGTGCAATTTTTTTAAGTATAGTGTATCAAATATTACTCTATATTTTAAGTGTTCATTTAAATTTTTTTCCAATAAATGTAAATAAACTGTCAAAACCTGTGTTTTAGCACTTAGTAATAAATGTTACATTGTACTTTTACAGGGTGTTCAAAGGTTTTTAGTGCAGTATAAATGTTTCCATATCATGTCTCTAGTTTGAAAATGAAAATTATTTTATCACTTTATTCTGGAAACTTTGAAGTGCCTAAGATTATAAAGGCTATCATGAAAGAATAGGAACCAGAATTAGAAAGAGTCTAATGCAGCCTTTCATACTTGCCTACTCTTCAGAAAATCAGTTTGGATTGAATTAAATACTATCCATTAATGCCAGATTCTAGTTCTAGTCAATTTTGTATTATGTCAGAATGCTCACCAATTTTTACATAGTACAATATCATTACGAAAGTAAGGTGGAAATACTTTTCCTGATTTTCATATTTTGGCATATTTTCATATTTTGGGTAATAGTGTCTAACAGAATAAACAATCTCCAACTAATTGCTTATTTTTCCTTACTATTAACACAATCCAATTACTCCACCCAGTTCCTCAACACTTGCTTTTAACAAATATTTCCACACAATACACAGAACTATACATGAACACATACACTTACAAATACGTAAATGATGCTAGAAGAACATAAATCAAAATATCAACATTTTTTAGAATAGTGAATTTATATTCAGTTTTTACTGATTTTTTTTCATTGGTCTCTTTCATCTGTTTTCTCCTGTGTTAACTGTCTCTCACCTCTTGTATTAAAACAAAAATATGCTTTCATTCCTCAGAAATATAATTTCATAAATTAAGTTCACAGCTACTTTGGACATACTTCAAAGTGGGCTAAGAGATTTCTATCAGTTATATCACATAGCTATTTTTCATAACTATTCATTTCCATAGTATTTTTACAATTCTATCCTCTAGCTAGTTTTTAAAGTTGGACAAAAATGAAAACGCTTAGGTATATAATTGAGAAACTGTAAAGTAAAAGACAACTTGCTTGATGAGTTCCCAAGATAGTTGCAAAGATAAATAGGAATATAATTTGGTCAGAGGAGATTGCAAACCAACAAGTCAGCAGGTGCATGGTGCTATGGTGCAGATCAGATACAAGTGTTAAGACTAACAGATAAAGCTAAGGAGATTTCTCACAGTAAATGTGCATTGTACAAGGAACTAAAGGTACTGATAACTATGCAAATTAAGGGCTTTATACTAGGGATAAAGTCATGAAGGCAATGGAGAAATTGGGTTCCAAATTGTAGCTTCTGCCATTTTGCCCATGGAAAGTTATGAGATTTACTTAATCTCATAAACCAATCTTGTTGAAACCTGTTTCCTTATACAGTGGCTCATAAATTGACAGCAGTGCAAACAAAGGTAGTAGTATCACTTTGCTAGAAACTCAGAGATAAACTTTGGAGGATTTATGCATAACTTGAGTCAGTGACATTTTCAAAAACTGATGAGCCCGCCCTGCCCCTAGGAATGTATGTTGACTGATTGGGTACATACCTAAATAACATTTTCTGACAAGAACGAATTCCATTCCATTCAAGTTATACAACCATGCAGCCCTGATCTAGAGAGGCCACAGATTTTGTAAGAAGTTTTAAAATAAGTATGTGAATTTCCCTGATCACATAAAACCATGTTTTCAATTTCATTTTTTAGTTATGACTCACAATTAATTAAAAGTCTTTTTCACATTTTGATAGTACTTCTGAAACTAGGATTTATGGCAAGAGTGTGTGGGGTTGCTGCTTTTCTTTGAAAGATGTTCCTTTTTTGTTTTTCTTTCAAGGTAGTTCACATTCACTTTTCAATAGTGGGTGGACATCTTGTTTGATGAAGACTTAATGAATTTTAGACCATAAAATCTAGAATCACCTCAATTAACAGGGCTTAGGAGACCATGAAGGCCTCATCCGGTAAACCTACAGAAACCTTTAGCCCCCTTTCCCTGATAGAAGGCCTGTCTGCTCTCACAGTAAGCCTTAGCGTAACCTTAGCTCTTTGTCTTGTATGTAGCATTGAGCAAATTATATAGCCACACTAGGACTCAGCTTTCTTGTTAACATCTCTACTAAGGCACTGTACAAATTCAATAATATAAGAAAATAAACTATCACATAGGCATTCAAAAACAGTAAGGGCAACGGCTGGCATAGGTGTTGTGTCAACAGGTGGCTGTTTGATGGAGCTGACACAAGTAGCCCAGGATGGACAAATTGGCTTTAAGACATAAAATGGAAGCATCTGCTTGGCCAGCTTGGCCGGTGGCACTAGTAGCACTACCATAGCACATCTGGTGCTCTTCCACAGAGACAACCTTTTTGAATAAATATAAAAAAATAAAAATCAAAACTGTAGTTTCCCCTGCTTCAGTACAACTAGAAATTTTGATTTAGATTTCACACTTAGCATTTATTAAGTATGTACTATGTGTTTAAACATAGTAGAGTTTAGTAGTATAAGTTACAGAATGTGGAACCAAACTTCCAATAGCCTAGAAAGTCTGAGGAACTAAGATTAGTTTTTGATTATCTATAGGGAGACCTGTGTGTAAGATACTTAAATATTTTATATACATTATCCCGCTGACACCTTATAATCTTAACTAATTATAATTTTTGCAACTACTTTATAGATAAAGCTTTGAGGTTTATTGTTAATGCTTCAGACTACCAAGGTATTAAAGGAATGACCACTACTGAGATCAGAACCTGAGCTTTTAGCCACAACTAGCTGTTATTTTCCATGCTTTAGAACACCTTACATGTTGACATCCCAGATTAAATGCATAAATCTTTTCAAGAACTTCAAAACATTAAACCTCTTAAATTTTGGCTTATTTTCTATAAGCCCTGCCAGGAGAAACAAGAACTAAAGATAAGTCTCTTCTTAGGAACATTCAAGATTTGGGTGAACATATCCAAGTACCTGGTTCCCAGCATTTGTGACCTTTCCTCTATGTCACACTCACCCAGATCTCCATAAATAGTTATTCCCACTCCATAAGAGCAAGTGAAGGAACCCCTGCCTGACCAGTCAAAGGCTCAGAACTCATTAGTATTTATAACTTAGAATTTCACAGCTTACATTCATACAAGATTAGTTCTCTGAGAGATTCTGTTCAGGATAAAGCTTGAATCTTAATGTACTAGAAAAAGCAGAAACTGAAAATCCTAACACCATCTTGAAGTCATTCAAGCAATTCTTGCAAATCACTATTATTCTAACAGGAGTTTGATTATACTATTTTTCTGAAATGATACCAATTCCACTGTGACTTCAGATGTATGGATAAAGCTCTTTGATCTAAATTGTGTTAGGCATAAACTATATTATTAGACTTTATAAAGAAAAGTGTCATTTTCAAATATCTATTTCCAAATAGGATCTATGTAAAATATAGTTTAGAATTTAAAAGGAAAAAAAACCTGAATAATTCATTTAAAACAGGCCAAGTATTGTGCTTGATGTTTATATATATATTTCTTATTATGTCCATGAAGTGACTATAAGTTAAGTAACTTTATTAAGTCCCTAAAGTTGACCCCAAGCCATTCATTCAAGCAAAAACTATTGCATGTGCTTAATCCAAATTACTTCCATGGAACCTACCATCGATTGTGCAAGAGTATTTTGATAGTAATTTTATCACACATCTGTTGATAGATCTTTTGGTATTTCTTTAGCAATATTATTTTTTCCTTTGTAAAAATTAAATACATGCTTTCTCATTTTGAACATTCTAAAACTATAGACACATAATATAAATATCAGAATACAGAAATTCCTTTTCACCACCTCCCAAACTACATTTGCCCTATATAACTGTATACCTCAAAGGAAACCCCTCAGTTTGGTGTGGCTCTCCTTAGGTCATTTCCTGTGTCTTTGTCTGTTTTATATGTATACATAAACATTTCTATAATTTTGGTGTTTGGTTTTCATTTTCCTTATCTTATGAAATATTTATTGTTACTTCATTTAATGAATGCTTACAATATGCTAGATAGTATTTTAAATATTTTTTATGTACTGCCTCATTTCATTCTTGCCCTTCACCCATATAGTAAGTTAATTTCAACAGATTCCTGATGAAACATAAAAAACTTTAGTCATTTTGTATCTTATTCTCTCATTTCTTCTGTATGAACCCCAACAAGTTAATAATTAAAAAGAAAAAAATAATCACTTCTTATAATAAGTGATTATTTTGATATTTAATAGTTTACTTAGAAAGTAAATTATATTTACAGAAATTTCAATAAGAACACTTCATTTTTCAGCTGAAAAATCACTAGGTCTTTAAATGGGAATGTGCTTTGGACCAGAAGGCTGGCCCCACACAAGGTGATCCAAGTCACATGCTCAACCAAGAACCTTGAGTGCCCTCAGCCTTCATGGTTCAAAAACATCTTAGATTTGGTCAGACTCTGGAATGTTCATGATGACAGAGCAGATTCTACTGCTAGAGATTGATCTGAACATTTGATTAATCAACTGAGGAAATAATAATCTTCATATTGATTCTTATAAGAAAGTATTATATAAAACTAGAATATTATATTTTTGATTAACCTTCTATCTGAAAGCCCATATCATGGGATGTTAGTAAATCTGAAAAGTGAGGATTCAGGGTGAAAATGACATTTAAGAACTTGACTGTGTCCCGGCACTACTGGACCCAACACTTCACTTGGCAGCCCCAGGACAACCCCCACCCTTACCTATCTGGGTTGGGTCTGCCTGCTTGTTTACTGCAATTCAAACTATTACCTAACTGACACATTCTATTCATCAAAATAATAATCTCATCCATGGAGAGTTGGTCACATTGCACTGTCTTTTTAGGTGAGTTTTCAAACCTGATCTTTCATGCTTTATTACTGCTTTCAGACTTTCAGTGGATAATCACTTCCCGGAACTATAATTTATAAGGGATATGTTACATTCACATGTATAAGCCCATGCTATCAACATCACATCACTTTTGTAGAATAATTTTTAATTAAGAAATTTGGCTGGGTAATGTAGCCTGTTTCTAAGTAAGCTACAAAGTGATTAGGATTATATATTTGCAATTTAAATTAGAGAATGTTAATTTTTTCCTCTGATTTTAAATAGACACCTGAAGTGAATTAGAATGAAGTCTTTGATTTTCTATATTTTTGGTGAACAGAATAAAATTATTGCTGTATTAATACTCACTGCATGAACACATGAAATGTTTGAACACTAGCATCCCAAACAGTGTGATGTCTGTTACAACTAAGTTATTGGTACCACAGATTATTATTCTAATAATCCCCTGATTTATTTTAATTAACGATATTTAGGAAAAGTTGTCTGCATCCATTTTTTGGTCTTGGTGTCAACCAAACAAAGCTTGAGATGAAGTGGAGAGGAGAGTGCCCTCTGGAGATACAGTTCTTTTCTGTTCAATTTAGAAAACTACGTATAGTTCCTTTGCTAGGAATTTATTAATAAATGGCTACTAGTTTTGTTGATACAAAGTTAAGTTTGTTTCCATATTTCAGTTAATTTCATACAATTTAAATTTTTTATTGTTAAAATCACACCCTGTTGCTAAAACATGCAAACAATTGAAACTATTCCCAGTATATACTAATATACCTGTATTTTTTTCTATAACTTTAGTTATAATTATGGACATATATTCATTAATGTATGTGTATGTATAATGTGAAAATACAGCTACACTTTTTTAGATTCAACAATACTTTGGTACTGATTTTGCACACACGCACGCATACCACTTTGCTTCATAGTACACCTTATAATTCTAGTAGTATAACTTGAATTAGATTATTGAAAAAGAACAATAGAGAGAGTCACACTATCTGTATAAAAAATACTGCAGTTTATAAAAAGAGTCAATTATCTCTAGAAATAGGAAAGAGCATTCTGGAACCCTAGGGTGGGAGGACATTATAGAGGTCACCTCAGACCAATTCCCTTGATCATCCTGGCCAGTTGGTCATCCACCTTTGCTTGAGTTCCTTCAGTGATGAGGACTTCATTGGCTTCTAAGGGAGACCAGCCCATTTCATACATTTCTATGCACCATAGTTATTGACTGGCAACTGTAGTTGGTTGTTGTTTGTCAAGTGATTTACCCTTATAATCAGTAACCCCGGGGGGGTTACTAGTGCCAGCATGTGGGCTCACATGCCATGATAGAAGTTATATCAAGTATAAAATACAACAAAATCTAAATGGGTTTCTCATAAGTTTGTGTGGATGTAGCTAAACGAAAACTTTTTTTTTTCTTGCGAAATGAGAAGAGAAATGTCACAAACTGGCAAGGATGGAGAGAAATGGGCAAGCTTCAGCACTTTTGCCAGTTGTGTTAAAAGCACCTATGAGTAAACTTGATACTGTATTAAAAAAAGAAATCCTTGACATAGAAATTTCGGTATCAATAATTCTTAGGATAAATATAGAAATATACTCAAGGGAATAATAATGATGGAACTACACAGAAATATAGCTGAATTGTGTACATATGGTATTATGTATGATTGAAAAAGTGGAAATAATCTAAATGACTAGTAATGTTAGCTAGGTTACTTTTGTGCATATGAAAGAAATGCTTGTAGTTATTAAAGTTATATTAATAACTTTAGGAGTTTTTGTCTTTCCCATTTTATTAATGACTTAACTCTTTGACACATACAGAATAAACTAGAACTTTTCTTAACTTTTCATCTCTTTTTTGTTTTTATTCTGTTTTATAGATAAGTGGCACATGACCACATGGGAAGTAACCTCTTGTCCTACACATCCTAGATCTGAATAGATACACTTGGCATTGAGCATCCCTGCACAGATACAACACCAGAAATGATTAATGGCCAAGTCTGAAATGGCCACTTCAACCCCTGAATGCCCACTCTGTCGAGTAAGATCAATTCATAACCAACTGACCACTCAGGATTTTATCCTGAGATTTTTGACTGATGCTAACCATGGACAAGTCCACAAAAAGAAAGTAATGGAACTGAGGCTGACTCTCCAAAACATATAGAATATTCCATCTGAGCTGATGGGAGCCTAATATTTCTCATCAGAGATAGAGTTTAGAAATAATAGGACTGAGATAAACATTCATATAAATTTTTAGGGAGAAAATTAGTCCTTGCTCAGAATGTAGAAAAAATTACAAATAGTTTACTAGAGACAAACCCCATTTTAGGTTTCTTAGGAACTTGGGTAAGAATTGGTAGCACTTGTCCTTTTCCATTAAAATGTGATGTTAACGTTACATTGTATAGAGTAATTCACAGGGAGCCACCAAGTATAACACATACTTAGCTCATGATTTCAGTCATAATAAAACAATGATTTAATGGTAGACCAGAGAGTCTGTGCTGATGACACTCTTTTGTGGCAAAAGCACAATAGTACTTAAAATATATTCATGAATGTCTGATGTTAGAGATTTCCAAACGATGACTGTCTGACAAAATTCTATGCATGTTTAACTTCATCTGTCACTTTTCAAATGCACAAAATTTTAGGCTATATAACTGAAATTAACTAATGTGACTATTCTTTTCTTTTTTCACTATGATCACCTTTAGGGAAGAGAGACTTTGACTAAGTAATGCTGCATTTTCTCCAGGCCCACATAATGTTTAGGGACACAGCACTTGTCTAAAGTGTGAATTTAAATACATATTCCCACTTTTTTTTTTTTTAAGATTTTATTTATACATACAAGAGCTGGGGTATAGGCCAGAGGCGTGGGTGGTGAGAGTATTCACTAGAGACAGAGTAGAGAGCAGAACAGGCAGACAGACTGAAATACACTGCTGAGGGGAGCAGCGGGTGACACTGAAGAGGTCTGCTGCACCATGTGGGTCCCCTCCATGGCTGGGGATCGAACTTGTGCTGCAGTAACTATGAAAGCCCCACAGTGCATCACTCCATCCTTTATGCCACCAGGGAGGCTCCATATTCTCACTTCTAATGTTTATTTGCAGTGTATTAACATTTGTTCCTTTTTGGACTGGAACAAAGAACATCAATCTTTCCTTTCCCTCCTACTAGCCCAACTCTGTCACCTGGAAGTAGGTTTTCGTTAAAGAAAGACTAAACTATCTGTTACTGCGACACTTGACTTTAAAAATGAATTATTTTTCCTGTTGTTTAAAAGTGCAGCTGCATCTCTTCTTGGTGAAAACCTACTCTATCTTCAGATATTGTCAGTCTCAGAACCTACTGTCCTCAGGGTTACCAGCAGAACACAGAAATGAAAGATGATTTTTAACCCTGATAAGTGATAAAAAATAGACATTTTAGTTTCTGCTCTCCACTTTTTCTATTCTGGATTTTGACTTTTTAGCGTGAAAATAAATTTCAAAATAACATTTTTATGGTATTATATCCTGTATATATTAATATATGGTATGGTATGTGTGATTTTGATTAAAAATAACTAATTATTTGTTTGGGCAGCCTAAATTAGCACACCGGGACCACTAATGGTCAGGCAGTCCTGACTCTCTTAGACACAGTCCTCAGGACAGACATGGGGATGTGAGAGTACAAGTGATGTACATATGAAGCACACACTGTCTCTCAGGTGTGGTCAGGCAGTAGCAAACCCACAGCCCAGATAGTCCATAGTCTACCCTAAATGCACAGGGTGAGGAACACTAGTGTTTTTGTTTTTGTTTTTGTTTTTTTTAGTTTTCTTATAAGATTCTAAAATTAAGGAATTTCAAGAAATCACCCCATGTTGTTGTTTTTAACTTGTACTAGATTCAAAATATGAAAAGTGGCTACCAAAGATGCTAGTATTGCTACCAAAACAGCAATTGTATGGATTTCCTTATGGATTTTTTTTTTGTCTCTACAGTGAACTTTTTAAATACTTCTGCAAAGGCATTAGTGTTAAAACCTTCCAAGAGCCTCTATTACATAGATCCTTGCTGCTTTCAGTCTTGGTCTTCTTATATCATCCACAACTGGAAGGATTCCAAATATGTAGCAGGCATTTTAAAAAAATACTTAATTTAATATACTACTAGACTTTATCTAATATTCTTCTCCCAGCTTCCCACACATTACCATTTACATTTGTCTTTTTATTCCCTCCCTTTTATCTCTCCTCTTTCCCTTCTCTGCCCTCTCCTTTCTTCCTCCAGTCCTCCTTCCCTCCCTCCCTCCCTACACACACACACACACACACACACACACACACACACACCACATTCTTAAACATTTTTAACTTAAAAAAGTTGCAGACAGGCCACTTTTTATCCCTAAAAAATTCAGTAAACATTTCTCAAAAAACAAGAACTACTATGAAGCATAAATAGTGTCCTATATACATTCAAATCATAATCAAAGATTTACATTTTCCTACTGGGGACAGACCTGTTCTAAGAATATTTTTCAACAGTAGTGCAGGTGTCTACCTCACATCAGTCAAAATGTAACTGAGGCCAGCAGTCAGTTAGTTAGTAGGTCTACCCAAAGCATAGTAGGGATAAATAGGAGAACACAAACTCAGTCTCTCACTTTCCTGTTGACTTAATGCCAGAAATTTTCTTCTCACAAAATCATGTTTTCATCCAGAGTTTCTGATCCATATAAAATTATGTAAAAGTAAATGGAAGACCTTGGATCATAGGTGTATTCAGAAAATATATTTTAAAGGTTGGGTACCATAAGAACACTATTTCCTTCTACTGTTCAAGCTTTATGGAGAAAAGATTAGAAAGCCAGTTTTATTAAGTCAGGGTAAAGAGAGAAAAGGGCATAAGATAAGGAAATACTTTTTTTGATGTTTTTTTTCTTAAGAAAAGATTTCTACTTTGAGTCATGTTTTTGCACTGTACATCATAGCTTACAGAACATTTTCATATATACTATGTCCTTTCCTCTGTCCTAAGGTTGTGAGGTACAGTCATAACACAATAAATAGAAAATTCATTGACTATGTTTCAGTGCAAAGATTATAGCATGTATTAGCTAGGATATAGCATTTGCCAATAAATGTATTAATAATAACCTTCTGCTTAATATTATAACTACTTGGTCAAGAAATTAATGAATCAAGATACATTATCCCTATCAACATATTCTATATTAAATTTATTTTTTAAAAAGCCAAGCTCCACTGGGAGTTATAATTATAAAACTCATGTTTAATTAACTCTTGAAAAATATCTACTTGTTCTTCTTTTAATCTATGTTCAGAGTTTTCTAGCAACTGTGGCCCTGACAGCCTTGATGAAATAAACTATAATTTAAATTTTACATTTTTCTTCCTTACTTTGAATTTATTACTTCATTTTAAAAATATGTTTCTATGTTTGACTTGCAATGCAATATTTGTTCCAATTAGCCCTTGTTTGGAAATTTTAAAAAATTACTTTGGAAATGCCAGAATGAATATGTGGGAAGAAACTCAGGATAACTAAGAAATTTATGTTCTCTTCTATATGCACATTTTTTAAAGTGCAGAAAGATGAACTAATATTTTGACAATTAATAATAAAAAATGACGATTATTTTGTAGACATCAGTGGCACCCAATGATGAGCCCAGATTACTTGTTTTAATTGAGACAAAATTTAAATGAGGATTTTAGGTGTATATCTTAAAATTTTCCCCATGCTGTCCAGTCCCTCTCCCTCTAATAACCATCCTGCAGTGGTCAGGGAATTTATATACATTAACACAATGTCTACTAACACATACCCATTTTACAATAATCTGGTATCACAGGAAAATTAAATCTGGATCCTCCCACACTCATATGCTTAAAGTGAAAATATTTTGTTGGAATGTCCATTCTGCTATGATTTCTTTGGTTTATAACTTAACCACAAACTTAAAAAAATAACAAGTTGATTTTTTATTAGTGTATGCATTTGTTGCCCATGACCTTGTGGAGTTAGACTGATGAACATCCTGAATGTACCCTGTGAGGTTTTTTAAATTGTTTGGTTACTCAATTTTAGTAATTTTAACCACCCTCCTTTCCAACCATGTTACAATTTACATTATAAGAGGTTATAAAAGTGACTAATTGCATAGGCTATGAGACACTTCAATAAAGCAATTGACTGCTTCCACTCTGCTGAAGTTGAAACCATATCTGGGTTCATATATGAAAAGATCAACACTTTTGAGACTTTTAGTGGTTGTCATATATTATTTAATGTGTACTATAACTCTAAAGGGAAGTTAGAAAGACACAGGAAAGAAATTCTTCATACACTATTCCTTCCAATTATGATACAAAGCAATCTATTCATGAACCACAACAGTACTTGATACTGGACATGGAAAATCAACATGCTTGGAAGGGCAAAATTGAACTGCCCAAATATTTTTATTTTATTAATATATGAAATGAGTTCAGAATGTGGTTATTAGCAGCAATAAATAAACAACAAGCCTGAATTTACAAATGGATGCTACTTTCTCTGTTGGAGCTATTTAAATAATCATAGCACAACCATTTTACCTTACTTGGCATTCACAAGCAAGTGGGTTGAAATGATTATTGTCAGAGTCTATAAACTGGTTTATCCAATACTACTAACCATTAATTAAGTCTTCTCAGAGCACTATCAAATGTTCACATTGCTGAGTTGGAACTGGAGATATGAGACACAGTGATTTACAGTAGATAAACACAAAGCCAGATTTCCCACTTTCCAAACTGGTTGTTCAGGGTTCTATGGAGTGACCAGTAAAGAGGAAAGGTATTTCCATTTTTATTTTAATTCCAGAAATCTAAATGTCATTGCTGGGAATGATCAGTAATTTCATATTACATGTTGGGTTATTTTTGTTTGCTTTCAGTCTTAAGATAAATTTGTCCTAAGTCTCCCATAA
The DNA here is from genome assembly GCA_019455555.1 of Galemys pyrenaicus. Classification (NCBI taxonomy): domain Eukaryota; kingdom Metazoa; phylum Chordata; class Mammalia; order Eulipotyphla; family Talpidae; genus Galemys; species Galemys pyrenaicus. The sequence goes on from JAGFMF010011478.1 coordinate 568,699, forward strand.
GTCTCTAATGAGAAGATACTCTTCTTTCATAACATTAAATTTATTTAATGTCAACAGAATTCACTAACTTGAAAAATTTGTTTCATATGAAAAACTTGTCTTTTTTTTAAGCAGAATTTGGGGCTCAAGTACATTAACTTTTCTGGGAACAAATAAATTATGTATTAAGAATGTCAGATCGATTCACACACTTGAAATAAGTCTAAAAATAATCTATTTGCTATCTCTTGACATTACACATGAAATTAATTGTGTCTCTGCCAAATAATCTTGGTTGTTCCAATTAAACACTGATGATGCATATCTTTAATAAACATACATATTTCCAAGTCTTCACTCCTTGTTGAACCTTGAAGACAGATGGAAACTCTCAACTGCACACCATTTAACTATGTAAATATTCACTGTGGAAATTGTTCCCCATCTCTGCTTCTAGATTTTTTTTTTAATAATAGACATCAAGCAAATACAACACATATCTTAAGGCAACTATATACCAATCCTGTATAAGCCCCAGAAGGAATATAATTAAGGACTTCAGGTTATTTGCATGCAAGTAAGACACAGAGTTACTACTAAAACAATAGTAATATTTAACCTCCATGATATTCTGGCCAAATCCACAAGGTCAATGATCAGTCGTAAGATTTAGTTTTTACTAGAAACATATAACCATTTAGTGCTATGCTAGTCATTTACAATTTAATATATAATCCACCCCATTTCAATTCCTTAAAGGTGTCATATTTGTGCCACATGACTTCTCATATTTGTACATGACACTCCTTTGGCCTGGATCTTCTCTGCCATGCCTGTGCCTCACGCATAACATTGTCAACTCTAAGTCATATCATTAACATTGCATTTTGGGTTTCCCTGCCCAATATATTTTACCTCTAGAATTTAGGAATGGGTCAGAGCTTAATGTTAAGAGTAATAAAGTAATAAAGCTATATAAAACATGACCTTCAAAGATGTGATTGCAGAGAAAGCCAATTGGTAGAGGTGATAGTTTGAATAAATATGGGAGTACTATATACCTTGATTGACTGTCTAGGATAATTGAATAATTGAGGTAGATGGGAAGTTGTATTGTAGTTAATGAAAATAAGATTGAAAAGGCAAAATAATTAATAGAGTTTACTAAGCTTAGAAGATTGAGTATGGCTTGATTTGCAATGAGGGCTAATTTTAGCTTTTATTTTAGGGAAGTTATGTAATGAAACTGTTATATTTTTGCATGCATACTCTTTTTTCTTTACTTACAATTCTTTTCTTGAAAACTAAACAGTTTCCATGTGTTTTATATTATGGGATCCTTAAAGTATGCTGTACTTTTCAAATACTCATAAACAAGAAAGCACACAGTTGATTACTAAGGAATGAAAGTATGCAATAAAATAAAAAGTGACAAAAGTATTTTTGGAACAAGGAAAGAGAAGATTATACTTGTTCAAGATATAAATATTTCAAAAATGTTTGTTTTCTACATATCAGATATAATTCTGCTGTGAAACACAGATTTTATGATTACACAATACGCCCTAAGTAAATTACTGTAAGCTGCTTTTATTAGTATGAGGAAGATTTCTAAGCAAAGAAATTAAAGCTTGGTTTAATCATCCAAATGACATTTATTCATGAGTAATTCTGTTTATTATTTTTAACTGATTTTATAATTAAAGGGAGTTTTCTGATTAAAATGTATTATACACGCCTTTTTAGAAAGTACATGAAATATAGTGAAGGGGACAAAAATCTATGATTAATTACTCTGAGGTCATTACTGTAACATTTTTGTATTTTATTCAAGTAATATTCTTCTGTAATGTTTTGCATTGTTGAAGTTATAATACAAATTTCACATCTTTTTATAGAACCTACATTTCTGCTTAACATTGTATCACAAACTTTTGCCTATGTGATGTTCCTAAACCTAATTTGTATTGCCTGAAAAAAACCCATTTTGAATAGCAATTGCTTATATTTTTGCTGTAATGGTGTATCATTTCAGATTATTTGTTAATAATTTTTAGGTTAGAATAATATATGTCATTCCTTTTGAAACATGATTTCTACCTCCAGCTTTAACTTTTTTAAAAAATAAGATTGAACATTTTAGTAAAAGGGGAAAAATTTATACACTGAATAGAAACAAGAGTAAGACTGAACATTTTAGTAGTATTTTTAAAGGGATAGATAAATGCTAGGTTTGTGAGGCTTTAGATCCAGGTATATCTAATTCTGAATTCATCTGCATCATATTTTCATTGTGTGATTCAGGCAAGTGACAGATCCTCTTCTGAGTTGCAGTGTGAAGATAATAGTGCCTACTGTTTAGAGCTCCATGAAGATTAAGTTTAAGGTGTATATAAAGTACATGTCCTCATGCATGGACTTAGTTGTTATTAAAGGATAGCTATTATTATTTGTGATATTATTGTTGGAATTCTTTGCTACACTATATAAGTTAACTTGCATTAAAAATTTCTGGGTGGGAGCCTCCCTGGAGGTGCAAGGGGTTAAGTCCCTGGCCAGGGAGCTGACCCACAAGGCACAGCAGACTTATCCTGTCTCACCCGCTGCTCCCCTCAGCAGTGTATTTCAGTGGCGTGGCCTGTTCAGCTCCCCACTCTGTCTCTGGTGAATCCTCCTCCTCTTCTTTCTGCCCCCCACCCCATACCTCTGGACTACACCTGGCTCTTGTATGCATAAATAAATTAATCTTTTTAAAAATTTTCTGGGTAGGATTACAAAAACAGTAAGAAAAACTCAAATCAGCAAATACATTATCAACAAAGAAAACTTGCAGTATCTTTAAGATGCATTGCTACCAGCACTTTTCTTATTTCTTCCATCAGCAAGAGGGCTTTCCTTAGGCAAACTATGCTTACTTCCCACAATTCAAACACCATCTCCAGCTGTTTCCTTACCCTACTTCTTGAGCAGTGAATTTGGATAATTGCAAGACCTGCCTAGAAAGATGTTAATGCTTCACTGAAGAGTGGCAGTGGGAATCATGCTCTGATCACATTTTTTTTCTGATTACTTTATAAAAGCAGCACATACTAAGTGTTATGAGGGAAGAATGCCAAGATTTAGCTGATTGCAAAAATTACATTTCTGAATCAGGAGAAGGGTAGTGGGGAAAGGAAAGAGGGTTTTGTTGGTCCTTTTTTTTCCCTACTTTGAGAGGAATCTAGATTTTTTTAACTCACATCCACCAGGATTTTAAGTAAAAGAAAATAATCTGAAATTTCAGTAACAGTTTGAGTGAAAGTGTAAACTCACTGTTGTAACTATCTGCTGTACAATAATTTATGGTAAGTTTTAACGTCTTTATTTGAATAGGAATTACATATTTTCTTAAAGGATTTTATTTGAAAAAAATGAGAGGATTTTATTTGAATAGGAGTTAAATATTTTCTTTAACAGATATATCAAATCAACTTAAATGAAGACTTTTTAGAAAGGTCACACCCAAGAACATATGTGATTTGGTACCATTTTATTTAACTGTATGGCAAAGAGTCCCATTCACTAAAATCCAGCCATCATTTCATATTATATGTGAATATAGTTTTTCTATCATTTGAATTTATAAATTATATTAATGGAACTACGGATAGTGGATAATGGAATATTCCTTAATAGTAAATAGTAATTTACATGCTAGTTCATTAAGTAAGCATCCCATCTCAGGGTGTATCTGTCGTATTTTATGGTTTTGACTCAAAGTTGTATCATAAGCATTATTCTAATTTCTAATTTATTGTAAAAAGCCTATGAAATATAAAATTATAATTTTCATAGATTAAATGTTCTGTGTAATGTTAGGATAAGGTGTTATATGAGCAAAAATATAAAACTTTGTATTATGAAGCTGAGTGTCTGGACTTGTCCTGATGAATTCATCAAGTGCCATCTGCTCTAATAATTCTTGCCACTGGCAAGCATATTGTGCCAGTAGTTATCATAGGTTCTTATCTATATTTGCTTGACACTAATATGGCATTTTCTACATAGTTACGGGTAGTACTATGACATGAAACATGCTAGCAAAGTACAAATACCATATTTTATTAAGGCACTTAAAAACTCTAAAAATATTAGAACCCAATTAAATCTTCATGGCCTTAGTTGTTTCCTTATCCATTCTTTTCACCTTTTGTGATAAGAATTGAGAAAAGTGAACCATCCTATTCCCAGTAGTTCTCTTTAAATATGGTGACCCATCTGTTGCCATATGCCAGGCATCTGCTTTTATCACCCTCATCTGTGGTCCTTCAAAGTCAGAAGTGATGAATTAACATTGAATTTATGCTAATTTTTGCTGCAAGAGAACAGCTATTTGCAAAACACTAATCTGCTAGGAGTAATTTTCAGATGGAAGGGAATACGAGAGGATGAGAATAGAAATCAGCAAAGTGTATTTATTCCCAGCTGTCTGTATATATAAACTGCTAGATATCTGTAATACCTCAGTGGTTCCTTGAGGTGTAAAATTATGTTTTTGATTTGATATCTTTTTCTTCCTTTTAAAAGTAGGCATGTGCTGCTGTAAACTTCATAAGGGACTAAATATTCTTGTGCATCTTTGATCTAGCATCTGTGCTACATGTATACATTGTTTCACACAGTTCTTCCAGCTATACTAATCTACAAGTCAAAAAATATACACCATTGAATGGATTACAAAATTGGTGTTAAGAAAATATTGAGTAACATATACCACTGAACAAAATAAAAGAGAAATGTATTTTATCCCTGACCGTTCAAGATCCAAACCAACATTTATTCTAGAGTATCAATCTTTACTGGATATCATTTTCCTATACTGTCTGCATTTGGAATTTCATAGGATATAGCACAGAAATGTCCAAATACACTAATTCAAAGGGGAAAAAACAAAACTAAATTTTTAAAAAGCCTATTATTCCTTATTTGACTTTAGAGAAATTCCTTATGTAAACTTTGTAAGGTAATAAAATCATCTTATGAGTAGGTCTGTTAAGATCATCCAAATGATATCTTTATAATTATCACAGTGGAAAAGAAATAGTGTCTGAACTGTAGTCTCTCTTGACAAGCTCAAACAAACTGATACTGCTCATTGTAATTTTGACTAGGCATAAAGTTAATTGTGATACTTAAAATATAAAAGCAACTAAGTATATTCAGGGCTTTTACATAATGATAGGATCAAATTTTGATCCTTGGTATTAAAATATTTTCCCAGTGAGTTGCATAAGCTGAGAATGTGATCTAATTATAATAATCATATTGCAATTCCACATAGCACCTTTCATCCAAAAATATCTAACCACTCTACAAGCTACAACTAATTGAGTCTAGCTGTATCTCTCTGTGAAGTAGCATAAGGATGTTATTTCAAAAATGGTTAAGCATATTAAGGATGGCTAAAGCTGATAAGAAACTTGCTCATAGTGAATTAGGAGTTACTAAAGTGTGTATCATAAGACTCTATTTCTTTATTCCTTCAAATGGAGTACCAGACTTTATTTTTTATAGGGAATTATAGGATTCTCAAATTATTTGTCACTTTAAGATATTTTTACTACATTAACTTCATTAAACTGCTATAAGAAAAAGAAAATGTTGATTTTAAGAAATTTTAAGTGGACACATTTAAAAAAAGTGTGTTAACCAATGAAGTTAGGAATAATTAATGTCTTTACATTTGAAAAATATATAAAAAGATTTCCTTTCCTGTCCATGAAAAATAAAATTTTGTCCACTTACTTGAAAAAAAACAAAACCCTCCATTTTGTCCATCAGCATAAACAGACTTCAGAGAATTTAAGCCAATCCTCAAATAGAGTAAGTCAAAATCCAAGCAGAGATACATATGTCACACAAGAATTCTAAGAACAATAAGCATGGGTTTATGTGGAGGAAATATAAGAGTAAGAATTTGAAGTCAAGATCTCTGGGTCTTTCAATGTCATATTTCTTGAAAAGTACATCATCCCCAACTTTGCTTTTGAATGAAAATGGAATAGTACATACACCAGTGGGCTCTGAATTTTCAACCTGATTCCACTTAAGAGTAAATTTATCACTTTGGTTTCAGGAGAATGAAATAGTGGATTACTTACAGTTTACAAAATCAGTCCTGAAAGAGTGATCCTTTCCAGAATGTGACATGACAAGTTTACTGTGATAAGCTGCAGTCCTTATGCAATGCCCCTAAAAAAAATAATAAGTCTTTTATTCTTTAATAATCTTTGTTATTACAATCAGTAAATTTTTGCTAACACTAAAGAACAAACCCAAGATGCTAATGAAACCCCCTAAAGCACTTCTGAGGGCAGCTCAAAGTCAACAGCCCACAGCATTGCCTTATGATAACATTCTGATCAAGACAAGATGGTGATCTTCTCCATGGAATGAACCAACACAGCATTTCTGAGTTATCTTGCTCAACACCCCAGACACAATATGCCGCTATTATCTTTCCACTTTTATCTTCCACCACATTCTAGATCCTCAGTCTGTCTTAGCTTGTCCTTTTATGAGCATGATATGAACATTTACCTCTCTAGGCCTCTACTTATCTTCATCATTGCAGGCTCAAATTAGTGTCCTTGGTGCAGGTCACCCACACCCATCTTTCTTAATCCAAATTCCTCTTACTCTTCATTAAGCAACTGACATATGTCACCTTTTTCCAAAGAAAATTACCCATCTTTATTCTCCTCTTTGTTACCACATACATGTATACCTGCGTTTTCCTGTCTCATTCATATCTTTATTCAACCTATGTTATTGATTTCCTGCGTACCAATTATTCTCATTAGGAACGAGGAGTAATGGATAGGATAAAAACACTGCACAGCAGGAATTCATGCTCAGCTCTCCTTTGTCATTTGTCCTGTGTTCATTTGTTGCCAAAGTGATTGTCCCATGTCCTGGAAAAACAATTTATCTTGAAAAATCCCCTTTCTCATGTGGAAAGTGTTTCTACCAATCCAGTCACTTTCCAGAGTCAAACTCTGAGGTCATTCCAAGAGTGTTTTATTGTTAAGCAGCTAATGTACTAATTGGAGAATCAAGTCATTTTAGGGCAGGAAGGAATTTTAAAAATGTTCTCCAATATTCTCATCTAATAGAGAAAAGGATATGTGGAGAGATTAGGTGGCATGTTATAAATCACAGGTTAAGTTACTAATGGGATCAAGACTTGAACCAAAGTCTCAGGTTTCCTTGCCATTCTCACTAAACTATTCTGGACAATATAGATGCAAATACATAAGAAATAGATCATCATTTCTGCTCTGATTTTCTTTGTATATAATTTCTGCTAGAAACAGATCAGTGTAGATATAAACATAACAAATTACATCAAATTCAAAGGAGAACATCTAACATATCCAGGTGAAATCATCCATATTAGAGTAAAATTCTAGGAGAAATCTATATTGGTAAAATGGATATTTTAGGAAATATTTCAATATCACTCATTTCACTTAAAATGAACACCAAAACTTTTCAAAATGGTACACAAAGGACAGTTTAAACAGTTTGATTTCTACAAGATGAGAGATAGAACACAAAATGTAGTCATTGGCAGTGGCAATGGCTATATCAGAGATGTCACTGAACAATGAGTCAGCATAATATTTGGTATATGCTCAATTCCAGATAATCAAAGACATGAATTAATTGGAAATAAAAATTAAATTTGTTCCTTCCTCATGAAATTCATCTTGGTTCACACTGAAAAGACAAACTTATTTAGTCTTATTTGAAATATTAAATTGCAGTGCATGAATGTTCTCTTATGCAATAAGGATAATTTCTTCCTAGTAAGTAGAAGACAAGAAGTGATAAAGGCAAATTGGAATTGAATAATTAATTTTAATTTAATATTGGTTTAAGTACTAAAATTAATCATTATCTGCAAATTATGTTTGCACTGAACAGAATGGGGTATAAGAGCTGCATTAAAAAGATTCAGAATTATAACAACATAGTTTTGTGTGTTCCTAATCTTAATATATGGAAGAAACATTAGCTTATCCCATCAGTAAAGCTAAGAAATTTAGGAAGTTAATATTAACTAATCTCTTATTAGAAAATACAAATCTTCTAAAAAATTAGTTTATTCTCCATGCTGGAAAAAATTTATAACCTAAAATTGCCAAACCCATTCGTGTCAAGAGATTCACTTTATCTATAAAAATGCTTCTGAGCTAATATGGTCTCTAGGGAAATTTCATTGCTTTTTCTTTAAAAGCCCAGTGTATTCAGTATATAATGTTCAATATCATTATTTTCTTGAAATTCTGGGAACATTAAATTTTTGCAGGTGTTTATTAGTCTTTATAATTAGAAAAAATATTTTATTAGTTGAGACTTTATAACTTATTCATATACTTTTGAAATAGCAAAATATTTCATTTTCTTATCAATGAGCAATGAAAGGTTTTTCTCATTTAAATGCATAAACTTAAACAGGATTTGAAACTTTACTTCTACCACTTTGGGGACAGAGTACTAGAAAACCAGCACAGACCATTTCAAAGAGTTAGTCCAGTATTCAATGAAAGCAGAAATTTTCCTATGTGGATGTAAGCACACCAACAGATAAACAATATAGAACAAGTAACAATATTCTGTGTCATATATTACCCAACAGAATCAATCCCATCACCGTAGTAGATTTACTAACTAATAACAACATCATGAAATCAAATTACCAATTATTGCTCCCCTAATTGGGGAATAACATAGATTATGTGACCTTGACCAGTCTAGTGGTCCAGTATTCACAAGTCCCTGGAAATGATTGTTTTACTTTTTAGAGTTCAGTATCTAGTTGCAGAAATGAGTGTCACTTAACAGTGGGCCTCTTACGCTATCCTTCAGTAGCTCATTGAAAATACATTCAAACTATTTACTTGCATATCTTAAAGCTCACCAAGTCTTTCCATGGCTGTGTCCAGTCTATGATAGACCATCGAGGACATTTTTTATTCATATTATTTTTTATTTATAGTACTTCTTTTGATTCCTTATTGGAATTGTCATCTCTTCTTGCATTACCCATCCATTATAGCATGTTTGCCACTTTTTTCATTAAAACCTTTAGTATATTAATCATAATTATTTTAAATTCCCAGGTAGGATTCCAGGATATAAAATTCATGAAAGCGTGGGGTTCCCTATGAGACTACACCTTTTGGAATTTTTAACTCTCATGTTAGTATACCTTGAAATGCCAACAGATTATCAATTACAGTTTTAAAATGTTCCTACTGATATTGACTCCAGATGGGGTCTTCTGCTTCTGGGTTCTGTTGTTGATAAGCTATGATTCTTTGTATCTTCCCTTTATCTGCCAAGAGAATTTGTTTGCCTGTGATCTCAATTCTCCAGTGGATTTAAGAAGAGTTGTTGATTTTCAGTTTGTTTTCACTTTTTCTTGTTGTAAGGATGGGATTGATAACATATAAGCTCAAAGACCTCTACATGCTATACCAAAACCATATGTGAAAGTTTTGTCACTTTGGAGATACGCAAGTTTACTCCAGACCATACCAATAAAGTACATATCAATTTTTAGGTTTCCCAGGGCATATGAAAGCTATGTTTATACTATACTGTGGTCTATTAAAATACTGTAATAGCATTATGCCTTCAAGAACAATATACAGACCTTAATTAAAAATACTTTATTGCCAAGAAACAACATCATTTGAGCCTTCAGCCAAATGAAGGAAATTTGCCACAAATATTCAACTTTTTAAAAAAAATACAGAATCTGCAACACAATAGAACAAAATTTCAAAAAATGAATTTAATTTATTCCTATTGAATGCTTATATTCAATAAATCAGTATTTTAGTACTGGCACAGTGGAGACATTCAATAAAAGGCAAATTTTTATTAATACTGCTAGAGCTGCTTTTTAAAAATGAGACAAAATAAATCACTAGTTAAGAAAGTAAATATATTATTAGTGAGTTTGCAGTATGGCAGGTGTTTCTCACTGGCCACTTTTCAGGGTTTGAGATCACTGCTTGGACTGCTGTCATCTGGAGAGACCCACCCAGAGTTTTCCAAATGGGAATTGTCACTATTTAGGCATCATATGAAAAACAAAACCAGATCTTCAGCATCCTAAAATGAAATCTCTTAAATATCACCAAATCATCAATATCAGGTAATAATGAATGACTGCAACAAAATCATTGTTTCAGTTACATTTTCTATGCAAAGGACCATTGTACAGATGACCCTCTCTAAGGAAAATGGCTTAACATGTGAAAAGCAAAGTCTGTTTCATTAGAGGCACTCAATAAATGCAACTCTTGCCACTATCCTAACCTCCACCCTTTTTCCTCCTGAGGCCAAAGTCAAATGAATTTTTCTAATCAAATGAGAAAATCTGAAAAGGAAGATTACTATTTCGTAAATTTGCAAATAATTAAAATTCAATAATGTCAGTGTAATCTCTCAATATACTGTAAACCCTTAAACTTACATCTGAATGTTATTATCTAAGTTTCGGTTAGCTTATTATATACTCTACATTTTATGACCCTTAAATTCCAGGGATTTATAAGGGGCTTTTACTGACGGCATCATGTGTGTCACTAAATACCAGAAATACCACTTATCATTTTTCCTTCAGGCTAATAAGCTACTTCCTCTTAGGCAAGACAAAAAGACGTCCTGTGTGAGATACAGATGATTCCCCCAATGAAGACTTGATTTTCCTTGAATATTTTCATCTCTATCAACAAATATTTAATGACTTAGTCTATTTTGTCACAGTAGAGTGGCATTCCATTAAAACAATATCACAGTAGAGTGGCATTCCATGTACACAGTGGATCAGCATTCATCACCCAAAATTATCCATTAGATGAAATATCTGTAGGCCCTTGATAGTGTAAGTGTGGTCATTAGTAACAGTGCTGGTATATTATACCAGCTGGATAACACTCCAAAACTTAGTAATGTAAACAATAAACAGGTGTTATAGCATCTGTTCAAAGTCTTGGCACAGATTAAGTGAGTGTCTCTGGCTCAAGGTCCTTTGGTAAATCTGTAGTCAACATGACATTTAGGGCTGCACTTATCTCAAGTTCTGTTGAGGAAGGATCCCCTTCAAGCTCACTTATGTAGTCAGTAGCAGCTGGCAGGTGGACTCCTTGCTAACCAGGAACCGAGATATCAATTCCTCATCCTGTATATTTCACAATCGCACAGTTCACAGCCTGACAGATGGCTGTCCTCAGAGAAAGTGAGCGTACCCAAGACAGAAACCACTATCTTTTTGTAAATGTTTCCTTTATATTTGCTCATTTCATTCCTTAGAAATGAGTCAATTCACATATTACACACTGAAGGGTGGGGAACTACATTAAGATGTAGATACCAGGAGAGAGAGGCAACTGGGAAATATTTTAAAGGTTGCCTACCACTATTGGTGTGAGCTAGGAACTCCTTAGAAATGTAAGAACTAGTGAAGAGAATTTTATTTTGAACCAGATTTCTAAGGTGGCCAGATGTACTGCTCTAGAGAGCAAGGTTTGTGTACTTGATCTGGTGGAGAGGCTCCTGCTTTAATCACTAGTTGGTATTGCTTTCTAGGAAGGGCAAAGATCAGGTTTCCTTGCAACTCAGTTCTCCCCTACTCAAGAGATCATGAAAAACTCATTGAAGTGTCACATGGCTAAAAAGAGCAGATTAGAAGTAGAATTAGGGGATTGAGGTAGAAATAGAGAGGATTAGAACTATGACAACATATTTAATACCATCATCAAGAAATTAGTGAAAGAGAAGATTAAGCATTTGGGTGAGGAGAGATCTCTGGAACCATGATGAAAAAGGGACTATAGTCCTATTTCCTCAATTTCCTCAATAACTCTTAAGTGCATTGCTGAATGATTTCACATTATAAATACTGTTTATAACAGAGAGCCCTGACCACTTGATTTACTTGTTTCTGGTTTCCAAGATAGATAAGAGTGCAGCATATTTCTAGAGCATATCTATCAGAAATTATAGTATAAAAGTGTTTTACTGAGTTTTGGGTTATTATATTCCCTTTCCTACTACTTTTCATGTCACAATAATGTGGAAGGAAACATATATTCCATATTTGAAATATTTCCAAAAAGACATTAATAACTTTGTTATAAATATCTTAGAGTTCTTCCAAATTCTGCTTAGTGGAAAAGATAAAACTACACTAAGCTTTAAATCCTGTATAGGAAAGTAAAATCTCCATGGTAGAAATGAAAATCTCTAATCTACTTATCACAAATTGAAGCAGATTAGGTAAAACCTTTATTCTGGATCATCAATGAAATAATGAAGCCAACTACTGGAATATGTGAGTTGTTGAGTTTTCAGGAGTTTCATACACGGTCATTATTAAATCTAATGTAGGTAACAGAGATCCACAAATTAAAAAGTTAGTAAAAAAACAAAGAACAGGGGCCTCCCTGGTGGCAGAGTGGGTTAAGCAACACACTATGAAGTGAAACATAGCCACTGTAGCATGAGTTCGACCCCTGCCACTGGCCAGGGAGCGGACTCACATGGGTGGCAGACCTCTCCTGCCTTGCCCACTGCTCCCCTCAGCAGTGTGTTTCAGTCAGTCTGCCTGTTCTGCTCCCCACTCTGTCTCTGGTGAATCCTCTCACCAGCCGCCCCTCTGACCTGTACCCCAGCTCTTGTGTGTGTAAATAAATCTTAAAACAAAAAAAAAGAACACTCAAAGCTCATCACTTTGTAATTATTTTATGACATTTTATTCTTAATTATTCTATTGAATTTAAAGTATTTTATCTATAGGGCAAAAATGCTATTTACCACTGCACTTCTAAGCATGTCTTCCAAACCTATATTCAGTGATATTACTTTGATATCCTGAATAGCAATGGTAGAATGGGATATTTATAGCACAGAAAATGGAAAATACAAATTTCAACTTGGATATATTTTCATGAATATCTTAACATAGCGATGGAGAAAATATTGATATTCAGAGTAAACTTAAAACTGTGTCATGACCTCAGCTATTATGTTACTAATAACACAAAAAAAATGGGAAATAGTCTTCACTATTCAAAAATGATATTCAATTCAGCCAAGTTGTTCACATTAGTGACAACCAATAAGTCTATGTAACCAAGTCTAAAGCAGAAACAGATTTCAGTTTCATGAAAATTTGCGCCAAGCTGAAAAACACTTTAGTAAGCAGATCACATATCAAATTTAATAACAAAAAAAAATTCAGAAAAGAGTTAATGGATTGGTTTCAACTCTATTTGTTATATTGTGATTTACTGCAGCCATAGGTTGCTGGTCATATAAGAATTCAGGAAAAATGAACTAGAACACTCTCTGAGAATCAGTTACTTATATGGAATTTACAACACGTTAGTGTAAAATATAGGTGGTATTTGTAAAGTGCATGCTACTCATGTTTTCTATCATCCCAATTCCTGTTATAAATCTGTGTGTGCACATGTGTGAGCTCACATGCGCATGTGCGTGTTTCCAAGAGAGACCATTTTTAAACATTAACAACATACCAGCTCTGCATCCTCCTTCTTCCCAGTACAAACACACCCACTACATATCTCAGAGGGACACAGTACTATATCCTATCTTCCAAAGAAAAATACTGTTTGAAGTTCTAAATCAGGAAATCCATAAACTGAAAAAACATTTACTGTAAGATAATAGACATGCTTCTTGCCTGCTCTGTGTGAACTATCCTATTACAAATGTGAGAAGTTCATGTTTTCCTTAAGTCATTCTAAGTTAATTTCTGCTCAAATGACCTACAGTCTCTTGCATTAGCCAAAATTATATTTTGCACATACAGATTGAAAACACACAAGGAAACAATTTTTACTCTATTAGAATATAGAAAAGGAGTGGAGATCACAGACAACTAAGTGTTAACTGCACCTAGAGCCCCATGGAATAATAAAAACTTCCTCTCCTACTTGGTAATTAGAGGCCTTACCAGCAGAAATTATACAGATCTTATGAGCAGGTCCAAGGGTAGGAATTTTAAGATTCTGTGAAATCACAGATGCCCCTTTCAAATAAACCAGATGCAGCTTTCCAATTTATCAAAACAACATCCATCAGTCAGCACTGCTGATGACAGTGTTTCTATGTATGTTATTTAGTCTTTGGGGAAATTACTCTTCTATAAGGTTTTGGGAAAAGTGAGCTGTTTCAGTTATTGTTCGCTACCACATATAAACAACAGAAATGAAGGGAGACAAGCTGACTGATATAAAAATGGAATCCTCTGTTGCCCAATCAGAAAGAAATTCTGTTGAAAATTTTTATTAGACTGAGAAAGAAGAGGAAACTTTGGTGGAGCAGCTCTAAATTATAAGGGTCACAGGCTTTTCTCCTGAAGCATTCCAAACCAAATGTAAGGGCTGGAAATGTACACTGTTTTCTCAGACTACAAAGCGACAATAACATCCTTATGGATCCCCTGAGAAAACAGTTACAGGAGTACTTTATAAATATATCCATTAATAAAACTGCCGGAAATTTTATGGATGGGTAGGCAGAAAATCTTTTGTGATCATCAAATTGAAGATGTCGTGAATTTGAAGAGGGAGCAACTTTAGATATGAGGAAGTTATACAAATAGAACAAACAAATCAATTGGGACAAACTTCTGGAAATGTTCCAAGAACCCTTAAGCAGTCCTTTTAAACATATACACATATATACTTTATGCATATAGACATATATAAACTTTTGAAATTTCTTTTATATTTGAAATTAATACATCTAGAAAAGACACCTTCCACCAATTACAAATTTGAAAAAAATGCTGATTGTTTTCCCCTTATTAGAAACTAACATTAGCATATCATATGAAAAGACAAATCTAATCTATTTTCCTTATTCACAAATGTGAGTATAGACTTGCCAGGAGCTTTGCTCATTCCAATTTATATTATAACATTTGGTATTTAGGTCATAGATATTGTAGATCTTCCAGCAGGAATGTATAACTAGGAGTGGGATTGTTTCTCTCTGGCTAGTCAACTCTTTACCAATAAAAGGATAAAAAATAGTGAAGGAAAATTTTATGAGGAATATGAGCACGTGATGTTATCCAAGCCTCTAATATGAGAAGATATATTGGAAAATGTGCCTATTTGGAAGATACAATCATTAAGCAGTTCACATGCACATTTCAGTTAATATACAGATACATAAAAACTTTTATATATATATGTATGCATATATCTTGAAAGAGAACACCCTTAGGATTTTTATTTGAACCCAAATGACAAGTTAAAATGCTATTACAAAACAGTTTTTGATAAGCTAATTAAAATTCTTATAGAGTTCAAACTTCTGACTTGCTAGCTTTTTTTGCTGGGGTACTGAATAACAAAGTTTATTCTTTTCTATAGCCAGCATAATTTACTCATAGCTTAAGTAAGGATGACAGGAATGACAAAGAATCTGATTTATGTCAGAATGGAGGGAAATACTTAGAAGATTTGATCTACAGAGTCTTCTTATCAAATAGTATCTAAAATATAGCTACAATATAAAAAGTAGGCAAAGTGATAGGTGGCTTCCTCAATTGTTTCACATTTTCATACTAGTGGAAAGAATTACACTCTAGGGCCTCCCTGGTGGCGCAGTGGGTTAAGCAACACACTATGAAGCAAACCGCAGCCACTGCAGCACGAGTTCGATCCCTGCTGCCGGCCAGGGGGGGACCCACATGGTACTGCAGACATCTCCTGCTGTGCCCGCTGCTCCCCTCAGCAGTGTACTTCCATTGATCTGCCTGTTCTGCTCCCCGCTCTCTGTGGTGAATCCTCTCACCCCCACACACACACACCTCTGGCCTGTATCCCAGTGCTTGTATGCATAAATAAATAAATCTTTAAAAAAAAAAAAGAATTACACTCTACTCACAGACTACCACATCCACTAAATCTTCTGGTTCACTGGGGCTCAGGGTAAAACCCTATGACTTTTCTTCCTGTTCTTGAGAACAGAGATCCTGTATGACAAGCCACTTTGTTTAAAGGTCACATAGGTGTTTGTCCCAAAGTGACAGTGGCAGACCAGAACTATGTCTTGTGTTCCTCATACAACACAACAAAAGCAGCCAAGTTGACTAGTAACTCCCTGATTGAGAGAAAACTTGAACAACATACTTTTTTGAATTTCAGTGTACTAATTCATAAACTTTAGATTCTATCACAATTAAAATCATAGTCTAGAAGAAAACATAGATAAGGAAAAGTTTATCATTAAGGATATTTGCTCTTTCATAATCTCTCATATCCAATTCTACCTTAGACCCAGTTCATCACTTGTCCAAAGTTGACATTTAATTTCAGCATTCATTCAGTTCACAGTATAAAGGTGTTATACTACAATTCTGTATCATGAGAAACTTAAGTACGAACATGGACCAAATGGTAATAGTTGTAAGGATCAGAGTGGGAGGGAATGAATAAAGGAAAGGGTATCCACTTCTATGGATCAATGAATGCAAATGTTTTTAAAGTTTAAATGTCCTATTTGTTTGTTCCCTTTGTTCAACTCATTTCACCAAGTGTTTACACAACACCTTGCTGAGCTAGCACCAGTTATCACTTTGGGACAAACACAATAATGTTTAGAGAGTGATTCATACCTCGAAGTTCACTTCCTTTTAGAGATACTGTCTCATAATCTGTACATTTAAGCTCGAAATAACTTTGTGCCAGTTACTCAGTGACTGAATCCTGTGAAGGAATAGGAATGGGGTTGCATGCTGGGAATGCTTCATCAGTGAAATGTTACTTGCTGGAGCTACTTTTTCTTTCCTTTCGAGTCACATATCACTGATATATAGCAAAAGCCAAGGAAGGTGTACCCCTGAAAGATAGTTCACCTTGAGGCAATCATTTAGCCTCAAGCTAATTGCCCTTGAGCAAATACTCATTGAGCACATACTATGTGCCAAGTGCTCTTGTTGATCTTGGGCACAGAGTACCAGACAGACCAAATCCCCTGCACTTTGGTGCTTACAAGCTCATAGCAGAAACCGAAAATACTAAGTAAACAAGCAACGGGCCGATTGATTTCAGCTCATCATAAGTATTATGAAGGGAACAACAACAAAAACATATAAACATAGTTATGGGGATTGGATATCACAATGGTTCAGGAACGGGCTCATCAAAGAGTGGTTACTAAAACTCAGGCCATAAAGAGACCCTCCCAACTCTCAATATCCTAAGAAAAAAATCAAAGGGCTATAAAAGACCTCAATGGGAAAAAAATATCTTTGGGTTTCCTGTGATGGGCAAGTCTTTTCTGTTCATCAATAGTCAGACTTTGTAAGGATAGACATGAATAACAGTGAGGAAAGGTGGGGCTGTGACTGGAGACAGAGAAACATTGTCATTTAGTCTGTGGTGGATTGCTCATACTTTCAAGGTTCATCAGTAGCAGGGTAACCACACCTTCATTCTAGGAGAAAGTAGTATAAAGCAACCTGGAGCTCTCAGTGCTCCAAGTAAGGGACAGGCATCCGTGTGAACCGGCTGGCCCAGCGCTCCCACAGTGAGACGCTGTTTACTCTCTCACCAGGAGGACACAGTGCCACATGGTTAAATCTGTAATCATTAGCAGTCAGAGCAACACATTCTACTTGACTTGCTTTCGTCACTTTTTCCTCAGTAGTGGTTCAATGGCCTGTGAATGTTTGCCTTCCAGAGAAAAAGAATTTTTTATTTAAATAAATCATGCCATGGTCAAAGGAAGCTTTTGTTACTTCATGATCTGCTTTCTTCATATTTGTATGGCACAACAAAATTGAAAAAATGAGCATATGATAGAGCCACTGTGTAACTTAGAGAAAAGATGCTGCCAAAAATTAAGCAAAGTATGTTTTAACCCTGAGGTGACATAGTTACTGTGAATGTGTCACTACATTGTCAAAAGTGTTGAACTTTCACAAATTTTAAAATTATGCCTATTTCTAAAAAAAAAAAATTCAGTGTAGACCTTGGGATATGAAATGAATGTAAGTCATGATTTCTTCAAGGAACTTACAGTTTAGCTGAAGAAATAACTAAAAGATACAATAATAGAAAACAGTATGACAGTACACAAATAAGCTATACCAGGAGGAGATAAAAACTAAAAAGACAATAGATATTAACTGGGCCCTTAAGGGAGGTTGGAACCAGCAAGCAGTGCTTGATGGAAGAAGTAGGACTTCAAAAATCAGGAGAAATTGGAAAGGAAATGATTAAGGTAATTTTCAAGTGAACAGATTCAGGGAATGCTGAGAGATGTGAATGGGTTAAAAGAATTATTTCATGGCACAGGGTGGGGATGTTAGCAAATGCAGATGTGGCTCATTTTGGGAGTTGCTAGGAAATGATCACATTTATATTACAGCATGCTCACAATGGGCACAATGTTTTATTAGCTAGCGATGCCTAACTAAAGAATTTTGTCAGCCACTGGCTCATATTGATTTTCTGGGCTCCTCAATGAACCCAGGAAATTTGTTGGTAATTTGTAAATATTTGTTGTATTACTCATTTCTTGAACAGTATCTTAATGGCTCATAGGGTGTGTAGACAAATTCGAACATAAAGACTTCCAGAAAGTCTCCCTCCCAACACCATTCTGCAAGTGAATTCAGACAACAGCACAAATAAAAATGTATGGCAAGACTCACCAAGTTCCCATCTCTCTGTTTATGAACATCTCAGAGAGGAATTATTTTCACAAATAGCCTTTATGTAATTTATTGTTTCGTTATTTTTTCATAGACTATAAAGAAGTCACTTGACTCACTTTCAAAGTCTAGTAAAATTAGAAAATTTCAAATTATATTTTAATAAACAAAAAAAACTTACATCTTTGAAATCATTGATAGAAATGCCATCTCCCCTAATGTTTGTTCATCACATTCACTCAATCCAAAGTTCACCTTTGGTTATGGATTAACTTCCAACCAGGAAATATTTTTTATAATATGAATGCATGCATTTGAAGACAATAGTCTCCTTTCTTCATTATGACTTGAGTCATTCAAGACTGAGTGCCGTTGATAATTCCAAAACTCACAATCTAAACTAACTGGATCTCAAAAAGACAACAAAGCCCAGTGTCCTGGATTAAAGACCCCAACTGAAAGAACAGGAATCCATTTTGAACCATATTAAAAGTGACTAGGACCTCTAGTGGTCAAACATGTCCCTGCCTCCTACGTCCAGTACTAGAATCTGTAGGAGCCATACCTCTTCAATTCTAACAAGAAAAGGGGCAATAGGGAGAATTTTTTTGTCTCCACCACATCTTAGCAAATGTTTCCATTGAACTGTAGACCTAGAGAGAATATCTTCTTTTGACTATGCAGACATATTTCTCTGAAGTACCTTAAAACTGTCATAAGGACCAAATAGTTAGAAAGCACTTAAAGAAACCTCCTCAGAATCTCATATTCCAATTTTAACTAGGATTGCACTTGACATATCTGAAGCAAATAATAGATCTACAGAAAATATCTGTACACTTATCTTGTAAGGTGGATCAGCCTATGTATTGTCACCTTTTGGACTTCAGGGCATATTACAGCAATTTAATACTTCCTAAACAATACAAGCATTGTTCCACACTATACATGTGATTACAGTCCCAAAGAATAAAGAGTTTTTTTGTACTCCTCTTTTCTGTGGATTCATTTCCTCCTCTGTAAGTTAGAGATAACAGAAATAATATGCCTGTGGTCCAGGGTCACTATTATAATGGCGTTTGAGTTTGTATAATGATGTTTGGTAGCACGTTATCATTCAGTAAATAAAAGCTGCTAGAATCATGATAATTATGATGACTATTCATAAGTTCTACAGTTTCCTCTTCTCCCTGCCTCTTAGAACACACACTTACAGCTAATCCTGGATAAACTTCTCATCTTGTCAGGGAAAGAGTAAACTTCTTAGAGAAATTGATATTCAATATATCATTTCCAGGCAGCATCCATAGAGTCAGGAATAGAAAGGGAGTTTTATTGTCCCTTTAGAGCCTAATTCATATTAAAGAGAGGGAGTTTTCTTTGATTATCCTACTATTGGTCAGCAGTTTTAATAAGAATTCTGAGGTCAAGTGAAATTATATTTTGTTATGTGAATTGAAAATTTCAGACTGCTGAAGATAGAAACTACATGAATGTTGGGTCTTTGAGGCTGTAGCATAACTGGTCTGTGTTTTCTCCCCATGCCCCCATAGGTTAACCTCAGAGCCACAGATGTCAGACTCATGCGACAGTTACTGGTAATCAATGAGAACATTGAATCCATCAAGTGGATGATGGAAGAGAAAGCCACCATTACCAGCCGAGGCAGCAGTCTCAGTGGCAGCCTCTGCAGTTTGCTGGAGAGTCAGAGCACCTCCTTACAGGGCAGCTACAACAGCCTACACGATGGCAGCGATGGCCTCGATGGCATCTCTGTGGGCAGCTATCTGGACACGTTGGTGGATGATGTCCCAGGTCATCAGACCCCATCAGACTTGGACCAATTCAGTGATGGCTCCATAATAGAGGACTCACAGGCACTGCACAAGCATCCCAAATTGAATTCTGAATACTACTGCTTTGGCTGATGACCCAGTTTTATGCATGGGATCAGTGTGCAATTAACTTGTATTTATCTTTCTTCTGCGCTGCTATATTTTGGTGTTTTGTTTTTTTTTTTATGACAACCTTCTAAAAAGAAGCTTATTTTGAAACTGCTTGGTGGTATTTCTGTTGCTTCTAATATTTCTCATCTGGACTGACTTTATCTTTCTCTCTTACATCTCTACTTTTATTTATTACAATGATTTTCCTCCCTTCTTTTACAACTGCACAAATAAAGTAGGGGGAAAAGAATAAGCAATAATTATCTTTTTGTTTTCAGAGCAAGGGGGCAGGGATTATACACTTTGCTAAATTTTACAATAAACCAAAGTCTGATAACAGTTAATTTTGTCACTTGTATTCTTGACATTCAAAATTTTCATCTTCCAGAAGATAATTGAGGTATATAATGATTTGTATATTAGGTTGAATAGAACACATTTAGACATTATTCTTGGTCACAGCTTCTTCATATAAAGTCAATAATACTGTTAGTCATACATTCCTACGTGACAAACATTTGGAAGCCCCAGCTATATGCAATCTGTTCAATTGAGCTTAATTATGATTAGACTGTAAGATTTTTCCTTCTTTTCTGAAAATAGAGTGTTCTTAGTGGGTATGATCTGGTAGGTTATTTTTTGGATCTAGATAACTTAAAAGTTATCCAAATAAAATAAATGGCTACAACATCCCCAGACTGCAAAATAAACCTACCAAATTATTTAAACAGGAACATACAGTTTTGGATAGTAGGGGGCTAGAAGTAAAGATGTCCCTAAATTTAATTACTTTTAGATTTTGTTAACATTTGCTTTTGTGCATTTTGTAATTCTGATTATATATATATACGTGTATATATATATACACACGCACATAAACAGATGGACAGAATAATGGAAGGGTGAACAAATATAGAGTGGGGAAGTAGAATGATTATGCATTTATGCAGTGTAATGTCTTTTTTCCTTGCATGGATAAATAATCTCTTGGTTATCAGAAGTAACACATGAAAATATACTTCATATAGTAAAAATTTAGTTTCATGTGATATGACTATCTTACATTGTTTATTTTTTACCTTGAGGAATCCTAGTGAGTAAATTTGAGATTTCAAACTTTCTTTTCCTAACAGTACGTGTCTGCACTAAGTACTTTACAGTATAAATCAAAAGGTCTTATTTAGGACTGAAAAATGTCCTTAGGAAGTACTTTCCCCGAAATTTCCTTTATTTGCTTATTACATAATATACATGCCAACTTAATTATTTTCAAGACATATATTGTCAAATTTCCAGTGGAAATCTACAAGGTCTCTATTTTACACTAGTGCTTTTTTACAGTGCGCTTGATATTATCCTGATCACAATAATCTCATAATGAGGGGATTGGTTCCCTTCTATGTTTGAATAAACTGAGGCATAGAGAAAGCAGGTAACTTAAATTTCTCAGTAAGTGTCACAAATATGGTATGAACATGGGTCTGTCTTATTTCTAATGATATCATTTGATAGGGCTCTCCCTGGTGGCCCAAGGTGTTAAGGTGAAGCACTATGAAGCTGTCTGCAGCCACTGCAGCATGAGTTTGATCCCCAGCCAGGGAGGTGACACACATGGCACAGCAGACCTCTCCTGTCTCACATGCTGCTTCCCTTAGCACCTCAGCAGTGTATTTCATTTTAACTGCCTGTTCTGTTCCCCACTCTGTCTAGTGAATTCTCTCACACCCTCACTTCTTTCCTGTACCCCAGGTCTTATATCCATAAATAAGTAAACTTTAAAAAATAATAATATCATTTAATAGCCCCTTTGGAGTCCATGAATGTTAAATAATAAAGTGTGAATGACTATGCAAAGTTAAGACATGACCAGAAAAAGAATCAACCGTTTTCTGCCTAACCAATGGGATCTATGACTCAAATACTGTTTTTACTGACCCCTTTCCTTATTGTACATCTTTGGAATTAGTTTTATGATTAATAAATGATAAGAGTTGGCCACGTGCCAAGTCTCCCTCATATATTTCTCCTTTTATACTTGCTTTTATTTTCAACTTAGTAAAGGTTATTTGGTTGGTTATTTTAATTTTAACCTAAAGTTAAACTAAGCTGTCTTTGGCACAGATTTTTTTTTTGTTAGATTAAAATCCAAGAGCATGCATTATGACCTAGCAGAGAAAATATTCTTGTAATCAAGACTGATGAATTTCAAATAGAAGGATATCAAATATATAACCATATATCTACAGCACTACAAGGAGAACATCCCAAACAAAAGGAAAGTGGGCAGACAGAGTAGAAGAGGCATCAAGAGCAAATTCTAACACGTTAAAAACCCTGTATTTTCCCAGAAGAAGCCAGATACATGAAAGGTGATTTCTATCTTCAGATTGTGAATTCAATCTAGCAAATTTCTTTTACACATTATTTTTCCTATCAGATTCCCCTGCTTTTTTATCTATCCCATGCCCTCTATAAATTTCTGCTCAGTACAAAGGAAATGAAAAGCAGAAGAGTATAATGTAGGAGGAGTATATGGGATAATTTTCATTTGCACATTGTATTTTAAAGAATCTATAATAAACTGACAGAATGCTTTAGGGGAGTATTTGAGTTCAGACTTTGAATATTTTATGTGTTTTATAATCATCTATTTTTTTGCAAAATACACCAAATATAAAGTTCCATGATCTACATATATGTAGTCACATAAATCAAAAATGCTTTTATAGTTGAATTTAAAAAGAGAAAGAATATACAGTTAACCACTTAGTAACATATTCATTAGTCTCAAGGGAATGAATGTATTTTTAACTAAAGATCCCCATAACTAATCTTGGGATAATTAGATATTTGATCTCTGTCAGCACCATAAGGAAGTAGGGTAAAAGTTAAAGCAAATTGCATTTCAAACTATTCTGCCAACACTAAATTGTGTTCTCCCAGAGAAGGAATTTTCCTCAGTTACATTAATCTCTATTTTTATGAACTCATCTATCTTATAATGAACTAGACATAATTGAAAATAAGGAATTTAGACAATTTAAAGCTAGTACATTTTTGAGGTTTTGCAAATAAAGAATCACTAGGTGACCAACTTAGAAGTCTTAATTAAATTTCAAAGAAAGTTGAATATTGATATTACCAGTCAACCCCAAATTACATAGCATAAAAATTTAAGTATTCATCAAAGTTTAGAAATGAAGAATTCTTTGCTGTTGGGTGGACTACAAAAGCATTTGGAGTTCTACAAATAATTTCAATCAGGCACTTGTATCCCTAACTCTGTCAAAACATAATCACCTCCATGAGGCCAAAATAAGTGGTTATTTCAATGTCTCAGAGCATCTGACACATTTGTCCACTCTTGATAGAAAATATTCACTTGATTCTAGGAATTATCCTTTCTTGAATTCCATAATTTCCAGCTGCCTGCTTATTAACACATTCACTGGTAGTTTATCTTTCCATTCCTGACCTCCAAACATGATAGTACCCCTCTTCTCTATTCTAGTATACCACTTTTCTTCTAAAATGGCTCCCTTGAAGACTTCAACCAGTTTCATAGCTTGAAATGTCATTTGTGTGCTGAGATTACTAAAAGTGTATTGCTGGCTCATCTTGACTTAAATTCTAATCTTCCATGTAAGTCTGTCTCCACATGGCCTTTCCTTCATGTCTGATAGGGCTCTCTATCTGAACATATCCAGAACTGAAACTTTGCTTTTGTTTTACAATCTTCCTCAGTTCAATAAATGGTGTCTCCACTCATCAAATGCTCAACTCAATCCTTGAAGTCATTCTTGATTGACTTTTTCTCATACCATAACCAATCTGTCATAGAAATAATGAGTTCTGCCCCAAAACTGCATCCAAAATGAACTACAAATTCTCACCACTACTCCTGCTACCATTCTAATACATGTGTCTATCACTTACTTGCGGGACTATTGCAATACCCCTAGCTATGTCTTCAACATAACAACCAGAGTAATATTTTAAGATATGTTAGGTTTTCCAGCCTCTGTTCTAACCCTGTAGTGTCTTTAATGTCTTTCCATCTCCCTCAGACTATATTCTAAATCTTTACAATAGATTATAAAATCCCATGCAATTTCTCATCCTCCTGCCTATCTTATCTCAACTTCTACCATCCCTTCATTGTGAATGAATATGTTATATTGCTGGTAAGAATAGAATAAAGTGTCATGAGCCAACAAGAAATGCTAGGAACCTCTAGAAGCAGAAAAACACAAAGGGATAGATATCCTCTAGAGTACCACTATTATCTTGATTTTGGCTTTTGGCTCATTCTGGACTTCTGGCTCAAGAATTTTAAGAGTAAAAGATGGATACTGAATTTTGAGGAGAATGATAGGAAAATCTATATTGCTTTTAACAAACTATTAGTAAAAATACAAATTTGAATGATATTTATAGTAAAAATTTAGAAGAAAATGAGGAGATTGGTATAGAAAACTATACCATCTTTAAGGAGACTTAACCAAAGGATAACACAGTGTATAAGGACTCAGAAGCAAATGAGATGTAAACTGGAAGAAATGAATATCTTTTTATGTAGTCACTGGAAGTTTCTTGTAACTATTTCCTACAGTTACTTAGAAAGCAGAATGTGTAAGCAATAAACTTGAGATAACAGGAAATTATCAGTTATTCAGATTACTAATAGTTAGTAATACTAAAATCAAGAAATTTATTGTTTAAAAAACTTAGGGAGGAGAAGCCAAGGGTGTGGTAGACAATCTTTTCCCTTGCCTCAGAAAGTTCAAAAGGTCAGCATATTCAGTCACAGAGATGTGTCTTTGCTGAAATTGGGCAGATGACTCATGCGTTGTTTCAAACTCGCCAGCAGAAATAAAAAATAGAGATAGGATTATCTAAGAAAGGTCTATGAAAGGGCTTCCTATACAATGAAGTGAATTTCTGTGATATATATAAGAGACTCACAAGGTTCTTAAGGATTTTATACCAGCAGAAACATTGCCATCTTGGAGTGAAAGGGCAGGAAAGTTAATGAAAGAACACCCTAAGACCCTCAAAATTCAACAATCAGGAAACAGGCTGAAAAGCCTCAACTATTCAGCCTTAAATACTTGCTACTCCTGATGAAAAAGGAACATGACTCCAAGGTCATAGACTCAATTTCAGAGGGAAGACTCAGTCATAAGATCAAAAGGCAAATCCAATTATCACTGAGGAGTGTTCACAAACTTTGAAATCTAATGTTGAAATTTTAGCTTCATTTTGACATTGGTTGGGACTGGTGATCCTTTTTCCTTTCCATCACTCCTTTTATGAATTTCAATGTCTGTAACTATTATCCTATGTCTAACCCACCATTGTTCTTTGGTAGCAGATACCTTTTCTTAAGTTTCACAGGGTTGCGAATGGAGAAGATATACGCCTTGCGACAGGCTACACCAGTCTCATCTATAACCTGATTTAGATTAAGAAATTTGGTATTTCTGAAGTGATGAGATTTTTGGATTTATAATTTGCTGTATTATGATAACTGAAGATGCCTGCAATTTCAATGCACATGCCTTGTAGGAGACAGAGAATGAATTACTGTATGTGTTTAAAGACCCTCAAAATCTTCATTTTTAGATGTTCTAAAACTTGAATATGTTTACCTTGTTTTACCTTAATACAAAATGTCTGGCTAGACCTTTCTCTGCTCTACTTTTGTGTTTTTTTACTCTCAAAGAAAAAAAGTAGATAACTGGAAAAGGAGTTCTGTTCTAAATTAAAAGAGGATTTGGCCAACTGCCCACAATTTTCCCATATCAACTTTTAACAATTCTGTGGGAACAAACTTCCATTCTTTCTGACTTCATGAATAAACAAGATGAATGCTATGAATATGCCTGGACTTCTAAAAGCTAAATACCACTAGCAATCTCCACTCTGAATCATATTAGACCAATTAGTTATATGCTCAGTAATCTCCTTCACAACACACTGTTTAAATGGGAGATTGGCCATCCTTTAACACTGGGTATTTTAATTGCTACAGAAAAAAATTTTGTTACCCACCCCACTATAAAATTTTCATTTCCTTATTTCTTCACTTCTTCTTATGGTTCATTCACAGTTATCTTCATTTGATGTACTTACCATTTGATGGGATTTTATTTGAAGAGTTGATGGACTTCAAGGACATTTGCCATATTGGCAAAATGGATGTTATAAAAGTATTTGTAATTATTAGCATCAATAAAATGCATTCGTAGCCAGTAACACAGTCTTCTTTCTACCTTGTTTTAAATACCACCTGAACCACAGTCAAAAAAATAAAAATTTTCTGAAATATTTTTTGTCACTTATTTTGAAAAGATATGTTCCTGTGCAATGGAGTATTTTTTTTTTAATCTAAGGAAGAATGAAGATAGTTACTTTCAATAGAGCAGTTTGATAGTTGCTGAATAAGAAGTATGGTCTAATGTGGAAAAGGGTATTGCTAAATTAATGTAAAACTAGGCAACATAGCCTTGAGAAATATTAAAAGTATATATTATAAAGATGTTTATTCTACTAATCATTTCATTATTATTAAGAGAGATATAACAAAAGTGCTTCTGCATATATATAATACCATTAAAGTGTATTTTAATACTTGACCATTTTCCAAGAGAACTATTTAAGATGATACCAATGAACACAGGTGGCTTATAGTTTGTTGATAGATTCCTTGCTAATGTAGCATTTACTTTTTACCCATCCCAAAGGGAAGGAATTATTGAACAGAAACAGTACAAATACAAAAGGGAATGAAAATACCTATATCCTTGATTAATATCACATACTAATTACTAGAAATTAGATCACATGGAACTGAGAACAATATTCTGCTGGAATAATCTTGTGACTTTGTGTACACCTCTAAATAATGTACTCAAGCTCATTTAAATAGTAATGATCAGATTTAATATTATAACTTAAGTTTTCCAATACCAAAGTTCCTAAAACATTCATATCATAGCACAAAAATACTTTATTTAACTCAAATTATTTACTCTTGGGCTGAAATGTACCAAAATATTTTTTAGAACATAGTTCTAGTTATAGTCAATTTATATTTAGTATGGTCTGATACCATGCTATCTATTTAAGTCTGAAAGATTTATATCCAGTTTTGCAAAGCAGAAGAATTTCTCAAGGTAAGTATGGAAATAAAGTAGGGATATGACAGAAGGAAAACAAAAGAAGTAGATAGAATTTGATTTACACAGGACTTGACTTCCTTGTACCAAAGGTTACAGTTTGTATTTCTTGACATGGATTTAATTGATCAGTGCATCAGTATTACACTATTTCTATATTACAATGATCACCATTTTTCAATGTTTAGTAAGCATCCATTATATGTTAACCAATACTCTCTTTAAGTCTTCTCATCATTATCCTACATTATTGTGTAGCATGATTAACCTAAAGCCCAGTCAAGCCAAGCAAGAACCAGTGCTGGGCTATATCACATCTACCTGTATTTATGAGTACTAGTAAAATTCCAAACATTGCTTAATGTTGGCATTCTTTCAAGTTGTTAATATCCTGCACAGGGCCTATTTGTCCAATGTGGGAGGAAGAATTTTCAGAGCCTGCTTTATTTCATTCTTTACTAATGAAATATTATGTACCAAAAGGGAAATACTGCAGCATTCTTGATGTTTTTAGATTCTTCTCAGAGTAATTTATGACAATTATTTTTACACTAGGAAAATTGACTAATAAATCAGCTATAGCCTTAGCTATAAACTTTGCAATTTTTCTCTCATGCAAAGGAATATATGCACGGAGTCAGATGATTTCTTATTTATTCTTAGTCAAAACATTCCAGCTAGTTGTCACTTTGCCTTCCCCTCAAAGGATTATCTTTGTGTTTTTTATTGAAGATACTCTGCAAACTTATTAGCAATGACTCAAAGGCAATCTATGAAATTATTTTCTATCAGAAAAAATGGGCTGATGTAGCCATATTCTGCTGAGGATTCACATGTCTTTTTTTTTTTTTAATTTAGAAATTGCATGCTGTTATGTCTCAGAGGGCTGCTAGAGAACATGTAAAATTATCTATAATTTTGAAAATTAGGCATTTTAGGCAACTTATACCATATGATAAGCAATATTGTCAAGTTGTCTTTACAAATTACACTTTCGAAAATGATCTGATCCACACTTGCCACAAGTGTGGAGAGAATGGCTCCAGTTTTCTGAAGTAAAACAAACAAAAATAATGAATTTTACTTAAGATATAACTAATATAAAAAGAAAAAAGAAAGATTTTAGGAGTGATATATTAAAGTCATTAACTTATAATAAAGAGTATAAAGACAATTATAATAATGAGGAGTATAGATAAAGTACAAAGGGACTGATTTAGAATGTCTTTACTGTGTATTGCTGTTGCCTAAACTCAAAATAAGAAACATTTCTTTTGTGTTTCAGTTTGTCAATTGTAAAATGAGCATAATGAAAACTTATTTATAGAACTGATGGAGAATTAATTTGGAATTTTCACGAGGAAATTCTTAAATTATATTACTATCACTATATTAAGTAATTACATAATAAAATCTGTTTCAAATCCACGGAGGAAGAAATTCAGACTGCCCTATAAAAGTGCATAGAGGGGTCCTCTTTGATGTTTGATCCCCAGTAAACTGACCCACATGGCGCAGCCAACCTCTTCCATCTCATTGGCAGCTCCCTTCAGCAGTGTATTTCAGTAGATCTGCCTGGTATGCTCCCCACTATGTCTCTGGTGAATTCTCTCACACCCCCACACTTCAATGCCCCAGTTCTTCTATTAAGTAAATGTTTTTCAAAAAAATTTTAAAAGTGCATATAATTGAGGGAGAAATCTACTATAGGACCAGTTCAATGATCATCTCCAAGCAAATTCTCTGTTGACAGCCTCCTTTACAGAGGCTACAGAAGTTAAGTATTTATATTTGTAGCCACCCTTTTAGCTTGCTATGTCTCTGAGACAAAATTTTGGCAGTAAACTGGAGGCAGTAATCTGACAAGGGTTTCTGCAAAATCTTCTGCTGACTGAATTGTTTACATAAACCATTCCTGAACTTAGAATATTTTGAACTTCTCACATCCATATTTCCTATGGCAGTTGCAAAACTCTCATAAGAAAAACTTTTGAAAGTACAACATGCATTTAAGACTTTAACACAGAAAGCCAGAAGCAAATTAAGTTAAACAGTTGTTTTTCTTCTGTCTTCAGGATCACCATAATACAGGTGATAAATGTGTTTCTTTTTTTCAAAGCAAAGTAAGTTTCTGACTTTACAGTACATGATTTAGAGTGATAGCCAAATCTTCAGAATAATGACAAGATGCTAAATTCAGGTTTTGTTTTCTCAAATTCAGTTGCAAGAAACAAACTAGGGGCATAGAGAATTCCTCAGATAACAAGGCTTTATAAATCATTATAAATTTGTTATCTCAAATTTTACCTGGATCTATGTTTAAGAGAATGGAAAAGAAAAATTTATATGATATGTAACTTTCTTCTTTTAGATCCTTACATATATAACACCAGATAAATCAAGTACTTTGGCACATTATAGAATGAAAAGAAATGCCAATATAAATAAGAATAGAGTGAAAAATGTGTACCTGACCTATTTTTCCTAACAGGCTTGTCAAATCAATCAATGAGAAAATAATAGGTAACAAAAATGGTAACATTTACAGCCACATGTGCCATTTGCCATTTTAATTCAAATGAAGTACACCAAGTGATTATCAAAAATCTCTCATGACTCTACCTTCCCAAATTTTTACTGTCCATAAATCTTTGCAATATTAAAATTCTCTTGAATTTCATGGGTATGATTCTAGGCTTAAATATTTCCCAGCAATTAAGATGATAAGTCTGCATCAAATTGATGACTGGAGGTTCTCACTTGGCTTAATGAGAAGCACAATGAAATATCCCCATATTCTGACAGCTTGACAATCTTTAAAACTTCGGAAATATCAAGCAGTACATTTCAAGGAAGCTGACAAATTACATAATGTTAAAGCTATGATGCTCTGAAAGAATTTTCGAAGCTAAACACCTTGAATCTATAATCTAATGTGGGCAAAAAGAAAAATCATAATAAAAACATTTTTCGGTTTAAAGCGCTCATGTTTGATGAGGAACAAATGAACTCTCAGGTTTGAAAGTCTTAAAAATTCATTTACAGACCTGCCTGGTGGTGCAGGGGTTAAAGACACAGCTCTATCAAGCTATCACCAACCACTGCAGCACGAGTTCCATTCCTGGCCAGCCAGGGAGCTAACCCACATGGCACAGCAGAACTCCCCTATCTTGCCCACCCCTCCCTTCGGCAGTGTATTTCAATAGATTTGCCTGGTTTGGTCTGCTCCCCACTCTCTATCTAGTAAATCCCTTTACAGCACTTTCTCCCATTGTCCTGCATCTCTGGCCTACAACCCAGTTCTTGTGTGCATAAATAATCTTTTTTTTTTAAATAATTCATTTACAAGGTTTAATGCAAGAACTGGTAACAAAACAGAAACAAGAAGATGCCACACAACACATGGCAGAATATTAAATTTGGATAACCCTTTCATCACAGAAATACTAAACTGAAATTTGCTCACAGGAGATCTCAAAAGTTTTCACCAGATATGGAAGAATTTCCCATGGGGATTTTACACTGTGGTCAGTGGCTTGCTGCCGGACAGACAGGGAGTGGCGGGTGGTTAGCATTCAGGGCAGTGCTCCAGTAGAACAAGCCGGGGCTCTCACACACATGCTCCTGTGCATAGACTCTACAGTGAACTTTGTTGTGAGACTTTTCTGTGAGGAAGTAGACAAGTGTATTACTTGTGCATGGGGACTTGACTCAATCATGGAGAATCTGGCTACTGGTGACACAGGTGTTATATTCCCCTCCCCTCACTTAGCTGGAAGATTCAAAAAGGAAACCTGCCTCACAATGTGAGCCCAATGGCCCTTGACTGCACAACTTGCTCAATTCTCCTTGCCCATCAGTTCATGACTTTCACCCTCTGCCTTTTGACGCAGGCCTGGGAGCCCTTGCCTAGCATCCCACACCAAATTCCTCATGCCATGGACACCACAGCACAGAGGAGCAGCATGAAGATAGGGCCTGGAATTTGGACTCCCTAAAGCAGTGGACAAAACTTGTTCTGGAGAAAGAAGGGAGGAAAATTTCATGCAAAGTGATAATAGTAATACCCCTGTTAGGTATTTATTAAAGAATATGAAAGGGATAATATGAAAAGATTTATGTGTTTCTATGTTCATAGCAGCGATACTCACAATAACAAAGTAATGTCCGTTGACAGACAACTGAATAAAGAAATTGTGGAATGTATCTTCAGTGGAATACTACTCAACTATCTGAAAAGATAAAATAGTGTCTTTAAGATAAAATGGATGGATCTTGGGGACTGGGGGGAAAAATGGCGACGGAGAGACAATAGGCTCAGAAAGCTCCTGGAAGATACAGGAAAAAGGGAAAAAATACAGCAGGCCTCAGTAGGAACTGTAACACTGAGGATAAATTGGAC
>JAGFMF010011478.1:607144-629982 GCA_019455555.1 Galemys pyrenaicus
GCACAAGGGACTGAGGTGATGGTGCACGGGTGAAATGGTGGTGGGTACCCCCTGGGGACTACAAATGATGTCAAATATAACTAATAATAAAAAAAAAGGTTGATTAAAAAGAAAAATGGATGGATCTTTAGATGATCATGCTACGTAAAATAAGTTGGAATGTGAAACAGTTACTGGAGGTTTCACTAGTTTGTGGAGTATACATAATAAAGAAAACAAACTGGCAAAACACAAGTAAAAATAATTCTTAGGCTTTGTGAAAAATATACCAGTTATCAGAAAGAACAGTAAGAGAATGAGGAGTGGATAGGGTAAGGAAGGTGATAAGAAATTGACTGGAACTGAAACTTGGTGAAGTATGAATGAAGTAGGTACACACAAGCATGTATGAAATGCTTTCAAGATTCTTGAGACCTAGTACTACAATGGATAAGGGGGCAGGCAGAGTCAGAGGACAGAACAAATATAGTATTTGAGAACTA
Source organism: Galemys pyrenaicus (assembly GCA_019455555.1). NCBI lineage: Eukaryota > Metazoa > Chordata > Mammalia > Eulipotyphla > Talpidae > Galemys > Galemys pyrenaicus. Next base: position 607,627 of record JAGFMF010011478.1, read on the forward strand.
TAGGAGCTGGGGTACATAACAGGGATTACTGACTTGAGCCTGAGAAGCTCAATATAGAATAGTTGGAACTTTAACAGTCAGGATTTGAATCACCTTAATCTCTTCACAGGAGAGACTACTGCCCAAAATTAAGACTGGGTTAAAACCAAGATAACACATGAACATGCACATAAACAAAACATTAAGGACCTATTAACAACAGGAGCACAGGCCTTTCTGATGGCACAAAGGGTTAAGCACCGCACTATGACGCATCCACAGCCACTGCAACACAAGTTCAATCCCTGGTCCACAAGGTGCAGCAGACTTCTCCTGCCTAGACTGCTGATCCTCCTCTGCAGTGTACTTCAGTGGATCAGCTTGTTCGACTCCCAACTCTGTCTCTGCTGAATTCTCCCACCCCTGGCATCTCTGGCCTGTACCACAGCTCTTATATGCATAAATAAATAAAAATATTTATAAAGAAAACAATAGGAGCAAGCACCCCAGGATGTTTGCTTAAGAGGATTCTCTTCGACATGGATCCAGGCTCTGTTCTGGTAAAGAAAAGAGAACAACTCTGGGTCTGTGACCCACAGCACAGTAGGAAGCTTATATTCACTCGAGGGGGATCTCTTACAGCAGCACAGCCCAGTCCTTTTTTTATCTACTAGCCCTTCCTGGTACCAGTTCCCTAATTATTTTAACAGATGTAAATGCAACAAGCTGAAAGTCCATCCCTATTACAACCCATAAAAACTGAAAACAAAGAGACAGATGAACATACCACAAATTCTGGAGCAAAAGAAAATCCTAAGAGTCTCAATCCAGTAGAATTGCAGAATATCTGAAGGGAAACTCAAGGTTAACAGTTACAGCAATGCTTACGGAACGCAAGAAAAAATGGCACATATAAAACCAAACAGAATAATGACTAAGAAAATATGAGGCAGTTACAATTAGAGGTAACAGGCTAAGAAATACTATGATAGAACTGAAAAGTACAGTTGAGGGTCTCAATAGCAGACAAACACAAGCAATGGAGCTCAAGAGCACAGTGTCAGAAAACACACAAGTAGAACAACATAGAGATAAAAAGAATTAAAAATACTGAAGATGTGCTAGAGCCCTTTAGGATAACCCAGAACTCTTCTTAAAAAAAAAAGGAGAAAAGAAAGACAGACAATTTATTTAAAGAAATAACTACTGAAAACCATTTCAGTTTCAGAAATGAACCACATGCCATGATCCAAGAGCCACAAAAAGTTCAAAACAAATTACTATCAGATGGACATTCTCTAAAACATACAATAATGCTGTTGAAAACTAACAAGTACAGAATACTGAAAGCTTCAAGAGAAAAAAGGGATATCCTATAAGGGAACACTGACCAGACTCTCAGTGGAATTTTCAGTAGAAACATTATAAGCATAAAGGGATTTGGCAGAAGATATTTAAAGTACTTCAAGAGAATGATTCCAGCATAGATTCTTACCATTCAAGATTAACTTTCAAGACAGAAGGAAGAGTAGAGAAAGAGGAGCCCTATTACTTTGTTGTTGAGAATGATGCAACCATTATGGAAACAATCTGGATATTCCTTAAAAATCTAAAAATAGAAATAAGTATGACCCAGCAATCCTATTTATGGGCATCTATCCAGAAAATATGAAACCATCAATGCAAAAATATATATGTCCAACAACATTAATAACAGCATTATTTGCAACAACTAGCATGTGGAAGTAGCCTAAAATAGTCCTCAATAGAAGACTGAGTAAAGGTATAGTCTTTCCATACCATGGAGTATTATTCAGCCATACGGAAATTCAAAACACAGCAGTTCTCAACAATAAAGAAAGGAGTTGGAGAGAAGTATATATTGTAAAGCAAGACACAATGATAAAAACAAATATTGGACATCTATACAATAGACAATTTGATAACATACACCACTTTCAAAAAACAGTAGACATCAAATAACACTTTTGTAAAGGCTCTGGTGTTAACATGGAGAAGGGAGAATTGGAGGGATACAAGGGATGGTGTGGGGGGTAAGAAAGACAGTATACTGAATGGGAGAAAATATCAGTACATTATATATCTGACAAGGTGCTAATATCCAAGAAGTATAAAGAAAGCACACAACTTCACAACAAAAATAACAAAAGAAAATTCCTATAGATTACTATAGAAGAGAAAAACAAAAACAGAATCATATCTAAATTTTGTTTAATAGGAAAAAACAGCAAAAAATGAAAGAAAATATTTAGTCAACAAAGGAAGTTTAATAAAAGAAAAAAAATTCCTTATCAAATAATATACCCCTCTAGAACTATAATTGTTGGAACAATTTGTTACTGATTTTAAAAAATTGTGAAGTAGAATAGATAAAATTATACATCTAAAAATGGTTCATTTAGTCAAAGATACTGATATAACATGTTAGGAATTTGAAGAAAAGAATGTGTTTTAGACATACAACTTACAAACCAAGGTAAATCCCAGGGCTAGTACAGTGGTAGCTTTTAAAATAACTGTAAGAGACCTGAAGGAGAAAATATTTAAAAATCTAAACACATTGAAATAAAAATCAGGTATTAAAACTTTGAAATAAAAAAAGAAAATTACATTAAAAAAATAATAGCAGCAAGTGAAATAAATAATACAAAGAACATGAATAAATACAAGAAAATAACTGGTAAAAAGTATATGTTGAACAAATAAGGTACTTTTTTTTAAATTCAATTCCCCCAAAGCATATTGAGACATCAATTTTTGATGTCCAAGTAATTGTGTATTTTTCTTTATAATTTAAATATATCCAAATTTAAAATCTGGAGAGCAACAATAAGTACATAGATGTTTATGATAATATTAAACAAGTGAGTTAGAAATAACCTAAATATCTAGTATTTGGTAGATCACTAGTTATCTTTCTATATTCACTAGATTCATTATCTGGTCTGGCAATTCTACTCCTAAATATCTACCAAATAAATGCAAAACCACTAATTCAAAGGAAAATGTGAACCCTGTGTGAGATTAATATTGTCCTTACTCATCTTTCCTTAAAATAAGCTTTAGCTAATTGAAAAATTGTTTGCCTCATTTAAAATATGAGTTTTGAATACACAAAATATATTACACAGAGGATATGAATTATACTGACAGATTCTACATAACTACAGACCTGTTACAACATACACTGCTGCTCACCCTTCTGTCTGTACTTTTTCTAGCAATATTACTGGCACAGACAATCAAACTTTTGAGTCTGTCTGTAAATAAAACACACTAGTAATAATTTAATATCTATTATTAATCATTCATTAAAGCATATAAAGTATATTGAAATTATTTTATGTAATTGTTGAAATTTGAAATTTAGATTTAATTGCCTCATTTTACAGCTGAGGAAATTATTGGGAGGCAAGGGGAAAGTATATTACTATATGACCAAGATCATATAAACAATAAGCAACAGCGTGGTAGCAGATAACAGCGCAGTTTAGCACAGATGTCCTGAATGTCCTTTACATTACATTGTGCTGCCAGCCAAGGTATAATACAAGTCTAATACTAGCTGGAAGTGGCCATAGTTAACACAAATTGAGTATCTGTGTATCACATTCGTTGTTGTTATCCAAAGCAGCACATTGCCTTCAACCATCCATCCTGCTATTTTGCTATCTATATGAGCATCTGGGAAGCTAAACTGATATATGATTCACCTTCCATTAGTGAGTTACCACACCAAAGCAGATAAAATTGACTCATAGTTTAGGTTCTAAAAGTGCTGGATGTTTAAATAGCTATATGTAGAGAAATGCATTTCATGCAAAGTTACTGCTCTAAAAATAGATGTATCATCCCTTAATTGATCTGTTTTATAAATTTGGGGTTGTAGCCTTCCTTAAAGTTAGGCACCTTTAGAGGCAAAGCTAATTATATGTTGACTTAGTTTACCTTTATGCACATCTATTCTACCGTTAGCAGCACCAATAAGTTTCCACATTTAGTAATCTGGCACCCTCGCTGCAGACCTCCCACTGCAGGGTTTCCCGGGATTCATGCTTTAAACAAAGATTAATTTAGTAAAGAGATAAATATAATGCTGTTTATGAGATATAAAAAGTGCATTGTGGTCATTACGTATTTCGTATCAACAGAAAGTACTGGGACTTGTGGGGAAACAATGAAATAGTAAAGAATTTTAAGAATAGTTTTTATGGTAAGGATGGCCCATAAAATGATTCTCATGTAATCAGAGATGAGTGAAAAGGCATCTGTTTTGCTTGATTAGGAGTAGGTGATAGGGCTTTTCAAATGAATTTAAACAAGCTACTATGACAGTTTTAGTGAAATGAGATACATTCAATAAAGTCTGAGGTACAATTGGTAAGAAATAAGGCTGAAGAGTTTGGATAGGACAAGATTATGAGAAGTCTTGTAGCCTAATGGGGGTCCATGATGATTAAGAATTTTGCCTTTGAAAATGATTGTAGGGCCTCCCAGGTGGCCCAGAGGGTTGAGCCCCACACTGTGAAGCATCCCTGGCCAGGCAGGGGAACCATAGGTCACAGCAGACCTCTCCTGCCTGCTTGCTGATCCCCTCAGCAGTGTGTTTCATTCAATTTGCCTGTTCTGCTCCCTACTCTGTCTCTGATGAATCCTCTCACCTCCCTTGCCTCTGGCCTGTACCCCAGCTCTTGTATGTATAAATAAATAAACCTTTAAAAAAAAAAGAAGTGGTTGTAAACCAATTTCACAGTCTCATCTCCATGCAATTTCAAATATTGATTTATGAAATGAGGGAAACATGCATTCTTTAGCTGATAATGCCATTACTAGCTAATTTATGTTCGATATTAAAGAGAGTACTTAGTACTCCGGGTAATGCAAGTTTAACATAGGACTATTTGATGGATTGTCTCATAGTATCCAAGTGGCTTTAAGTATATATTTAAAGTATATATTTAAGTATATATTTAAATCTCAGGAGAGATTTATTTTATGGAGGAGAACTGTCAAGAGCCAGAGGACAACCTAGATGTCACCTGAAGGACATCAAACAAAGCATTCATGGTCTCTCCTTGGATAAATTAGTGCCAAGACCCTGGTTTACAAGACCTTAGAAATCCTGTTTGCAGTCACAGGACTCTTACTTTACCGTCCAAGACTCCAGGAGACCCCAAATAAGTTATGTTCTTTAGAGAAAAGAGCCATGCCAGTTGTCTAAGATGTGAAAACTTCTGGATACTAGATTGAACACTCTATTAAAAAGAATCCCTTTCAAGAAAACTGAAGCTAAAAATATGGACTTGAGTTTCTAATAATAACATACGAATCCAAGAAGGTAGTACCGTGATGCTATCATGATCACATTTAATTTTTCAAAGGACAGAATCTAAACTTATTTTACTAAAAATTACTGCCACACCACACACACACACACACATTTGTGTCCCTTTGCTAGGACAAGCAAACCATAGATACAGACTGATAAAGTAGGGCATGTTTTAATTGGGAAGCACAAACGTAAGATAAATGGACTTATCCTTTGTAAATACTACGAACCTTAACGCAGAACTGCTAAACTCACCCACTTTGCCATATTAGATATGGGGTTCGCAATACATTTTATTATCACTTCTCACTGCTCCTTTCCCAAAAATATCACAATAGCACAAACTTGTGATACTTGCCATTGTTTCCTTCTGGCGGACAAATAGGGTCATTCATCATGTTTTATTTTCACATATTTCTAACCATTGGTTCTAAGCACAGAGGGAAGTAATAAGCAAGTACAGTCTCAGTCAGCATGAGAAACCTGGTAAATGATGCTGTAAACAAGTCAGTGGATCTGAGAAGTATGTAATCAGTTGGTTAAAAAGACAAAAAGACTCCACTTAATATTTATTTTAAAGCACATGTCCTAATCTTTCTTTGTGTAGTTTTACTGTGTGTGTGTTGTGTGAATGTGTGTGCAGACAGCACTCATTCATGAAACTTGCAATTTGGAGGAATTACTGAAAAATGTAAATTTAATTATAAAAGAGACAATTGCCATACTTACTCTAATGTTATTCTTACTATGATGATTAAATTTTTGGATAATTGCTACTTATAATCAAATATTTTACATTCCATTAGAAAACACTGTGATAAAATATTGAGGACAGCTTGCCAAAATCAGGGGCCCTTCCTGGTGGCCTAGTGATTAAGTCTTAGCACTATCACCCCTTTACCTGAGTTCGATGCCCAGCCAGGGAGGTGACCCACATGGCACAGCAGATCTCACCTGTCTTAACCACTGGTCCCCTCAGCAGTGTGTTTCAGTCAGTCTGCCTGTTCTGTTCCCCACTCCATCTCTGTTGAATCCTCTTACAACCCATATCTTTGGCCTATACCCTAGTTCTTCTACACACACACAAAAATAAATTAAAAAAAAAAAATCACAAAAATTTTGGTCAGGGCAGAAAATTACACTGAGGTAAACATAAAGTTTCTTCCTGACTTACAGAAGCAAAATCATGGATAAATTATTATAAAGATAATTTGATTTTAAAGTCAACTAATATGTTGGGTCTCCCGCCCAAAAACAATTTTCTATTGAAAAAAATAAGTGGTCAAAATAAATGTGTACAAAACTTGGCAAGTCATTTGTCTTGTTTAAATCATGAATCTTAAAATATTCATACCCTTTGACCTGAGAATTCCAATAAGCAAATGTTTTTTGTAAAAATAACCTAGTGCAGGAGAAAATATATTCTTATAGGCATTCATTAAAGTATCAGTTTTAATAAAAATTTTTGAAATGACCAAAAGCACCAAACTAGAAGAACAATTATGAACATACTGTTCATATTGAACAATAGCCTATATTGAAACTATATTTATGATAATATTGAAACTATATTTATGATAATATTTTTAAATATGGGATATTAGCTCATAAAATTAAAATTTATAGTTAAAATAATTTAAAAATTTATTCACATCTGCACCAGGATACCTACATAACAATGTTCACAATAGCTGTAAATAGAAACAGCTGAAATATCCATAAACAGGACAATGCACAGTGAACTGTGGACTAGTCATAGGAATCCTATACAAAATGTAAATGAACTGTAGTTACAAGCAATAAAATAGATTAAACTTAATATATTATTGAGGAAAAGATTCAATTAAATAAATGCTACTTACAAACAGGTATAGATGATAAAAATTCAAATAAATTAAAGGTTATATATTATTATTATAAAGTCAAGGCAATGATCACCTCCAAAGAAGAATAAGGAAATAAGATCAAAGAAGTTAAATCATGAAAAGTGCTTCTAGGATGTTACTGGTGTCCTATTTCTTCACCTGAATGGTTCATAGATGATTCCTTTTAAATTCACTTTTTCTGTAGTTTTATATATTATGTGATATATTTTTAAATTATAAGTATTTTTAAAAGGAATTCAGAATACCTAAGCTTTTTCCAAACTCTGCAGGATTAGCAGAAAAAAAAAATGAACTGGGATTTAAACAGAACTAATCAAAATGGGATGGAAGGAATTTCCAAATATATGAAACTGTTTGGACATAATGAAAATTATAAGGTAACATAATAGACAAATTTGTTTGTCTTGACAAGTGTATGAATAAGGGAATGATAAAGAGAAATTAAACTGGGATACTACAGGAGAAAAACATCCCTGAACACCAAACAAATTTGTTATAATAGAAGTAATGTTATGATAGTTGAACAACAGATCTGGGTTATTTTGGATTCCTTATGTCCCACTTGCAAAAGCTGTATCACTCAAATAATTTGAGCCACTGGACAAAGTATTGGCAGGGTCAGAATGACTTGAGCCATTTATTCATTCTAGCACTGATTATTTTAACATGCCTTCTTTCTGATATCACAGAGCTTTAAATCCACCAATTACTATTTGTCCTAATCAATAAGAATGAAGTTCATTTTTGGTTCCCACCTACTGTTGATTTTCAGTTCCTATTGTAGAAAAGGCGCTAAAGTGTTTGAACCTTTCAGATTATGACTGTATATTTCAGGTTCCTGGCCATGGTGTTCTACCTGCCTAGCAAAGATACATTTACTACATGTGAAAACCAGTGCTGAATACAGTCTGCTTTCAACAGTCTATATACTTCTATACCTATTACCTAAGTCTGCTCTCCAGTTAATTTGTATGTGGGCAAGAACCATGACTTATTTGTAGCATTTCAAAATCCACAACAGAAACTATACTTGTTCAAAAAATAACAACATGGGTGGAAAATTAGCTGCTATATATGTAAAGAATTAATGTCATTAAAGTTTCTGAATATATGGTTACAGTTACCAAGTATGGAGTAACAATTTTAAATAAAAAAGGTCAATGTTCACTTTTCAGGAGAATTGAAATCATACTTGACTAGACATTTAACAGATATTATCTGTGAAATATACCATGGCAGTAGAACTCCTTTATAAGAAATGAGAAAAATCTATTCTAATGGTTTAGAATATTCTATTCATTAGCAGTAATGACTAGAAGACAACATTTGCATTTGTTTAAGAATAAAGTGCCTCTAAAGCATCTAAAACAAAAAAAACAAATTTCAAAAAATGAAGAGCCTTTGTTTTCAGATACTTTGTTTTTTAAATAATAGTTTCCCAATAAAACAATCATAAAAGAGGGTGGAACAAAGCAATTAAAATAGCTTTAGTTATAAATTCTTCCTCCAGAGACTGATTTATAATGGTACATCTGTTTTCACAAATTATGACTGTAATAACATTGCATTACTGAGTTTTCTTCCATGTAAATATTTGTTCCAATCCAATTTACTTAGTCCAAGTTACTCCCAGTGAAGTTACAATTGATATGTGCTGTTTAGAAACTTGAGATTTTTTATATGTATTTACTATTGTATGATGCAGTGTACAATTCAAGAGATTTGTCAGCTCTCAATTATTGTTTTAGATGCTGCATATTATTAAAGTTTGATGTTTTACATCTGTCTGCGTTTAGTGCAAAATTGCAATTCAATTCCAGTTTCTAAATGGGAGTAACTTGTATTTGCTTATAAATTACTGTTCACGAAGGCTCTTTGACCGCAAATAATTGGCAGTTATTCAGTCTAGTTCAAGTAGAAAAAAGGAAGTCCTCAGAGGAAAAGAAAGTCACCAGGAACCTAAGTCAAATGCTCTCAGCCTACTTTATGGCGCTCTTTCTCAGGGACAACTGCTTTCTCTGCTTCAAGTGCACACAGGGGAATATGGATACCCCATGCTTTTGAGCAATTAAGTTCAAGTTCCACACATACAGAAATCAATTGATGGCACTAGTCTCTATGCTCAATTATCAGGAATGGGAAGAGGTTGTCCCAAACCCATATTAATAATGGTCATTAGAAGAAATTAAAACAAAGATGCTAGAAGACATGCCCTTTAGATAGGAGTGGGAGATGGTTTTGCCACAAGGTCAAATACTTAAAATGTGTCTACTGTAAGCTGTGGTATCCAAAACTAGCCTATTGTTTCTTGAAATACATATCGGCATGCCTAACACCACCTTTGGCCTTAATTTAAATAGAAGTCTAGAGTCTGAGAAGAAGCCTATGAGTCTAAAAAGATATATTAGTCACTTTAAGAGAAATCACAAAAGACTGTCTGATCTGCTCCATGACTCAGTTCCCTCAGTTACCTTTGCCATCCACAAGGCTACTGCTTCACTACTTAGACACAGGCTTGTGAGGCAGGTAGGCTATCTGAAGTGAATGCCAGGAATTTAAGTTACAATGAAGAAGTTGTATGAGTATTAGGAAAAAAACAATGTGCAATTCATTCCCCTATTAATGAGTCATTTCCCCTCCAGGCAAATTATGCACCAATGTATGATAATGAAGAGCTTCAGTCAGACCTTTTGACAAATTAGACATGTTGTTGGACAGGTGCCACTGTCTTATTAACAAACAGGAGGTTTTTCAGCACAGTATTCTCTCAAAGCAACCTGGAGCGAGAACACACAATTCCATCAGTCCCAGACTATCTGATGTGAAACTTCAGAGGATTTCCTTAAGAGACCAAAAGACAAGAAGGTATTTAGACAATAAAAGAAAACTAAGACTTATAGAGAACAAAGTCAGAGATGAATTTAATTAGTGCCAAGAGATGCTGATAAGCCACATACTACAGAAAATGGAAACTAGAATATTATCCTCATAGTCTTTTTTCTAGATTTTTATAAAATCTACAGCTCAGAAACAGAGATTCAGAAAGATAAAATTGTGCCCTCAGTGTTTCAAAGTACTCATACTGTCTAAGTATTGCTTTAAAATAATGATGATTGTTTAAGCAAGCAAATATATTTTGATGAGATTAAAATTCTATGTCAGATGGGCAACAGGGTGAATTTAATAAAGTCACTTTGTCACTATTTCAGAGTTACAAGAGAGATATCTCTCAGCAAAAAAAGCAAATTCTTTCTTATAGCATCACATGGGGGTGGGAAATGGATGATGATGGGACAAAAGTGACTGTCAGAAATAACTGAAATTTTACCACTTCATAAAAAGATCACAGTGCTCTAATGAGAGAGAGAGAAAGGAAAGGCGGAAGGAAACGGTGAGAATATTGCCTCATTGCTTTGAGAAATCCCACAACCAATATCAATTTGGCTGTTTCTCCCTTTACTCTGCCCATTTTATAAGATTTTATGGCTTTAATCACTTTAGGGAAGGAAATGCAATAAGAGAGCAATGTAAGTTTCTAAATACAGAGACTCGAATAATTCCTGTGAGATCCCTGCCAGGATTTTGGAATAGACAGCACTACTACTTTATGAAAATATCTGCTAAAGAGAGCTCATTCGTTACTTTATTATAATCAGCATTTACATTGTGCCATTTAGTATCAAGCTGCTGAACCCAAAAATGACGAGTATCTACATGTACTTTGGCAATCATGCAGACCCCAATTAAAGATTCCATTTTACCTAAGTCTTTCATCCTAAAATTCTCTTATTATAATCACTGAGGTGTTAGATATTCATTTTTTCAACTCAAAGGATTTTTCAGCTTCATATCCAGGATGATGATAAACATGTCCTCATGTCTAGCATAAGGAAGCTCCTTTCCACCCACACCACCCCTATAACTCCACTTCAGGACAGTCTTAGAAAACTGACTCAGTTCCATCTTGGCATTGAGAACTAGTTCCCGGTGGAATCATGGTAAAATGAGAAGTTTGGACAGTAACATTTTATCTTTCTCCTCTGTGGTATTCTTACTGCTGAAAGATCACATTGGATCCAATCTTCCCAAACTCTGAAAAATATTCTGCCACAGAAACTGTATTATCTTCCTACCTGACCTGAATTTTTCACAACTAGAATCCCTGTTCTGTGCTATCCCACAATCTCAGTTGCAAATGAACTTGTTTTCTTCCTCATATGCAAATTATTATTCAGATGGGAAATGTTGAAAAAAGTTTTTTCAGAAGACTTTAGTATATGTAAGCAACTAGTGTCTGTACTGTATTAAGAGGTATCTGTGAGACAATGCTATGTCTCATTTATTTTTATTTATGCAGCACCCAACAGCACTTGGCACACAGTGAGAGTTCAAAAAATTTGAAGGTATGAATGTTCTCCAAATGAAGCATCAAAATGAAAAAGAAGAGGACTTCTGTTGCTGTCCCATTAGACTGTGACACCATTAAGAAATACAGACTTCTATATTTTGCATTGTATTTGCATATTTCTATTTCAGCTAAAAACTAAGATCACAAGCATATGGCATATTTACAAGATTACCTAATGCTAAAATTCTAACAGTAAACACTTGAGTTAAAAATGAATAAAGGAGTGAAAGAACATTCAACACTAAGACTGATGACTGAGGCAATATGTAAATAATAGAAAAGAGATAACTTACCAAACAATTGAGGAATATTTCAATATATCAGGGAACATCAATGAAACAATTAAACATTAAATTGCATACATATTTGGAAATATTAGTTTCAAAGTCTTCAATAACAAACATATCAAATTACCTCATGCCATAATGTACACCCTATTCACCTGTTAACTTTGACGTTTGCTTATTCGAACCCTGTTGCAGTGACCATCGTTGCCTAAATTCCTTTTAAAAACATTGTATTATTATTTTTATTGAGATAGCATAAGTTTAAAACAATGTCTATGATTCAGAGGTACAGGTTCACATATCCTCAGATGTAAATTACCACACCACACCACACCACTACCAAGACACATAGACCTCCACCACAGTACTCAGCATGTCCCTATATACTTCCCCCCCTTCCCCACCCTCTCCTTCAGGCAGTTTCAGTTCTGCAGTCATATTTCTAGGGTTTGTTTTGGTTTAGTTTGGTTTGCCCATTTGTTTGGTACTTCATATTCACAAAAGAGCGAGATCATCCTATATTTGTCTGTTTTCTAATTTATTTCACTTAACATAATCCTCCCCAGTTCCATTTATGTTACGGCAAATGGCAAGGTTTAATCTTCTTTATAGCTGAACACACACACACACATACACACACACATATATGATACTTAAACCATGTATACACACACACATGCATTTGTGATCAGGCACTTTAGGCTGTTTCCATTATTGCCTAATTTAAATAGTGCTGTAATGAACATATGAATGCTTAGATCCTTCTGAATTATTGTTTTTGCATTTTTCAGGTAGATAACTAGGGATAGAAATGCTGAACTATATGGTAGATCTATATTTAATATTTTGAGAAACCTCCACACTATTGTCTACAGGAGCTAGACCAATGTACATTGCCACCGACTGTGTAAAAAAGGTTTATTTTCTCCACATCCTAACTGGCACTTGTTATTTCTGATTTTTTGATATGGGCCATTCTCATGGCACACTTGGTATCTTTTGGTTTTGATTTGCATGTCTAAGTTCTAACTGACTCACATAAATTCAAGTTGGCACAGATTGTTTCACACATAATATAAAGCTTCATTCCTCCTGCCCCAAGGTTTCCCTATTAACTCTGAAGTGTGTCTGACCACAAGATATGCTCATACCCACAAACATGCAAGGGAGTCTATGCCTGCAGAACAAACTCTGAACCTGGTGGAAAGAGAACCTGCTAGAAAAATTCCTTCCCTTTTGTCTGCCAATATTGACCATCTTTTTAAATTTTATGTATGTTTTACATTATTTTTCATTTTTGTACATTGTGTATTTCTGATCTCCATGAAATTCCCATCACTCTATAATATGGTTCGTAAGCCTTCTTGGAGAATGTTCCAAGAGACCAAGCTGAAAACTGCCTTTGATTCTGCTACCTTTATTTCCTTTTTCCCTTATTCCTGCATCTTGGAATCACAATTCCTAATGACACAGTAACATATAAGACTACCTCAAACACTTCTTTCTAGTGAAACCAAGTAATAGATTTAAAATGGTCTAGAAATAAGGCATTCAGGGCAAAATTCCAGAGCTCAAACACCCAGTTATTGGAAAGCAACAAACATATTTTACTCTCTTGCTTCCTATAATCTGCAGTTTTTGATCACATTTTGGCACGTGACCATCAAAACTGGTTCATTAATTTGATGATCACTTACTTGACATAATGAGTAGGTAGTGGAAAGTATGTTAGATACGCTGGTAAGACATATGCATGTCAAAAGATTAGAAATAAGATCCATGAAACTTCTGGTTCTGTCACATTAGTGCAGTTGTTCTGGATGGATTGGTTTGAGGCATCTAAGGTATAGGTGAATGGGTTTTACATATTGGGTACTCAATGCAAAATATTCAGTTGAGCAGGATGGAGAGAAGTTGGGAGACACAGCATATCCAATTTTGTTTCATTGTCATTAACTATGTGCATAATGAAGCTTAGTTAAATGGCATCCTCTTAGGTTCACTAAGCCTGATGGGAGAAAGACAAAGCCAAACAAATATGCAAATGTGAAAAGAGGAATAAATTCAACACTGAAGCTAAACAAGTACACATGTAAGTTCAAGAGTTGGGGGGCACTATCAGTGCACTGGCCCAAAGCATGAGCCCTGGGGTACCTATATGTACATTAGAATCAATGATATGAAATGGAATAGCAGAGGAGGGAAACAGGAAATCAATTAATTAAAGTGCTTTCTACCAAATATTAAAATGCAAACTGATATAAATCTACATCAAGAAAATTTGTTTTACAAAGGGGATGATACGATATCATTCAAAGGGCAATGATCAAGACTCTGAGATATTGCTGGGAAACAAGAAGCACAATGACACCAGTGCTAAGACAGCTTACAGCCCAGAGAGCCAATGTAAGCAAATAGCTACAATAGTTAAAATTGTAACAAATTCTTTGAAGAATATGAGTTATGAAAAATTATATATCAGGGTAATCTCCTATGAGGGAGGGAATTGAAAGCCTTGCTGACAAAATACTATTTAAGCTGAACTCTGTAGGACTAGGAATCAGTCAGGTACCAATTGAAGGAATTAAAAGAAACATTGGTGGTGGGTATTCCCTGGGGAATACAAATGATGTCAAATATAATTAATAATAAAACAAACAAAAAAAGAAACATTTCAAGCACAGTGCTATTGTAGTGTGATGGAAATGTTATGGGAAAGGTGTTGTGTGACAGACATCAAAGACCTGGATCAGAGACTTTTACTTTTTTTTTTTAAGATTTTATTTATTTATGTATACAAGAGCTCAGGTACAGGCCAGAGGTACAGGGGGAGGGGGTGAGAGGATTCATCAGAGACAGAGTGGGGCACAGAACAGGCAGACTGAAACACACTGCTGAGGAGAACAGTGGGTGAGGCAGAGGAGATCTGCTGCGCCACGTCGGTCCCCTCCCTGGCCAGGGATGGAGCTCATGCTGCAGTGGCTGTGGAAACCCTACACCAGGAGGCCCTGAGTTTTACTTTTCTCATTCTTTTCACCTAGAACAGTGCCTGACATATAGTAGATTCTCAATAAGTATTTACTAGATGAACATCATATTATAAATACCATATCATGAGCTATCATATGTGTTTTAATATAGCATTTCAGTTTGGAAATCCCTGGGCCAAAGGGAGCATGAAAAAGCAATCCTACAGGGCCTCCCTGGTCACACAGCAGGTTGAGCACCACACTGTGAAGCATCCACAGCATAGCAGTGCCGGTTCAATCCCTGGCTATGGAGGGGATCCACATGGTGCAGCAGATCTCTCTTGCCTAGCACACTGCTCCCTTCAGCAGTGTATTTTGGTGGATGGATCTACCTGTTCTGCTCCACAATCTTGTCTCTGGTGAATCCTACCACCTCCATGCCTCTGGCCTGTACCTCAGCTCTTATATGCATAATTAAATCTTCAAAAAAAAAAAAAAAAAAAAGAAAAAAGCAATCCTGTAAGAAATAAGCAGATTATAGTCACTAACAATGTAGAAATAAATTCAGGAAATGGTATAATAGGTACCACAAATTAAGTATTAATCTCTGAAACAGTTTAGATCACTGCTTTCAGAACCTGAAAAGTTCTCACAGGTCATACATTAAAGGAGTATACAGTTTAAAAAGTTTTATCGCCTAAGCCTATATTATGCAACTGTAATGGATCACCCTTTATAGAAGTTAGCTCAACCCTGGCAATTCCATAGACAATTGAGAAAACTACGTGTGTTGCTTTCAGTAAAGTTTAGCTAGAAATGCTTCTTTTATTTTCTTTCAGTAAGATAGACTGACTACTGACTAAGACAAAGAATTGTTATTGCATAATTCTTAAATCACTTTTCCGGATTATTTGTCTTGGATGGAAATTTAAAGCTGAACAGGAACTCACTGTGGTTAGTGATTTGACTTACAGCCCACCCCCCCTTCTTCTCTGTGGCTCCATTGTCTCCACTAAAGGATTGCCACACCTACAGAGTGAATTTTGTCAGTGACTTTATTCCTTACAAAAGAATGAAAAGTAATTAGAAACACATAAATTATTGTTTGCTTTTTTAAACTTTATAAGCACCTAAATAAGAATTTCCTATTATAGCCATCTAGTCTTGCTGTTTGTAAGTAAACCATTTTTTTAGAGTATTTTGTGAATTATTTATCTTTTACGTATATCATAGTGGAATCCATATTAATTCAGTTATCTTTTAATCATTTCTTTGATGAAGACCAGAACATATAATAACAGACTAAGAGTTCTTGAAAGCAAAAACTATGTTTTACTCATTTTTTTAAAAGATTTATTTATTTGTGCATACAAGAGCTAGACTATAGGCCAGAGTCACTGGAGGTAAGAGAATTCACCAGAGACAGAGTGGGGAGCAGAACAGGCAGATCAACTGTATTACTCTGCTGACAGGAACAGCGGGCGAGGTAGGAGAGGTCTGCTGTGCCATGTGGGTACCCTCCCTGGCCTGGGATCAAACTCACGCTGTGTGATGGATGCTTCACAGTCAGTGTTCAAGCTGCTGTGCCACCCAAGAGGACCCCATTTTTAAACTACTTTAAATTATTTTTAAAGTCTGCCTGATATATATTAATCTCCTATCTTCAATCTATTTTCTCATTGAAAAAATTTTAAAATCCATTTATTGACCATCTATTTTCTGCCAGACAATGAGTCAGCTACCATATTCATAGTATCTCATTGATTAAATGAGTGTGTTATTGTGTATACATATATGTGTATATGTGTATATACATGCATTTGTATGTGTGTATACTAGGTACAGAGTAAAACCTCAATAAATATTGGCTAATAATTTTTATATTAATATGCACTGCACATTTCTAATGATATCTAAGCAGGTGGGTATACTTACCTATACCAGACATCAGAAGACAATGCTCAGAAAGGTGAAGCAACTTGCCCAAAGTGACCCAACCAGGATGTGGCTGAAGTCATGCCTGTCTCCTCTCATGCAACCACTTAACCGCCACCTGATTTTAGAATGTTCTTCAAAGGATTTTGTGGTTTGTAAAAAATCTCTGTGCACTGCAAATATGAAAACCAAAGTCCAGATCAAACATACGGCAAAATGTAGACTCCATTTGGACAGTAGACTATTGACTAGTTCTTTTTGGGGAAGTAAAGCCGGCAGGAACACACAGACCGTCAAAAAATCAGAGGATAACTGAGCTTCTTTTGGAGTTGCTATGCCATAGCACAAACCTTCAGAGAGCATTCATGCCTAAGGCACATTTACTAAGTACAAGCTTTGTAAAAGGCACTTGCTGACAATAGGCAATGAGACAAAGATGGAGAAATCAGAAGTGCTCACTGCCCTGATGGAGCTAACAAGTAATAGCTAAAGAGACCCAAGACAGAGTAACTGCAAACCAGAATGTATATTATTAGGAAAGTAAACAGGATGCTGAGACTGAGACTTGGTTACAACTTTAAATGCTCAGGAAGCAGTAACTGTAATTTTCCTATTAAATTTTAAATATATTTAATACTATTCATAACCACAAGAAAACATATCATCAGTAAGTAGATACTTCCTTACAGTAGAAGTGCAATCATATTTTCAAAGTATTTTTTTTAATTGACTAATATCCATCATATTGATGGACTAGAAACAAAATACCATATGGTCTTAATAGATTCAGGGCAAAAATCCATAAAATGCATCATTTTTACAGGACAAAAACTCAAAGCTATATTTGGTAAGGGATTTCTCTGAGCCTAATAAAATGTATTCACGAACATTCCTGAAGCAGTTATTCTCACTTTATGGTTTGCATGAGGATCCAACTAGTGGACTTATTAAAACACAGATTCTAGGGCATCTCCTCCCCCTCATGTTTTCTGATTCAGTAGGTCTGGAGTAGGATCTAAGAATTTGGATGTCTTACAAATTTCCTGGGGATGTTGATCTTACTACTCCAGGACCATACTTGGAGAACTACTGAACCCATAGTCTGAACTGCAAAATGGTAGAAACATTCACTTTGAAGTCAGGACCAAAATGAGATTCCCACTTCCATTTCCTCATTGATAGATCCTGAATAGAAAAATAAGTTTAAAAAATGAGGATTTCAGAGTAATGAAACAAAAAAGCACAATTTCTAATTTGTAAGCAATAATGTGATCAACCACATAGTTAATCCAAAATATTTATTTAGTAAATAAAAGTTCAGAAAGTGTATGTATGCATGTATGTCATGCATATATGTATACATGTATGTATACATGTATGTATCCAGAAAGTGTATATGTGTGTTAGTGTTTCTAGGTGCTGGCAAGAACTAATCTAAAAACTAACTATATATTTTACCTAAATTTGCTTCAAAATTATGACCTAATTGTAGCTAAAAAATAGATATAAGATCTAAATGTAGAAAAAAATTCAAATTTACTAAAGAATGTAAAACAGAACCAACGTAAGTGCTGGAAAGAGAGATAATATTAACAATGCTATTACTCTATGGTTTAATCAATACATTTAAAATAATATCAATCAACATCTCAATTGGATTTCTCAGAGAATTTAACAAATTTAAATTGATTTGGAATATAATTAGTAGGAATCCCAAAGCAACCATTCTCAAGTGACTTGGAAAAGGAGTAGAAGGACATATATAAACTAGAACTATAGGTATAATCAGACAGGCCAATGGACCAGAATAAAGAGCTTGCTCACACACTCACACACACACACATTTAATATGGTAAAGAGTGACATTATAATGCGCTTATCTTCTTAAGTGACAGGGCGAAAGACTGTATGGAATAAAATTTATTTTTGTGAGCATGAATTAGGAAGGGATTGCTTAATTAAGAATCACTGGCCATAAACTTAAAAATAAATATATTGAATACAGGACAATTTGCTCCCCCTCAGATTTACAAAACTTTTTATAAAATCTAGACTCCCAGGTTCAGAGAGGATGTCAGAAAATGATATCTCTCATTCTGCTAGAACAAACAAATGGGCACAGATATTTTGAAGATCAGTTTATCTGTATGTGCTGTCCATATTCAAGATAGATTAATAGTTGCATATATATACATATATATGAAGATAAATGTAAGAATGTTCAATGTAGTATTGATAAGAATAGAACATATAATGAGATAATTTAAGTTTCTGTCAACAGTGATGGGGATAAATTGTGGAAAAACCACATTGTGAACAATATGCAACTATACATTAAGTTTCCGTGCTATCAGTAATGCGTGGTTTTGAGCAAGATGAGAAAATACAAATGCAAAAACAAGAATATTCATGGACATTTTGAAAACATGCAATGTGATACAAAATATTTAAGAATTACCCACTGACTTCAAATTAGTGGTACCATTTGGCAGATGAGAGGGTAAGCTCAGTTTATCCATCTGCATTACCAACACACTACGGAAGCCTATAAGGTTGACATTAATTAGCCAGCTCATCACTGCGTATTAGTAAAGACTTTAGTGATTCAAATAAATAAATGATCCCTTTCTTATTTATTGATTATAGTGACTCAACACTTTTAAACAAATCTCAGCACATTAATTTTGGGGGGGGGGTGTTGTAAATCCAATACAGCAAACACTTTCCATAACTACTAAAGTTGCCAAGTTGTCTTGATTAAAATTGTTACCATATTGTGATGAATTCATGGTAGCTGTGTTAATCAAATTGCAAGAAAATGTCATTCCCTTAAAGGAAATATTTGGTTTCCACAGCCTGTAAATCTGTATTAGCTCTTAAGTCACTGGTTCAAATTGAAATCCAGTACCTGGTTCATAGTAATCAACTGCAGATAAATCAGCTGGAGTCGAGTCACTTGGCTATCCTCTCTAAGAAACACCGTTAATATTAAAATACTCAATGGCACCTGTTTAGCATGTTTGTCTTCATACACTATTTCCAGTTTCTTTGTAAGTTTGCCAAGTGTTTTCAAATGAGTCCCCTGAGAAAATGGCCTATCAGTAATTTTTTCCTGCATTTTCTCAGGCTGATAGGAGAGCAGTTCTTTGATCATGCTCACTGAGGGCTGGACTTCTTAGTTTTCGAAGTACAGAGAAACTTTATGCTTGTGCAGTTAGGCAGAGCTTTGTGCCAGCACTGGATATTTTTAAGTCTTACATAAAGCTTACATAAAAGCTGAAATCATGATCTCCAGGTTGGAAGAATAATGTCTCAATATTTTCATTAAAATTAAACTAGGCTCTTTTTAATTTTATCCTTTGAATTGCCAATATTTTGCTCTTCTGCATTACTTTTCTCAATTAAATCTTCTTCTCACCTAATTTCTCCTCCTACCCCGAACCCCTAAACAAAACACACAGAGAAGAAGATAATTATAATTCTTTAAGAGAAATATTTTGTTTCCATAATCTGAGGTAAAATCTAACAGTAATAATGTCATCCTTTTCAACAAATTAAGACAATAGTTATCATTCTTTATTCTTTGTTTCTTGGAGTGGTGGGAAAACGAATGCCATTTAGAAGTGCCATGCCCTAAGAGGATGGAAAACATTAGAGGAATGGGGTTTCACATCAGGAAATCTAGGGAGGAAAAATGCCTTCCTCTGGGATGGTGTTAAGTTTCTTTTTCCAAAGAGGGCAAAGTTCCACTCATTAAGATGAAAGCAAAGCCAGGATGCCTGTGACAGCAGTAAAGTTCATTTACTTATTTTCTCCTAGGTAAAGAAAAAACTCTGACAAATTAATTCTATTTTTTGGGTCAGATTTTATATTCTGATTGAATGACCTTGCATTTTTGAATTATCTTTGCATTTAGAAATGAAGCAATTTCAATTACAAGATTTGTTTAACTCTCTGACTCTGGTCCAGTATAACATTAACGAAAATTGGTTTCCCACCTATGAAACGTGACTTAGTTTTTTTCCTTTGAGAACAGTAACAAAGATCAGCTGTTGGGAGCAAAAGAGCTGGTTTGAGAGGAAAATCGAAGGAGTATAGAAGGTCACTGAAATGTGATCATAAGGTAAGAGGAGGGTAAGCTCTCATTTGGTATGAGCAAGTACACTTGCAAAATCATTTCATTTCTTTTCTTTAAAAAGTGTCAACACGGGTGCCAGACCCCCCCCCACACACATGCACGCATGCATGCATGCATGCACACATTTTTGACAGTTCCCAAATAATAATCTGTAGCCCTGGTTTTAGAAAGCCTAAAAGCAAAAATTACCTCAAAATACAGTTTCTACATAATTCTTAAGTAACTTAAGGGAGTTATTTTCCCCAGATTTACGGACATAAATTACATACAACACCGTGTAAATTTAAGGTATAAAACCTGCTGATTTCACACCTAAATTACAAAATGATTACTATCATAGTATAAGTCACCACCTCCATCTTGACACATAATTATCATTTCCTTTTTGTGGTGAGAACATTTAAAATTTATTCTCCTAGTAACATTCACGTATATGACATAGTGATAATAGCTATAATCACCATACTACACATTACGTCTCCAGATTTGTTAATCTTAGTAACTGGAAGTTTTTCCCCAGTTCCTATAGCCCCTAAGCCTTCTACTCTGTTTCTTGGAGTATGTCTTTCTTAGATTCTACATATAAATGATATCAAAGAATAATTTCTTTCTGACTGAGTTGGAAAGTTACTTAATTTCTTCAAGTCTTGATTTCCCAAAACATAGTATTTCCACATTGAAACATAATGATATTAACAGACTATCATTCCTTTAGAGCTATGAAACTATAACTAGTACATCTAAGACCTCAGTAAAGGTTATTTGTTGCTACCACCTGTGAGGGTGTTTTGTACACAGTTTTATTCTATGTAGATATAAGGGATATTCAGTTTTTTATTGTCACTATATAATATTTAAATAATAAATTACAATACTAAATCAAATGCACAATTCATTTTAAATCAATTACTCCCAAGGTAAAAGAGACATTATTTTAATTGCTATAATTATATTAAATGCAGAAAAATGTTGTCTTAATTATTACATTCTTATGGCATAAGTTCTTGTGAACAATACCAATAGGAAAGTACTTTTCCCAACATGAATTATCTCAAAATAAACAGAAATATTCTTATTTATTACTTCATGTGACAATATAAATAGTAACTTGTATGATGATTTACACATTTTATAATGTTTTATGTATTTTAAAGGAGAATAAAATTGATGTAAAAAACAATCTTATTTACTATTTCACTTAGTAAATTGGGTATGCCCAATTCATCAAGAAAAATAAAACTTTAAGTCATTCTTTTTTTCTTATAAATGTTATAAAATTATTTAGAGATAAAAATAAAGCAATTGGGGCCTCCCCTGGTGGCGCAGTGGGTTAAGCAACGCACTACGAAGCAAACCGCAGCCACTGCAGCACTAGTTCGATCCCTGCTGCCGGCCAGGGGGGGG